>CAHIKZ030004942.1:4137500-4376289 GCA_903632075.3 Acanthosepion pharaonis
ACCAGTTTTAATGTTTTTGATTATATATATATATATATATATATATATATATATATATATATATATATATATAGAGAGAGAGAGAGAAAAAAAGGAAGAAATGCATGGGCTAGAATGAGTTTTCCTTTTTGTGTTTATTCTCTAGGGAACATCTTGAAGTATACATGCTTCATGACACAAATTTATTTATTAAATTTTGAACCTGAATTGAATGGCATGTGAAAGTTCAGTATTATTCAATGATAAACACTGAAGTCCTTGAACAGATTTCTGGAAATTTTGGATTATACATGCAATAACTGTTATTTAACTATGAACAGCTTTTTTGCTTTTCCAAAATTATTTTCTGGTCTTCTATATTCCTGATATTATATAATGGTGATGGCTGGCCACTTGTATCCAAGTTTGCCAATCTACTATGATGGCTAGCCAATTCCTGTTGCAGACACCTACTATTTATTTTTGTTCAACACCAACTGAGCCCACCTGTGGTTTGTACTGCAACTATAACGAACAGACCTTAGTTACAATCTCTTGGAGAGAGCACTTTGTTCAGATTGTTGATCACGCCAGGCAAAGCTTGTGGTCATGCTAGTACAACCATAAATGGCTTCCAAAATGGTTATGTCTACTCAATTTCACTTGCAACCTACAGTAAGGTTTACAGGCATTTTCCAGAAGTGTTGCATGCTGGGATCGCCTCCCCAGGTCAATAACATCAAGTAGTCACGTTCCTGATAAATCAACCACAATGAGACTTGAACCCAAGTTTTATGGTCAGAATATTCTAAAGCACTCGGCTATGTGCCCACATTATTATATATTACAACATTGTTGTTCAAATATAATTAATGCAATAAATTTACCTGAACACTTTTTAGTTAAAAATAAGTTTTAGTCAATATCTACCATCTAAATCAACTCTTGCTACTTTACACAGCTGTTGTCAGTAACATCAAGCAGCCTGCTTCACCCAATTCCCCAACAACCAGACTAAAGTTTGATTTAACAAAGTTCATAACAAAATTCTCAGACTGTGATGAAATTATACAAAGATTTTTCATCTAACATAGATAGGTAAACCTTTCAGATATGTTTATTCACATTGCATTTTATTATTTTATTCAAAGCTCTGTGTTAAATAAGTTAAATCAGATTATCAAGCAGAAGTTGTAATATATAAAGCCAAAAATGTCTGTGTGCACATATATTTTCAAACATCTGAAAAGTGATTCTACAAAGTGTGTGTGCAAATATCACATAAAACTGACATCAAATAAATTCAGTTTTATCATTGATATCTACTATCATGTGTCTTATATCACACCCAACTTTTTTTTTAACTATCAAGCATGTTCATTAATTTGCTAATTTGATCTTTTCTACTTTATAAATGATTAGTTGTTTTACTGATGGCTTTTAAAACAGGCTGCTTGGTTATTCAGATAAAAACATTTTCTGCAATCAAAGTAGTAACAAACTTAGCATTTAGATCACAGCTTGGGAGTAAAGGGAAAGAAGCAATGTTGACAGTTTTCAGAGTTTACTTTGAAAATCTATATTTTCATTTTTCAAGTTTTGTTCATAAAACATAATAGCATTAAAAATAAATGAGTTGTGCACAATAAAAATAAACTTGAATGGAAAAATTAAATTTTCCACACTTTATTTCATACATCAATCATGCATTGCTAAGCATTTCTAACTTTTCTGTCCTGCCTATTTAACTCTTCATTGGAACCCTCACACATGACCATATGATAATCATACAATCCAGCCAACCATTAATGCAAATGACATAAAAGACTACCAAAATATTCCAACACACCAAACTACTTTAATCACATTAATTTTAATAATATTTTGAAGCAAACAAATGACCACATCAAGTGAAGAAAAACTACAATTGCTTACAAATAATATTAGTGACAGCCAACTGCAATTGTGATAAAAATTTTATGCAAATTGTATTCATGATCATGAATCTCAATGACCCATCAAGGTTGTAAGAACTCCATATATACTGTCACCATAGCAGTAGTGGTTGGACTTGGATGATAGCTTAATGGAGCATAACTCTCACATGGCTGGTTTGAATTCAGAGTTTTCCTTCTAGACAGGTTGCCAAACAAGGCTATAGGGCCCAGTCTGTCCTGCTATTTACCTATAGCAGGAGGGATGGATTCATAGTTTTCCAAAGGTGTTTGCATGTAAGTGAATTCATTAAACTCAACTGGAATTTGAACAGAGATGAATTGAAACTGCTGTTATACTACTGTACTTCAAAATTGTATTACATTATAATAAAGGTTGATATGTTATCCCAAGCTCAATATCAGTTTGGAGAGGATTTTTTCAAACTTTCAATGTCAATCTCTATACCTCAATTTCTGGGTGTTAGTTTAGTCAATTCATTTTCTATGGCTTATCAACCCTTATTTAAAGCGAGAAAATATTTTAGATAATAATAGTTTAGCAATACAAGTTTTATTAATTAACCCATAGCTGGGGAGAAGAAGTGATTCATACCTTTCCCAAGGGTATTTGTGTTTAAGTAACTATAACGAACCTGACGGTAATTGGAACTCAGCTCTCCAATTAACAATTCCAAATCATTATCCATTACATCACACACACATCCAAGTTTCCAGCACTTGATATTTTCAAGCAATTACCCATCTATGTATTGACCAGGTTCAACATTGATGAGCTTCAGTGATTAGACTGTAACCTGTGTTTCAACATTCAGGGTGTTAGGGACATTCATAATAGTCTATCATAATATAAACTCATCACAAACTATTTTGATTTTTATAAACACACACATTAAACATTTTTAGTTTATCTCAAATACAAGTATCCACTAAAAATAACTTGAAGATGAAGATCTCTGTCATATTAATAAAAGAAAATCTATTTACTTTCTCTAGAAAAATTGCTTCGTTTCCATTTGTATACGAAACAATGCAGAAATGAAAAATTTTGGGAGATCTATAACCAGAGAAGTTTTGCTTAAAGGTACAAATTCGGCCTTGCCTGCCCAAATGGTTGTCTGTAGCTCAGTTGATTAGAATGTGCTCACTCTAACCAGGGAGGATGCAGGTTTCGAATCCTGCCAGAGAGCACAAATTCTTTCTTTAATTAGAATTCTCAAACATTCAAGCCGATATAAGTCATATGCTGTTTATAAATAAACACAATGTCTACTGAAATACAAGTATACACTAAAAACAATGTTTAAAGTGATAAAAAATCTTTTGGATTAATAAAAAAAAATTCATTTGCTTTCTTTAAAAAAACTAGATAAAACATTTAAAATTTTTTAGTAGTTGTAAATAAACAAGTACCAAACTTAGGAGGCATGGCAAAATATTCATAAAAGGAGACACACACAGAGAAATTAATTATTGTGTCAAGTTTGTAAAGCATGTCCATTCAAAATGGAGATGATCATGACTCTCCAGATATTCCTTTTTATTTATTATCTGTGAAGTCTATCTTGTTGTTTAACCCATAGTAAGGAGCAGAAAAAATGGATTCATACCTTTCTAAGAGCATTTGTGTGAAGCTGAGTGCAACAGACAAGCTTGTAATTTGATCTTGGCTCACCAATTCCACTTTGTACACTAATAACCATTATGCTACCCACTGGCTGATATTGGTTCAAAAATTGAAGTTGAAATCCATGTATAAGGTGCAAGTCTTAATTTAGACACAAAATATACCTTCAAATGAACCTCTGTGTATGTGTGCGCATATATATATATATATATGTATGTATATATATATATATATATATATATATGAGTCAAATGTACATATTTCAATACTCAAAAGTATATTAAAGAAAAGTAAGGGTAAAGTATAGGCTCAGTTTTAATAAAGTTGCCTAATTAGAGTGTCATAATGGACAAAGATGTGTGGAAAAATAGTAAATAATGCAATCACTGTCCCATACTTATCATACCATTTGCCTATACATTTCATATACTAAACTTAACAATTATTATGGGACAGATGTAGTAGTAAAGATTTTGCATTACACATTTTAGCCTTGATCTCAGTTCATAGGATGGAAGTGGGGGGGGGATTTTTAATTAAAAATTTTGGAAATGTATTTTGTCTACCATAAAATCTGGTGTATTGTTAGTTTGATTTGTGGTTGCATTACCTTCAAAAGCTTCAGTGAACTTATATCCCAGTCAAATAATAAATGAATTACTTTTTTTTTTTTTTTTTTACCAATAATCAACAGCTGACCAATAGGTTAGATCAATTTATACATCTCTTTCTCTCTCTCATTTATACACGGGTACATCAATAAGTCAGATACAGTTATTGGCTGAATTCTTATTTGAAATGTTCAATGGATAATATATAAGCTATATGATTAATATTCACCACAAGGACATTGACATGGAAGGAGATTATGTTGAAAAGGAAGAATTTAATATGTGAAATAAATACTTTTTCATCATTAGTCTAGACTTATTGAAGTTCCTAGGTATGTATAATTTTACATTTAGACTATATTTCATGTCATGTCTGTTTGCATTGAAAACAACTATTTTAGCAAAACTCACCTCTAAAATTTGTTGATTACTTGCATCTTTATTTTTCTTTTTTTAAGGATGTAGTTATTAATTAATGCAGAAAGTGGTATTAATGACTTCAATTCAAACTCCCGCCAAACCACAGCATTCATTTTTCTCTAATAAACATGTGAAAAGCATAAATCAATGTTATGGGTTAAATATTTGGGTAACTTGAGCCCAGGATGGGAACCAGTCTAGAAGAAGAACAGCTCTGAATTCAAAACAATAGTGATGTCACTGGGATATTACACCACTACTTATCTCAAGAAGTCATAGCAATTCCCAGATAATTAAACAAACTGAATCTGTTGAAAGCCATGACAGCTTAAGTAATGAAAAGAGAGAGAAGCAGCACTTAATTTAGAGTTAATTGATCAAATAGAAGGGTAGACTAAACTTCAAGCCTTTTGTGGCACCCAGTCTAAGAAACAGAAAAGTGAATTCAAAACTGTGGAGAAGGCAATTGGAAAATACTCCATTAATTTTCAAAAAATGTCTTGGTAATTCACAGATAAGAAACTGAATCTGTAGGGATTTATGTTCACAAATGGCTTAAAAAGATGTAGAATCTAGCAAAAGTTAAAATCTGTGTGATATGCTTATTTCTATGTCTAGAAATGGATATCACATTACGGTATTGCAGGACCAATGAAAATCCCTAATGGGAGCATATAAAAGACTGCAGCAACCCTCTAGCTCTCTCTCTCTCTCTGAACATTGAGCATTAGGCTGGTTCCTTTTTTCACTTCACCAATATAGAAAGATGTGTGAATGCCTTCCAAAATGTAACTTTCACAACCAGAATATATTTCAGTGTCCTGAAAATAAGATTCAAACTATTGTACATTCCAGGGAAGATACATTTCTTACGCAAACTTCACTATTATGTTTCTCTCTTTTTTATTTAATGCATTAAGAATGGTTCAATTATATTTACTGGTTATATCCTGTCTCGCACGAGTTGCCTTTCTCTCTAAACCTGCTTTTCTTGTCTACAAGAATTTTAAGATAAAAAAAGACAGTAAAGTCACTTGAGATCTTCAGGCATGATGACCATGTGGCTCTGTTCATGGAGTTATCTTTAAAAGTATCAGCTAAAAATGAATAATTCCCACAGCAAAGTATATGGCATTAAAAAAAAAATTAGTATATAAGTATTTTTTACCTTGGTACTGGATTTGTGATTTTCATTTTATCTTTACTACAGATAAAGTTTGAATAAAAACTGCAACAACTCCTTAAAATTTCATTTTCTTCTTTTTATTATTATTTTTAATTTACCTTTTATTAGTCATTTTTAAAAATTTATTTATCAATAAAGTTAAGCTGTTCTCTGCATTTATGAGAGCAAATATTTTCATTTTTTTAATATTGCATCCCAAGAAAGCCACACAAGAGGTTACTGAATATGAAAGAATCATAGAACAAAATATTAAGGAGAGAATAAAAGAACATGCATTTAAATCTTTGAAGATCAAAATTGATTGGAAAGCAAGAAGCCAGAAGAGAATTCTACAAGCAAACTGTGCGAGAGAAGAAACTCTTAGAACTTGTAGTTACACCTAACTATAAAATTACAAGACCTAGCTGCCAATCTAGTACTGTAATTAAATTTGTGAAGTCAATGTACCAAAGATGAAAGCTCATCATAATTCCCATAAAAATGTTCATGGAAATGGCACATGGAATGTACATCATGTTGATAGGAACGTGACTGAATTTAAGATGCCAGGTCAGGGCCAATAATAGTGCAGATTCTTTGGATTCTATCAAGCATCTCTTAATACACAATAGTTCAAATATGAAAGAATGCTATCTTCTTTTTTTATCATTATTAACCAAACAGTTTACCAATAGAGTTCTTCAGGCAAGAGTACACCACATCCAGTGGTCTTCAGAAATTCTATCATACTTTTTATCTTTCTTTTTCATTTCCTTAACACCACACTGCAGCAACTGGCCAAGATGTTGTCAGACTGTCAAGTTTTTGCTGAGTAGATGACATCAAATATGCAAAGCCACTTCAAGATCACCAGATAGGACAAAAAAAAAAAAAAAAAAAAAAACATAGGCCAAAACATGTTAATTTTTAAAAAAACTGCAGATATTAGTTCACAGCAGATGGGAAATAAACATTTCATAAAATACATTCTTGAACCATCTTTAAATAGTAAAACAATTTTCATGAAAATTACTTTTTGAAATCTTATTTCTGTGCCATGTCCCATCAGGACGTCAGCGATCATGGCTCTCCACAGCCTCCCACCCCTAGTTCCACTATCCATTCACACAAGCTCATGAGGAAGATGGCCCACAAGACCAGCCATTGGTGCTGTCCTGATCTAGTATTACAGGTTCAATCAAAGTTGAGTTCTACATGGATCCTTCCTCTTGGAAAATTTCTTTTTTTTTTTTTTTTTCTGAAAATATACATGTATGGGAATATTTTATATATATTTTGCATATGTATGTATATTTTCCACTAATATATCTATATCTATATATATATATATATATATATATATATATATATATATATATATATATATATATATATATATATATTATATATATATATATATATATATATATTATATATATATATATATATATATATATATATATATATATACATATATATATATATATATATTATATTATATATATATATATTATATTATATATATATTATATTATATATATATTATATTATATTATATATATATTATATTATATTATATATATATATATATATATATATATATATATATATATATTTTATATATATTATATATATATATATTTTATATATATATTATATAAGGAAGAAATTGGTACGAAAGGAATAATGGTCTTTTACAAGAAAGTAGTGTATATGAAATAAAGTCCAGAAAAGAAAAACAAATATTGCAAATAATTCTGAAGTGAGAGTATTAGTTTTCAGGTTAACCCTTTTTGTTCATAGTAGTTGCGATAATTATTTCACTGTCAGTATATAAAGGGGTTCACTACCAATATTGCAGATAGCTTGAGTTCACTTCCTCCCTTATTACAGCAGTAAGCGAACACTTTCATTTTCACTGCCTATCTCTTTCTCTCCCTCTCTGGTTGACTGCTTGTCACTTTACCCAGCTCCAATTCCAATTGTTTGTTTTCACACAAACACATGCTTAAATAAACGCGGTGGTAGCAACAAAAACCCAGGGTGTTGGTAAACTTAAAATACAAGCTGATTACTGATCTCTCTCCCTTCATGATTAAATGAACAGTCTCTTCTTCTCAATTGGTATTCTACTGTTCATATAAACACTATTGTTTTGACATTTTATATTAATAATTCTGACGAAGCACAGATTCTCTGGGCACAAATTTCACTACAGATTATTTTTCTCATCTATAAACAAAATTCTATATTACTATAAGTATTAATATTTCAAGGATGACCATTGCTCTCTGCTACAATCCACTATTCCTTCTTTTTTCACTTGGCCCTGTGACTCAAATTCTCCCAGCACCTCTTCCTCATTATGTGTCCCTGAAATTTCTACTATCTCTTACTGATTCTGAGTTTAAGTATCCCTTTTCTTTCTATTTTCCTTTTTTGACTTCTTTGTCACTTATATACTCCATCCACTGTATTTTCAGCATTCTTTAATACAACCATATTTCTGTTGCCTGCTATTTTCACTTCATCTGTAAAGAAATTGTTCAACATTCACTGCCAAAGAAGAGGACCAATATTATATCACTGTTCAGCACTCTTTTCTATGTTTCCAATGAGATATTTCTGTTTCTTAGTATTTTGCTTAGCTTTTGGAAGGCATCTTTTGCAGTTTCAGTGTGCATTTTGATTTTTTGATGTTGCACTTTCCATCCTCTGCCTAGATATTTAAACATCTGTACTTGTTTTACATCAACATTTTCAATTTGTAGTCTGCATCTTGAGTTTTTCCTCTTGTTTACAACCATCGAATCTATCTTTTTATAATTGATAGTTACACCTTTTCTTTTAAAAACAGAATATTCTAATGATGTTCCCAGTTCAAAAGAAGTTTCTTTTAATGTATTTGTTGCAAATTTATACAATTCAAAATTTGGCTGAGAATGGGTCTAATACATCATTAAAAACATTAGCAACAAATGATCGAATGTTCATTGCTTTCCCACCAAGTTCTCAGCTTGCCTTTGTAAAACAATTATGTCAGATCTCATTCACAATTCCTCTAATACAGCTGAAAATTTTCTCTTTCAGCTTCAATCAATGATATTTCTGACAAAGAAGTTCAATTCATTTCCTTCTAAATTATATTAAGTAAACTCAAATGAATAGAAACCTTCATTAATTTGGGTTGTTTTCTACCAAATTCAAGAATCTTCTCAGATTTGTTGTTCTCTGTTGCAAACTTATACAATCATGAATTTCTGTAACCACTCAGTACCTTCATATTAAATAACAACATGTCTGTTTCTTTTTACAATTATTTATTAGTGACTCTCAATCAATTTCCTTCAGAATTAGGTGAATTGGGTTTTCATAATCACTGAGTATAGAATTGTGAAACTTTATAACAATAAAAACCTGGCTACACTGACTGGTGCCAATTAATCTTGTCTTCCTTCAAGCTAAATCATTTATGCTTATTTCTCATCTTTTGTTTTGCCCTTGCAGCCTTTCAGTTTCTAACTTAATGAAGTACATAGAAATGCAAGAGTTTATTATTATTTATGCACAAAATCTTTAATTGGTCTTGTGCCAAAAACTAATTTGTACACTTGTTCAAATTTCTGAAATTAAATATTTTTATTATTTAACATATATTTGACAAGACTTTTTTTTTTTTTTTTTTTATCCCAAATCCTTTATGTTGATATATTCTTTGGCCTTCAATGACATAAAAATCTGGAACAAAGAAATTGCTCCCAAACAGACATATCATCCCAGTTTTCTTTATCATAACAATAATATTTTTTACCTTGTTTCTGAAACATTTGTTACTAATTTGTAACTTTCTGTTAGGATTTACAAATGTCAGACATAATTTTAACAACATAATATATGCTGATGATGCTGTTGATAAACATGGAATTAAATCTGCATAACCACCTACACAAGGTAGAAAAGAAAATCAAGAATAAGGAACTATTAACTACATAGGGGCCAAATGTCTAGGTTGTCATCAACAGAGACAACCAATGATGTGAACAACAAATTAGAGACTTATAGAGACAGAGAAATTTAAATTAGTAACAGACAACAGAAAATGTAACTGACATCCAATGGTGCATTGGAATAGAGAAAAATGCCTTCCAGAAAATGCAAGTATTAAGATTATTTCCCAATGTCTCATAGGAAAAGGTTAATGTGAAATGAAGTGAAAATACTGGACAAAGAAGAACACTGGAGTGTTAGATATCTATGCTAGGATATGAAGACCTCTAGCATAGAAATAAATATAAGAGCTGCTAAAGGAAGAGACAAATAACAGTAGGTCTTTAACAGCAGCAGTTGTAATGAAAGTAAAGCTTCATTGAGTGCAGTCAAACATGACAAGTAGCAGCAGCACTCATCAGGAGGCAGGTAAGGTTTCAGGCTTCAAGTTCTCCACCCAGGATTGTCCCACTGGATTAAATTGTTGTTTCTTAAATTTGGTGATATAGTAATTAAGAGTTCAATCTCTGTACTTAGTGGAAACTGGATGAACAATAACTGAGCAGTACTAAATAAGAACTAGACGAGATGTTCCACTGCCCATGTCTACCAATACCATGTCTGCCAACAATCTACTCATGTAGATTAAATAAAGTGTTTAGTTCAAAATTCCCAGGAGGTTACTTAAATCCATATACACCTGATGAAGGCACAATAGCTGAAATGTTGTGATCCCAACAACAATGAT
This sequence comes from Acanthosepion pharaonis, assembly GCA_903632075.3. NCBI lineage: Eukaryota > Metazoa > Mollusca > Cephalopoda > Sepiida > Sepiidae > Acanthosepion > Acanthosepion pharaonis. The sequence continues at coordinate 4,147,993 of CAHIKZ030004942.1, forward strand.
CAGGACAATAGTCTGCATGTAAATATTCTAAACATACTGCTAAGAAATAGGAAAATTTCATTAGAAATAGTTCTCAGCTGCTGTGTCACATCTATCCTTCTGTATTGAATTCTGGACAATTTTCTTGAAGATGAAGAAACTCATCAAATGCTAAGAATATCATGGAGTGAACATGTGGACAATGATGAAGTTTTTGTGGTCATTTTTTATTTAAATGCAAATTAAAAGAACACTAATACTTAAAATCAAAAAGAGAAAGTTGAAATTTCTGTGACAATGTGAAAAGAGGGCTTGGAGAATTTGACATTCACAGGATGAAGGCATGAGGGCTTGGAGAATTTGACATTCACAGGATTGAAGGCATGAGGGTAGAGGGAAACAGCAAATAAGAAACCAAATTTGTGTGAATGGATGGCTGAATGGGGACAGTAAAGAGACAAATGTTTTGAGCTACAAAGAATGAGAAGTTGTGGAGAGTTATGATTACCTGGAGAATATATCAGCTAAGAATGATATAAAAAAACAGTTAAAATAGAGTGATTAATATGGGTCACTAGAAGAAAGAATTTGCATCATCTCTTTTTTTCCTCTTTTACAGCTTCTTTATTGTTGTTTTCATTATGTAAAACTTTCTTGCTACTTTTTATAATTATTCCTCCTTTTTTCTATCTTTTAAGGGAAAATATGCAATTAACAAAACAATCAATACCAAGTTGAGTGCCATAGTCCTGAAGATAATTGTTATTATGGGATTTTTCTTCCTTTTTTTGTGGGGTACCATTCATACTTTGGTTTCTCTCAGTGAATCAAGATCCCCTACCAATCATTCCTGGTATTTACTAAGCTTATTTTGGTAAAAGACCAAAATAAAGAAAACTTGATAAAGCCTACTTAAAAAAAAAAAAAAAAAAAAAAATTCTGCATTTTTTGTTTTGGTCTCCTTCCAAACAAACTTCTATCATTAGTGGGAATTAGCCAACTTCTTCAGTCATGAGGCAGACTCACCAACCAATGATTTTTCAAGACTATGCAAATTTAGAAGACAAAATTTATCATTATGTGAATTTTTGCCAGAAATCAACCTTTCTTGACAGTATGAAAGGCATTACAGATATCACAAAAACATCCATAGGACAAGAAAACTTAAATCTTTTGCCATTATCTCATAATATTGTTTCGTCAGTGAAAGGTTTAAAACAAAAAGAAAGACTTAGATTTAAGGTATTGAGAAGAAAATATCAATCATGTTTAATAGATTTCTCCCAAAGCAAATTGAAAATGGCAGAATCTTCCTTCAATGTGTTGTCATATTTTAGAAGTTTATAATCTATTTCCTCAATTTCATCAAGTTTAAAGTTGTGTTATTAGACATCACAACTAATTTACAAATAAAATTGAATTTTAGTACATAAATTTGGCAACTTAATTGATATAACAAGTGAACATATGCCTTTAAGTATAGCTTTAAATCTCATTGAAGACAAGTTTAAAGCTAAATGGAATTATAGCAAGAGAGAAAAAAAAAACATTTTTGCTCCTCTTTCTATATCTTATTATGAACTGACAAAATTTAAATATTATATATATATATATATATATATATATATATATGAAAAGACGAGTAAAACTATACTTAGTTTAGCAGAGGTGTTTTATCATTCAATGGACTTTATCAAGGTAAATGCAATGGTTTTATTTTGTAAAAAGTATATATTTGACAGTCAAAATTTCCAAATTTAAAAATGCTCATAAATATTCAGCAAGTTAACTGAAAAGATTTACATGTTAAATCCTAGATTATATCATATAGCATCTTTGAAATAGAAATTTTTAAATTTTAGACGCACAATAGCAGGTTAACTGAAATATCTGGGCAATTAGATTTTAGCATACATCATTTAATATACTTGAAAAAGAAGAAAAAAAAAAAGATTTAGGATTGAAATACGAGATGGACGTTTATATTATATTTCTCCAAAGTTGAAATGATGGAATCAGCCATTTTCCTTTGATTTTGCAACACATTTGTTGTGCATGTTGGCTTGGGAAAGTAGTCATTCCTTCAGGAAAGGTGATATTGGGGAAAAACCAGGGCATACATTGATATTTTGATCATATTTGATGGCAGCACTCTTGAGGATTTTACTTTTACTTTCTCTTTTGGTGAGTGTGGCATTTTTTAGATCATATTGTGGTCAAATTTATTTCTGTGTATAATTAGTGCATTTGTTAAATTATTATTTATAAGGTCTCTTGTGTTCATAGACATGTTGTAAAATTTCTGCTTGTTTCCCCAGTGTATCCAAAATACCTTATCCCATCTAAACAACATTCTAATAGTTACAACCACTTCCAAAACCATCATGGATATACTCAGATCTGAAAACACCCAAATCAATAATAATTCAGAAGTAGGCATATATAAAATAAGTTGCTTAGACTTTTCTTCACAATACACCTATATCATGTTATAATATCTATATCCTCTTGATCAGCAGCTGCTGATGTTATGGACAGTGTTTTTTATCTCAAAACTTAATCTTTCCATTCCTATTTATGTTAGGCAACTTTTGATGGCACCCTCATAAATCAGAGATTTAAATTTGTTTTTTTATTTTTTTTATTCTTTTTACTCTCTTTTATCATGATCCTTGTTGGATGTGATAAGAATCATAAAAAAGGTCAATAAAAAGAATAAAAAAATGAATATACAAATTAAAATCTCAGGTGACTTATGAAGGTGCAATTAGTAAATGCCTAAGCAGCTGATACCACAGTTTGTATGTTCAACCCACAAAATCTACATGACCTGAGTCTGGCAGTTGACCTCCTCTCTAACCTAGCCCTGATAGCCCAATGGTGAGAAAAACTGGCTTTTAACTTTCAATACCTCAAAAACCAAACTTGCAACTTTTCACCATCAATGAGCAGACTATAAATTCTTATGATGAATAGTTGCATTTTCAAAGATGCTCCTTACTTTGAACGTCTATTGGGACTCAAGTTCATTTAGATCTTGAGTGGAATTCATCTATATGATCCATCACTAAAGATGTTGGAAAAATGATCAGGTCCTTTTTTAGAAAATAACTCCTCCACTTTCTATGCTCTATCTTTACAAGATCAGACCAAAAATGAACTATTGCTGCCATATCTGGGCTGGAACTGCCCAGTCCTCTCTTTCCAGCTGTAACAGAGTTCAAAAGCTTCTCTGTGACCTAGTGGGTGATGAATTATTTTCCACTCCCCAACCTCTTTCCTCACAAACAAAATATTGCAAGCTTCTCACCACTATCAGTTTCCAAAGAAAATGTTCTGATGAGTTACAATCCTTAGTTCAGACCTTTACAGTTAAGACCCACCATAATCTAGACTTACCACCTCCTCTTATATCCATAAAAAGCCTCATCCAGCAACCCTATATCTTGAGTGGCTCTTAGGTCTTTTATTGGGTGGAAAATAATAAAAAAGAAGAGAAAGCATTAACTAAGTTTAACTTAGTATGTTGCAAGGATAAGTAGAGGAACTCTGTCTGTCTTTCATATGGAGAAAGGCAACCTATTTCTAATAATGTGCTTTTACCTTGACTGATATACTAACACCCACCAGTGGTGTCAATGGCAAAGAAACATTCATCTTAACCACCAACCAGTTTCAATATTATTTGTTGCAAATAATTGTTCAAAATGAAAAAAAGATAATGAAAATTCTAGAATTCTATTTCTTTATTGTGATACATTTAGTTGGGTGCTTGCAGTGCATTAATACTTAGCAAACTACTCTCACTAAACAATTCCCTTGTGTCAAGACTTCAGTCCAATGGCAGACTGAGTAAATATCTGTGACAAATCCAGAAAAACAATTTCCATTTTTTCAATCATTAAAAAGAAAAAATAAATAAAAAAATAAAGATCAGTTTTTTTTTTTGTTCAACTTAATACATCTGCATAGAAACTGGAAATTTCTTACTAAAAATTCTATACAGACTGTTGTGTTGGCATGTTTCCATTAATATGTGGATAAGCTAAGTTCATTTTTATAGTCAAGTTATTTTCAGAATCCATGTATTTTTTAAGCTGTTCCTAATTTGAGAATTTGACAGGAAATGAGTTGGATCTTACTGCCATTAATATTTTTGACTTGTTTCATTTGAAATAGCAAAAGTAATAAAAAGTTTTATATAATTTGCCATTAACATAAGCAAGAATGGCATAAAATTTAAAAATTAAAAAAATATGCAAATAGTAAAATGATAATTTTGAAAGTTTCTATGATTTCATTCATTTTCTAAAAGTTATTTAAAAATCCATAAAAGTTACTGATGAATAAAAAAAAAATTTATTAATAAATGCAAATCTTCAAAATGTTTTTTTCCTCAACAGCTGCATTGGTGTATTTATTGAAAGCAATGAGTTTACACACTTTTATTGAATTTTTCAATAATAAACTATGTAAAGCTTTTTCCTTTTCTCTAATTCTGATTTCTCTCACAATAGAGTAATAAAGAGAGACTGAGATAAATCAGAATTACAGAAAGTGTATAGTGAAAGAAGCCAATAAAAATGTGTGAATATGCACACACAGGTACGTGTGTGTATATATATATATATATATATATATATAGTGTGTGTGTGTGTGTGTGAAATGATAGATTCTTTACAAAATTTGCCTTAGAGAAATAAAAATAGATACATGCTGAAATTTAAACAAATCCATGACACATTTGAAATGCATTAAACGCCACAAAATCTATCTTTATTTTTCATAATTTTTTGTTTAATCAAATTTTCATTTGTTTGCATCAAAAGTGATTTTGTGATAAACAGAATTGTTTTAAACTACATAAATGTAATAACCTTCACACTTATAGAATATTTAAAGTTTTAAAACCTATATTTTGGGACATTAAGAATTTAGTTTTTCTATCCAACTAATTTGTCAAACTTACACATGGATCATTCAAATTCAAACTTTACAATCCTACAGTTCCTTATCTTATGTTTTATTCTTGTGCATCTGAATGTATGCATATTTATTAAACAAAAATAAATTTATGCAAATAAGAAACTAAATTGGATAACAGATAAATATAAAAATTTTATCATTATTATTAAAATACTTAGTATCTTTAATTAATTCAGCTTTTTATAATGACTTTGTTCTATGAACTTATCAAACAATAACATTACTAATGTCAACTACAATCTTCAAAAATGTAAATCCAATATCAATTGTTGTCTTATGTCTTTTTGTATTCTATTTTTTATTGTCCTTTCTCTTCAGTTTCTTTCACTCTTAGTAATCCCTTGTGTCTTAGTGGTTTTATTCCCTTACTCGAGATGAAACTATAAAAAATACAAAATTAAAAGTAATAATACATCCTCACAAGCATAGGTCAATCACAGCCAAAATTATAGCATCACATTGAACTATGATTTTGTTGATGGCTTCATAGTATGTGCTATGCCAAGGCAGCATAAAATTTAAATTCAGTGTTGTCTTTCTCCTAAACTGGTTGCCAACCACTGCTAGAGATCTGTCTGCTGTTCTACTTAACCTATAACAACTGGGGGAAAAGATGAATTCGGCCTTTAACAAAAGTATTTGTGAAAAAGTGAATCTAATAAATTTGTCTGGAATTAGAACTTGACACAATGTTTTCTCATTCTGAGCCACTATGACACCAACTGCACATCCATTTTATCCAACAGTCCTAATAATGTCAAGTCATTCAGGACTAAATCTTTATTAACCCTGCCCAATTATCAACCGGTGTTTATTAGTGATATGCACTTGTATCTTTACTGAAACAAACAAACTAAGATTCAACAAAGACTAATATACACTGACGTGCGAATAAAATTGCAACAATCTTAATACATGTTTCAATGTAATCAAGATTAAACATACAGGTAAATTATCACGTATTCAGATCAATGTGTGCACAGGTTGCAAAATAGTGTAATAACTGTACTCAAATCTCTATATTAACCCATTAATATCCAAAGTAAAATCTAAATAACAAAAACCATTTTAACTGATGACTTACTACAGTAGCAACAACAAAAATGTGCAGCACATACAACTAAAAGAGAAAATAATGATGTCATCAAGCAATGAACATCCCACACTATCCAAAACAATAAGTTTGGAAAGAAATACCCATCAATACTAAAAATATTTATAACAATTAGTGGACTTGAGAAAAAGATTTTTATAAATTATAATAGACAGTAATGTTAACTCTTCAGTCAGTGAATGCTAATTATTTCCTGTGTAGAAATGGCTCATTTTACCATTATTAAAAATTAAATAATTAAAATATTATAAAAATTAAATTAAAATCTCATTAAATATAAGTTCAAAAAATATTCGGTATTAATTATAGATTTCTACCTGTAACTCATTTAATGTTTACCATTTCAAAAATAGTACAGTTGACATTAATGGGTTAATGCCTACTGGATATCCTCAATTACATGTGATTATAGAGATGGCAAATTGTTATGCTAATATTATTAGCCATTTACTTTTTAGAAAGCATTTGGCATTCATTGACTATGCAGCCAGTGCTGTTGTCAGTTGAATTTTATAAAATCTTAAAACAATTTGTCAAGAAAATAGGTTTCTTAAGCTGTCATGATCCAGGATTAATGGGGGGGGCCTCCTTAAAGTTCATCATTTCATGACAATACTATAAAAAAAAAAAAAAAAAAAAGGAGGGAGAGAGAAAAAAATAATCAGAAATAATTGCAATCATTATAAATAGGAAAAATATAAATATATTCAGAAAGGGGGAGAAAAATATATTAGAAAAAGATGAACAATTCTCATTCCTCTCACATCAGGGATCGATTGAGAAAAATAAAATAACTGCACACCATGAATCAAAAGGGTAAATAAAAGAAATAGAATATGCATACATTAATAATCTATCAACATATGTATACTAACATTACAAGCTAATCACAGTAAGACCCAAGAACCATTCTTTTTGTTTACATGAAGAAAATTGCTTAGATTTTATGAAGGGCTTTCAGGTGAAAATTAGAATGTGATCAGCTCAACATGCAAAACATACCCTTGTAATAGGTTGAAGCGTACTGCTCATTATTAATATGATTTACCAATATCGCAAACCTGGATGTTGTAGCAAAATTAAATAAAATTGATAAATAATAATAAAAAAAAAAAAAAAAAAAAAAAAAAGGAAAATAAATAGATTTTCCCATGATGCTAAGAATAAAGGAACTAGAAATATGATCACCCCACTTGCATTTGTCAAACACAGTTAGGCCATACCAGTTTAAGTCTATGAAAAGGCAAACCTTTCCTCACTGATTTCCCCCTCCAAGTTGTACCAAGATGTAGCAGTACATCGAAAACTAACAGTCCCACACATTAGTTGCCCCTGGTCCACTGAACACTCCTTCCACTTTTTCAACATATGGCTTCTAAAACCTCCACCTATAAAGTCAGTCAAGCCTTTTCTTTGGTTGTTTTAACTCAGTGCAAGGCTGACTTTAGCTTGACTAGTGTAATGATGCTTATCCTTCCATACCCTAACCTCTGAACCAAGAAAAGTAAAATGAACATACCAAAACCATATATAAAACTTCCAATGATAAAATAAGTACAAATTTTCTTTGGGTGTTTCAGCACTGTGCAAGGCTGACTTGAGATCAACCATTAATACAATGTTCATAACTACTTACTCTAACTTCTGGCCCAAAAAGAAAATGAACATACCCAAGAGACATTGAGAACTTTCTTTTATTACAATTTATATAAAAAGAGAATAGATGGTCCATGGTAGAAACCCAAGTTTTTTGAAGGCTGCTTCTTTAATTGTTTACATACAAACACACCTATAAAATACACATCAACACACAACCTTTTAAATTCCATAGTGTACTTACTGGAACACTTAGACAAATCTTGAAGTTGACCTTTTCAAATGGATACTGATACAGTCTTAGAAATTATATTCTCTAATAATTGGTTGGTCCTACCTATGTAGTCAGTGTGACACTGATGCTTAAATTGATAACAGAATTAATTAGATTGATGCTATGGCAATCTTTATGGATGGATTTTAACATTGGTTTATGAGAGAAAATTGTAAGTGGATTAGCAGCACAATAGTAATATTGGGTTTCAGTAGGATTAGTTTTTAAACTAATGTTAAAGTCAATCCATCAAGATGTCCTACATCAAGAAATTTAACATGGGTGAACCTACCTCTGTTACATCCTAACACCACAAATTGCTACAAAACCAAAACAAATCTTAAAACTTGAGTTGTGTTCTTAAATAGCCTCATTAGATCAATACTTTCATATAGATCATGAATGGTACCAAACCCATTCAGAAATATCTAAACTGTCAGCTCTAGACAATCACTTCCTAAGATCAATGGTGAAACAAGGCTTTGAGTAAAACCCGAGGGTCTTGGCAAAGATCAACCTTCCTTAAACATTGTAGACTGGTACAACAGAATCACAAACAAAAAACTGTACCAAAACAGGAACCATATCTTGAGGACTACAAACAGCAGCAGCAGCAATGACTAAAATGGATAGCACATGTAACGCGAAGAGAAAATAATGACAATCATGATGTTAACATTCCACACATTCCAAGAAGGAAATGACGATCAATACTGGAAAGAGTGATAACAGCTACTGGACTTGAGAAACCTGTATTCCTAAAAATGTGCTTTAAGAGCAAGATTTTATAAATTTCAACCAAAAACAGTACTGGCCAGTTGGTCAATGAATGCCAAATTTTGTCTTATAAAGGAAATGGTTAATATTACTTTCTGCATGAGAGATCTCAGATTTTTATTTAGAAAATTTACTTTGTCACATGTAAGAAATAATTCTTCTTTTTAAAATCATTGTTTCAAGAGTGATTTTGTAAATTTCAATAGAAAGTAACAATAGCTGCTCAATGTCAAATGTTTCCTTATATAAACAGCTAATATAATCATTACATACAGGACAAAATCAGTATCCTTCTTCATGGTGTGGCAATCTTATTTTCCATCAGTGTATAAAGTTTGGTAGTTCAATTTCACTAAACATATTTAAACTTAGTATTTATTGCAAACCTTATAAATTCCTTATCCCCAAATGTCAAGAACTGAATGAATTAACAAATAAAAAGAAAAGTTAAAAGGAGGAAGGACATCACTTTGCTGCTACACATTTTTCTATCATAATATTTTCTTTTAGACAGAATTAGTCTAAATGTTATAAGAAAATCAAGAATCCATTTTCTCCTTTTTGATTTTCTTTTATTCCATTGATGAATTTCACTTTTCAGCCTTAAGTAATTTAATCTTGTATTTGGTGGTTTTCACTTAACACAAGAATTGCTTCATATATTCTGGTTTTTATATTAAGACAGAAATAATGACATTCTGTTAAAAAAAAAAATGGCTGCCATTGCTTCAATTCATAACCGGTTTCATTTAGAAGCAAACGATTGCACTTTTCAATCAACTGACAGTGCAAAACAGAATCAGAAAAGTTATACTTCCTTCCTATTAGGTGTTAGAATAAATGTTTTATTATTTGCAATTGATTCTTTTAATTCAGATGTTGAAAAGATTGGTTCTGACTCCTCTTTCTTCTGCTATGAATTCAGCCAAACATGGTTTCAATATATAATACACAAATCAATGAGCAGTAAGACCAAGACCAATTAACTATTGATACATTGATCAAATGTTCACAATAGCCTTGAAGCATGCATATTTTTTGTATATAAATCAGTGTCCAATAAAAACATATTCATGTAGATATGTTGACTACTTTTTATTTAACTTTCAAGTACCATTTAGAATGAAACCTTTTATTGAAACAAAGAATTGTCTCTACTGTCAAAGTTAATAGTTTTGATTTTAATGAGGTTAAGATTATGACAAATTTATATTGGACAAATAAAAAATTTGAGCCACACAAGTTAAAATTATAACCCAAATATATAAGACCTCTTATATGACAGTGACTGCTAGACATTTTCCTCACAGATGAGGAGCAGGCTTGAGACAACAGAGATACAGTTTTGCAGGAGAATGCTGAGAATATGGATGGAGCATGTGAGCAATGAGAAAGTTTTAAGGACAATAGAAACAGAAATGAGAGTTGTAATTACAATCAGAAAGAAATATTTGAAATATCTGGGATGCACAATGAGAAAGAGGGCTTGGAGAATTTGATACTCACAGGTTATACTGAAGTCAAAAGAGGCAGAGGGAAACAATGTAACAAGAGGGTAACCTTCCTAATAAGCTTGTTTGTGTAAATGGATGTTAGAACAAAAACTAAAAGGAGAAGCATGTTGAGGAGGGCAATGTTTGCCCATTTCTGAAAAGACAGTATATAAACGAAGAAGAATCATTTCTAAGATCAGTTTCATCAGCAACGATATCAATTGGCTGCTAGTGAAGTTGTTAGCAAAGTAAAGGAAAAAAATACAATTATTATAACCTTCAGTTTTCTTCAGATGTCTATCTTTATACACTTTATTCAATCCATAGAGGTCAATTGTTCTTATTCTGCTTTCATGACAAGAGCATATTTCATTATCTGTCTATATTTTCTGAGATGAGGTATTGTAATAATTTACATTATTTACATTGTTCAGGCTGCTGTCTTCATCTTTATTGTTATGTTCATGACGTTTTGGCCATCGTCCTCAAGGTCACATAGCCCAGTGGATAAAAGTATTCGTTGGCTCCAGTGACTTGACCCAGAGAGTTGTGAATTCAATACCTGGCCTATGGCAGTGGTGAACAAGAAAAAAAAACAAACTTGGAAAGTTGTGGTAAAGGGAGATAACAGAGATCTGGAAGAGGCATGGCATGTGGAACTAGAACAGTCTATCCAGGTGGATGAAATAAAAGGTTCAGTTCAAAATTTCAGTGACCTGAAGAAGGCTGGAGCGTACACCTCCTGAAATGTCGTGAACATGACAAGAAAGATGAAGACAACTGTCCAAACAATGTAAATAATGTAAATTATAGCATATTTCCCATCAGTTAATATTCAAGTTTTATTTATCTTTGTATCTTTTTTCTTCTACTGAACCAGAAAATGACATTTTTATATATATATATATATATATATATATATATATATATATATATATATATATATATATATATATATATATGTATGTATGTATGTATGTATGTTTGGTTAAAACATGCTAGGTTTCCTAGCAGTTCTGAGTTCTATCCCTGGGTAGGTTAGTGCTAAAAAAAAAAAAAAATCACATCTTCTGGTTCAGTAGAAGAAACAGACAAGCAACACTCAAATTACGAAGACTGCTGAGTATAAACTGATATGAGTTATCTCCCCTAAACATAAAAAGCAGAATGAGAACAATCTATCCCCATGGATTGAATAAAGGGCTCGGTACCCACTTCCAAGAAGATGACCAAGTATGAGAATAGATACCAAAATCAAAACATTTTAATCGGATCAACTAAGATTAGAATGCTGACCCAAATCACAAAATATAGTTTTTCCTGTTTGAATATATAAAATTTTCAAACTTTTTTGGTTTCTGTATTCATTGTATTTTGCATTTGGTTCACATTATTATTGTTTTGCTGTTTCAGGCATCAGGTAATGATATTCAAGAGAAGATTACTGCCAATTATATAATATACCAATTTCTAAGCATCTTTAACTTTTTCTCTTGATAACTTCTCAAAACTTCATCCTGTATCCCAGAGTTAATGTCAGCTGTCAACTGAGGAATCCTCATCTTCAATTTTATTTTTACAATTCTTCAGGTGACCTTTATCAGTTGTCAAATCTGCAGCTGACCTGTTAACTCTGTTGCATTGCAGAATATTAACAAAACCTTATCTCAAAGTATCAGGCAAAAACTGTCAGTTATTAGCATAAATTATTTGGATGCTTTTCACTTAATTAGATTGCTTACAAAGTTACCTGCAGAGATGAGAGATTATAAGGGCAACAATAAAAGCAGATATGGGAGACCATGAGAGCAACAATAAAAGCAGATATGGGAGACCATGAGGGCAACAATAAAAGCAATGAAGTTCAAATTAATCTATTCTCTTAAAAGAGTATTTGATTCTCCCTATCAGAGATGCAATAACCTACTGCTAAACTATTGTTTACTATTCTTTTCTGATCCTTTCTTATTAGTGGCAATAACAAACTGCTGTCATGTTGGACTCAGGCCAGTCTGACTTCCATTTGATTTCTTCCTTAAATTACAGGAAGTTAGTTTCATTGTAGTGCTTAGATTTGAGTCAACCAAATGACATTTTTCTAACAAGGTACGCATTTTCAATTCACTTTATTGCTATAAGTTGAGTGGCTTTCCTGAGCAAGGTCTATAAGCATATCATATTACCTTATGTAAGCTTTTCTTACATTGCCTCATACATAGTCTAATTACATTGGCTTCTATATGCAGATATTATCTTACATTTGTATTTGTTACACTGCTTCAAATAGACTTTACAGCAATAATTTTTTAGGGCAGTAAGAATAAAAAATATGAAATTGTCATGTTTTGAAATAATAAAATCAGTTTTTTTAAAAACTGACATTATTAGTTCTGCATATATTTTGATTTTAATTACCTAGAACAAATAAATTGAACATACAATGAGCTGCACTAGGGGTAGTTTCACCCAACACCGCATTACCACAAAACCAAAACATTAATCTAAACACTTGAGTTATGTTCTTAGCCAGACTTATGAGACAAAGATTTTCATGTGAATATGATGCATGGCACCAAACCTATTCAGAAATATCTAATCTGTCAGCTGGATACAACTGCTTTCTCAGATCAATGATTAAAAATATCTTTCAATGACTGAAACTTGTAGGTCTAAGCAAGGAACAACTGTTTTTGAACATAGTGAACCGTTTCTACAGAATCATAAAGAACTGTACCAAATAAAAATAATGACATCACTTGATGACTTTCAACAGCAGCAGCTACTAAAATGAATAGCACATCTAATACAAAGAAAAAATAACATAATCAAGATGCTAACATTGAAACCATAAAAGAAAGATTGTTAATAGTGAACTTGAGAAACCTATTTTTGTTAAAATCTGTTTAAGGAGAAAGATTTTATACATTTTAACAGATGGTAGCACTGGCTGTTCAGTCAATGAATGCGAAATGTTTCCTGATAAAGAAACAGTTTAATATTACCATTACCCTATTAGTTGCTCCTGCATTAAGTCAAAGACTTGAGAAGATCCCCACATTTTTTTTTTATCTAATACAACAAGTCAGAATTTTTGCAGGTATGAAAAGTTGTTTTCTTTGTTCTTCCAGGATGTTTTTCTTTTTAAAAGTGAAATTAGACATTTTGAAATTCATACTAGAGTGAGTGACTGTTAAAAATAATGAAATCAAAATAGGCAAATCAAGTTCATTTTCCAACTCAGTTTGCTTTTGGAAATGGTATGAAATCATTCCTCTCTGTGCTTTTTCTCATTTCTAGCTTTCTTGACAATACTCAATCCTAGCATGCCCTGATAATTAATAAAGAACTGAATACTTGGGAAAAAAACAACAAGAAGACTGAAAGGAGCTAATCAGTTTTTACATGTACTGCTCCTTATTAAATTTATGATGAATATTTAGCTAACGATATTCATAATATAGGTGATAACAACATTAAAATTTCAACTACACAAAGACAGGGATAAGAAAATGATGAGATCAGGAAGTAACAACTTTGAATTGTTTGCAATATGCCTTGAAAATATCTTCCAGAAAATGACCAGGGAAGAAATGGAAAATATCTGAAACATCTCTGATGACATTTTACTAAGTCAAAAATCCTCTCTTGAATTACAATACTAAATTTTTTTTTTTTTAAAAGTAATTTACCTCAAACAAGCCTGGAGTGCTACTATCATGCAAGGGGTAACAGAGGATCGAGAACAAGAGTAAAGAGGCATGTTTGGGGAAAGGATACAGAGAAGAACGGAGAACAAGCTTAAGGCATTAGATGTCGATTGACATTACACTTGAATATTTTAAGATTATAGTCATCGGGGAAGCAAGTAAAGGGAATAGAGTTCCACAGACAGGAAGTGTAGGAGAAGAAGCTGTTTGAGAAGAAGAGACAGTTACATTTAATCATTTTGACAGTGAAAGGGTGGGACAGAGATGCCAGAATGGTAGCTCGCTTAAATTCAGGCAATCCGGGAACCAGAGAAAGCAGCTAGTTGGAACATTTGCTGTGAAAGTACTTGTAGAAGAGACAGAGCAAGGCCATGGCACATCTATAGGATTGTGATTGTAGACTAGATGCCAGATCAGGACCTATCATCTTGCATATTCATCTCTGGATTTTGTCGAGGACCCCGAGACGTACAGCAGGAGCACCAGAACATATATGACAGAAATATTCCATGTAAGGATGGATGGTTGATTTGAAGGATGGACTCAAACGAGAAAAACTTTCTGACACGACACAGAGAACCAACTTTCCTTGTGGTAGATGACGCTAATGATTCAATGTATTTATTCCACTTCATGTCAGTGGACAACATGAGACCAAGCAGGCATAATGAGATGCTCTCAAGGATATGGGAATCAACGATTTTGATGGGAGGCAGGGAGGGTTCTCTGAGGTGGGTAAAGAAGAGCAGTTTCATTTTGGAACCATTGAAGTTTACAAGCCATTTCCTGCCCCAGTCAACCACAGATTGGACGTCCTTTTCAAGATCAGCAGCCAGGTTAGTTTTGTCAACGATACCAGATTTACTATTGAGGCAGGGGTAAATAGTAGTGTCATACACATAGATGCCAACTTGGGAACTGATGACATTGGGAAGGTCATTGATGAAGATCAGAAACATCAGAATAGGGAATATCTCAAAGTAGTCTTAAAAATATAATGTTCAATTTTTATACCTCAAAAAGGCCATAAGAATAGAGGATGAAGAACTGAAAGAAATCCAGGAATATGTCTAATTCAGATAAGAGATAACATTAAAGAATTACCATGATAATGAAATAAAATGATGGATGACTAAAAAGTATTTAATAAAAATAATGACATAATGAGAAGCACTTTGTCAATATGCTTAAAATCATCTAAAGTATATAATGAAAGTATAATTCCAGCAATGGAAACAATCTTAAAAGTACAGAAAAGTCAATGGCAAGAGCAATGCCAGAGAAAATACCAAGAAATCGAAAGAGGACAGCATGGATCAGAGGACTGACAACAGTGAGAAATATCACAAAGGTGATTAAAAAGGCAAAAATGGAGTTAGGCAGGTCAGATGAAAGGATAACAGATGGAGTAAGAGAGTGATTGATTGGAATCCAATAGATAGCAACCATAATAGAAAAAGAAAACAACCAAAAGATAGAGAGAATAGTACAGTCACAGTTGTCATGGATAGAGATAGGAAAAGTTTTTTGGTTTTGCAATAGATTCACAGTCACTGATAATGATATATCAATAAAATTTCAATTCATCCCAGCCATGTTGCTACAATCTTATGGAAGATTATAAAATTCACTTAAAGTCATGCTTTATCAAACAAACCCTTAAGCAAAAATATCCAAACCATCTATATTTGTTTATTTCATCTTCAATGCAGAGAGAAGTCAGCAATTTAAAATCCTCAGAGAAAAGTATAGTCCTAAGCGTTTCCCTAAATCAATTCAGATTCTTTGATTTTCTGAAGTTGAAACTCTCTACTGGGAATTTAGGAAAAACTTGAAATTCAACTTTGAGAAAACACAAACAGAATTTGGCACAAAATAATCTATTTTTTTTCTATTTTTAATCTATTTCTTATTTTTTTGCATGGTGGGAGGTTAATCACAATGCTCAGACAAGCATTTATAGTGCAACAGTGAAATCCTTAAGTGAATTGAGATAGCAAAAGATGCCTTTCAAATTCTAAGCAGTATATTAAAAAAAATAATACTTTTGTTATATACAAAGAAAAGACTATTGAACTGTTATGTAATATCAGTCCTCTTATATGACAGTGAATACTGGATAATCTCCACATAGATGAAGAAACTTATTGAAGCAGCAGAAATGTGTTTCTATAAAAGGATGCTGTGAATATCATGGACCAAACAGGTGAGCAATGAACTTTTAAGAGAAAATGGAAACAAAATGGACACTTATACTTAACATCAGAAAGAGAAAGCTGAAATTTCTAGGGCACGTAATGAGGAAAGAGGGTTTGGAAAATTAGATACTCAGAAGAGATTGAAGGCAAGAGGGACAGAGGAAAACAACACATAATCAACCTAGAAAGCTTGAGTAAATGAATGACAGAGCAAGGTTTAGGGGATATAACAAAAAGACAAAATTTATTTAGAGCTACAAAGGACAGGAAATTGTGGAGAGCCATGATTGCCTACATCTTGAAGGGACTTGGCATATAGAAGATCCTGTTACCAGCAATTTTGATAAACTTGTAATTTATTTTATTGCTTTTCACATATGGATTAGTCAAGGATTTCAGATTCTAAAATACTGTTGATAAATACTGATAATTGCATTGATGATAACTAAGCCCAATTCTTTAACCACTAAGTTGGTTTTCTTACAAATATTTTATATAAAATATGAATAAAGTCAACAGAACATTTCTATAAAAAAGAAACAACTTGATTAGCTACTTGATAGTTTAGAGATTAAGTTTCTTCAGATCTGAAAATATTATTTTCTGTTTTCATGAGTCAATTCTCTAATTAGAAATATCACTCCAGATGCCAAGGAATTTTCTAAAAACTTTTCACCATCTCTTTGACCTTTATTTGTACATTGCATCACTTATCACAAAATCAGTTGCAACAATAGTCTCTGTAATTGAGTTTTTCTGTTGATAAAATACAACAGTACTTTTTTTCACCTGATGTCATTGTCCCTTTTCGTCCAAAAACTCTTTTCTTCATTACAAACATTCTTGTTTTTAGCAAGTACAGCCCCAGAGACAATATTTCCTTGGCTGCTAATTCAACACCATTAGTTGAGAACTAAAACATTCATTTGTTTACAAGTTATTGATATTACACTTTAAAATAATTGAATACACCATTTTCTGAACACCAAAAAACAGTCTGGGAGAAAAAATATCTTAATTTATTCATCTGTTTTCTTTAAGTTTTCTTCTTGGTGGAAATATGTTGAGAGCATGAATGCCAAATAATTATATAA
This sequence comes from Acanthosepion pharaonis, assembly GCA_903632075.3. NCBI lineage: Eukaryota > Metazoa > Mollusca > Cephalopoda > Sepiida > Sepiidae > Acanthosepion > Acanthosepion pharaonis. The sequence goes on from CAHIKZ030004942.1 coordinate 4,165,211, forward strand.
TTCCTGGAAATTAATTTTACAATTAATATCTCAGTAAAATTATTAATTCATTAAGTTTCACCAAGTTTGTTTAATATTTGATAGAACTTGCATGAAATCTCACGACAAAGCTCAAAACGATCATCTTTGACAGCTTGATTATGCAATTAGGAAAAATAAACTGTTCACAGTGGTGTCAAGTGAAGGATTTGAACATTTAATATACTTGAAATGCTTACATTTACTTTAAATTTAAACAGCTAATGTATTCAACATTTTAAACAGTTCATATATTTTGATATAAAATTGCTAAGAAATAAATTCTTTCAAACATACAATGCAGAATAAAATCTAAGAATAACTGAAAAAAGTATCCAGATTTTATTTAAAAATTATCATCAAAATGTCATTTAAGAAGGAATAAAAGTTGAAATCTTCCTTCAGCAGCACAAAATATTTGAAATCTTCTCACTATCTATCATCATCATTTATTACTTCATCTTCTTGCAATGATGCTGTCATTGGTAAAGTAGCTCTCAACTAAACAAAAGGAAAGGTTTCATGCAGAGCCATTGTCAAGAGGTTAAATATCCTTGTCAATTATTCTAAATTGGAAAAAGTTTGACATCACCATAAACTATCAAGCTGGAACTCCATAGAAAATTTCTTGATGATCAAATGCAAAATGCTAAGTAAATCCAGTCATAGTTAAAAAGATCAAACAACTAAATACTGGTTGCTAAAACAACTATTAGTATTGAACTGCATAAAAAGTGTTTAAAATACCATACCTCAGAGAAAAACAAACTTTGTTGAAAAAAGAACTGGGTTTCTTAGATTAAGTTTCCTCACGAACAATTCCAAAAGGTCAATAATTTCTGAAACAATGTTCTTTGGCCAGAAGAATTGTTAAACTGAACTTTATGGCCACAACCCAGCTCTTCATGTATACAGAAAACATTGAGGGGTGTGATTAATAAATAAGAAAACCCTATCTCTACAGTGAAGTACAGAGATAAAAGCATCATAGTTTGTGTTTTTCTTTCAATGGTATGGGGTACATCACATGATTGAAAAAGCTATGAAAGGAATTATAAGTTTTGGAAGCTAATTTCTTCTCTTTTGAAGCTTGACAAAGGTTGAACCGTTCAACACGATAAAAGCTAAAGTAATTCATGGATAGTTTGTACCAAACATAGATATGTTTTAGTGACTAAATCAATGTCCTGAATACAAGTGAAAATTCATGGTAAAGCTTGAAAGACAACATTCATCAGAGAAATCTCAAAAACATTAATGAATGAAACTCATTTGCAATAAATAATGGGTCAAGATTTCAAAAGAATGATGCAAAGGGTCCATGAAAGAGGACAAAAATGTCTCTAAGCAGTAATTGTAAACCAATAACAATGCAACTAAGTATAAAAATATGAAACCAATACATTCAAATATGTCTACCATTACTTCTGTCTTTTTCTCCTGCATTTTATATCTGAAATTTTTATTTATTTTTTTTAGTAACTGTTAATTATACCTCAAAATACAACACTTGTATAATTTTAGATACATTCTGTCTAAATACTTCCTTTCCCAACTCTAACACGACTTAATAATATCTTGTTTTCACTTCCAAATTTAATTAACTGTGGATGCCAGGAACTTTCAACATTGCAATTCTTTGATCCAATTCTGAATGACAGAAACTTTTGTTAAAGTTAATAGGTTAAGAGTTCTTCAGTTATAAATGACAAATATAAGGGAACCAAAATAAAATCTCAGAAATGTTAAATTGTCTATTATTTACTATATTTGAGATTCCTTCCTTTTAGGGATTACCATGTTTATGACATGTGGAAGTGCATTAAGAGCCTAAATTGATACTGCTTTCTTTTTTCCTTCTCTAACATGAATTCAACATTCAACCCCAACAATTGTACCTTTCAACAGTCCATCAATATGTCTGCAGCAAGATAAAAAGCATTTTACACAACAAATATTGATCATCACCTTGTCAATGCACTTAATTATGAACTAAAGTAAATATGGTACAAATTTTGTACACACATCAGGATAGAGATTTAAATCTTACAATTATGATGCATCATAGTTGTGTAGATCATACAATATTATCATAGCTCAGTCACATTTTGTCATGTAAATATCTTAATTAAATATAGTGTCCATCAATTCAATATAGAAATTGATATCCTCTAAACCATTTGGATAATATTTCCTACTTTGACTATGATTCACTTACGGCATTATCAAAATCTTTTCAACATCATTAAGGGTCTCTAAATTGATTGTGCCAAACTTGATTTCCTGTATGACAGGAAAGACAACTTGAATGTATGGTTTCAATAAGAAGTTTTAAAAAGCATTAACAGAGAATTAATTCATGATCATTAACAAGCTCATCTCATGTAATTATCAGTGGTTTCAAGTCTGTAAATCAAATCAGTGCTTAAAATGGAAGCAATGATATTTTTACAAAATGGCTAATATCTTTTCATCATGTAACTCTAAAATAGTTTTTAAATAGTTTAATTATCCTGAGAGCATTCAAGGAAATCATAGGACTCAAAATATAGTGTTTGACTAACAGAACTATTCAGTATAATATTCAACATTTTTAATTCAGCATTAGATTCAATTAAAGACAAATTGACGATTTAGCACAGAGCCACAATATTTAGGATTCCCTTTAGAATCAAACTCACTACAAATACAATGCTCTCAACAAGCTCAATTCTTGCTAATGGTGCGCGTGTGCAGCTTTTCAAAATAATCTTCCAACATACTCTAGAAGTTTTCATGTTTCTTTCATTTCCTCGAAATATAGTAACTTGGCTTTTACAAGTTACCTCCTGCTTCTATGCACTATGTACCTTCAGAAGTGAATGATTATGGCTGACCACAATTTTCTATGCTTTTTTGCTCTCAATAAGCTTTGTCTTTTTACCATCAACCCTATTCTGGTAACCATTTACATATGGTTGCTAGGTAGGTTACTTGCTATTTCCCCTCTGACCCTCTTGTCTTCAATATGTCTGATGAGTGTTAAATTTTCCAAGCTATCTTTCTTTATTATGTACCCTAAAAATTTCAACTCCTTCCAATTCTAAAGTTAAGTATCCTTTTTGTTTCCATTTTCCTTAGAACTTACATGTTCAGTCCATGGTATTTTCATCATCTTTCTGTAGAACCACATTTCTACTGCCTCAAGTTTCTGTGAAGATATTATCCAACATTCACTGCCATTTAAGAAATTTGATATTGCATAACAGTTCAGCATTGATATCTTTATTTTTTCTAACGAAAATGTCCTGTTAATACTTTGCCTAACTTTTGGAAGGCATCTTTTGCCGTTTCAATGCACCTTCAGATTTCTGTGTCATGTTTCCTATCCTCTGTTGAAACACTTCCCAAGTATTTAAATTGTCATACTTGCTTGATTTTGACATCTTTAATTCATAGCTCACATCCTGGGCTGTTAAAGATTTTATCAGAAAATATTTGTGTTATTTAATTTAAATAATTACGACTCAATTTTAATAACATAATTTATATTTAAATTTAATAATACTGGAAGATCGCAGTCAACTTTGATCTTAAAATTTTTTAAATGCAATGTCAATCATTATCTTCTGTCTTCTTGTTCTTTTATTGTTCTCTCTCCTTAATAGTTTTTTTTTTTCTCCCTCTGTAATACTCAGAAACCCCTTGTGTCTTAGTTGCTTTGCTTGGGATGAAATGATTAAAAATAAAATTATAATCAGCATTATTTGGATTTTGGGGGAGCCAAAGAAATTACAGAATACACAAAAAAAATATCAAACAATACTGTTCAATAGATTCCTTTTTATCAAAATGAATTTTACTGAATTAATGAAATTTAAGCATAATTTTTTTTCAAAATTATCACTTTGCGGAGCTTAGAATTTTAAATATTTTTTCTTTTAATGAAAATACATAAAGTTGTATCTTACTCATAAATTGCAAAGATACATGTAACTTCCACAGAACTTGTTTGTATTTAAGAACTTAGTTTTCATTAATTTCATTTGTTCTTAGAAGAACAGCTAAGTATATGATTTTCCTTGTTTCCTTTAACTTTATCCTAACCATGTTTATTCCATCTTGAATTATTACAACAATATCTACTTAATTCTAAAATTGCCAATTCATACCATTCAATGTTGATTATTGACAAATTCATCCACAACATAATATTCACTTATTTTGAACTTTGTATCCCATGAGCTAAGCTTTCATTCACCACAGGATCAGAATTTTCCAAATGAAACCACTTTGAATAGAAACTTTACAAATGTTTAACAAGCTCAGCATTAAAAAAAAACTCAATTATAATCGGCAAACAGACTGGAATTTTTCCTTTTGTTGTTTCTGACCCCACCAACATCAGTTGTAACATTTCAGAATGTTAAACAATTTTGCAAGTTGTCATTTATCTACAACTACAAAGAATTTAAATTTCAATAACTATTTAACAATAACATCAAAAGGTACTTGCTATAGAGCAATGGTTTGAGAGTTAATCTTGCAGGCCATTGGTAGTAGAGTTAAATTGATCCTCATAGGGAGTACTTTATTATCATTGTGTGCCAGATTAAATTATGTAAATATCTAAAAGCATCTGCCATAAAGCACTAATTAGCAGACTAGTCTTTCTGACCATTTCAACTTGTTTAATATCCATTAACCCATGATTTCCTGGCATGCATGTAAACTGACTACTTTCTTTTTCCACATGTGTCTAAACTACAAAACTAAACTATAAAAATTATAACTTTGTAAAGTGGAAATTTTTCATCTGAAAATCAAGAAAATGTGAAATTTAAGCCAAATGGTTACAATACATGTGGGGTGGGGGAAAGACAGGATTAGTTTAAACTGATTCCAGAAGGGTATAGCATAAATGTCCCCCAACTGTTTATCTGCATAAGACAACACTAAACTTAGTAAATACCTAAGAACAGTTGCAATAGGAATGTCTTATTATTCATGCCCTTTTTTTAAAAGACAAATCTAAACATGGTGAACATTTTTATAACAATGTGAGACTGACTACAAAATAAACAAGTGTTCCTACAATTCAGAAACAGAGAAGGAAACAGTTTTTTTATAAATAAATCTCTCATGAGAAATTTATTTGCCCTGTTATATTAACACTGTGAGGTTCAGTCTAAAATTAAGTATTACTACCAGAAGTCAAGATGTAGACATCTAAAATTTTTCATCATCTTGTTCGGTTTCTTTTCTTTCCCAATTTCAGTAAAAAAATATCTAAATCTATCGTTCTTTGGGGTAAATATCAGACAGGCTTGTTACTGCTTCATTTGCCAACAATTCACATCTGAGTCCTAGACACACATTCCACAATGTGGACTGAAGAACTGGTTTCTATAAATAGATTGCCTCACTGCAGCATCTTATTTAATTTACTCTAATCCACTGATGAAATCATCACTGAAATAACAGTATAATTACACATCTAGAATAAATTTCTGACTGCAACTGTCTTTTATGTATCATATTTCCTTCAGGACTTCCTTTGTACTTCTAAATGTGATATTTGTCCTCATACTATTCCTCTCAGTCTTTCTTCTGCTATTCATTGACACAAGCTTGTCAAGTAGGTTACTTGTTGTTTCCCTTTAAACCTCTTACCTTCAGTGTATCAAATTCTCCAAACCTTATATGTCCCAGAAATTTTAACTCTTTCCAATTTCAAATATTGCTGTCATTTTTGTTTTTATTTTCCTTAAACCTTCCTTGTGGTTCACCGTTCCAACATGATTTTGTGGAACCACATCTATTGCCCTGAGTCTCCTTATCTGTAAAAAAAAAAAAAAAAAACTGTCTAGCATTTACTGCCATACAGGAGAAATGATATTACATAGCAGTTCAACAATTTGCTTCTAATAAAATTTTTAATACTTGTCATAGATTTTTGGAAGCACATTTCACTTTTTTTCCAATATGCCACAGGGTTGAACCGCCCTCATTGGTGATGAGATGAATGTTCCACTAAAACAGGTTCTTCCCAAGATACTACCTATCGAAATAGACTTCCGCAGAGATGCTTTCTTAAACACTACAATCTTAACCTCTTCAATCTAGGGTCAGCTATTATCTATCCTGCATATCCTTATCTTCACTTTCTGCTTCTCTTATATTCATATTACACACATCATTCAGTAATCTACCATGAGTGGCTCTTGTATTGCATAAAAATTATTAAAAATACACAAAAGATAAAAATTATATAAACTTTCACAAAATAGGATTCATTTTTTTCAATTCTGAGAACATGTTAATGAGCAAAAATATCCAAATTTAGTTTTCAGAAAATTAACAAATACAAGAAAAGGAAACAAAATGGAAAACTCAGCATAATAAAATATGAGTATACAGTTCATCCGAAAACATTTTTGATAAACTCCAAACTTTAATGATTGTGGCTGGAAAAAGATTAAAGTAGTTTCTATTTGGACATTCAGATCAATCAACTAAACTGATTGATCTGATTATGATTTTCAGTTTAGTTATATTTTTATGTTTAATATTTTGGCTATATACAAAGATGCACTACCAAAGTAACCAGTAAGTGTGTCTATGTAAGCAAATGAATGTCTATGTACAGGCACACAATAAAACAAAGTAGATACTTTTACTTTCAAAGTAAAGTTTTATTGAACAATCTAGAATTAAAAAGTGAACTTTCAATGAACCAGCTTTAAGTTTTTATATGTCCAGACACTGAATTTATCAGATCTGCTTTTTTTTTTCTTATGAGATAGCTAATCTTTTATGTCCATTGTCTTTTCAGGATGTGATTTTGGCTCTCCAAAACAACCTGTCTTTTGCTTGCTATAATTAACATTTGACCCTTTAACACCCCCTTTGTCCTTGTTCTGCCTTTTATTTACATAAACTCCTTATGTAATGTTACTTGTTTTGCTCTTGCTTTTACCTTTGCTATGTCCTGTGAGTGTTAAATTCTCCAGGCCCCCTTTCCTTATTATGTATCCCATAAAGTTCAACTCAAATTTTCCTATTAATATTTTGTTTAGTTTCTGGAAGGTCTCTTTCACTTTTCCTATGTTTCTTTGGATTTCTGCATCAAATTTTCTGTCAACTGTTATTCTACTACCCAGATAGTTACATTTCTGGATCAGATTGATTTTGACATCCCAACATATATCCTACACCATGAGCTGCTTCTTTTGCTGACTGGCTATCTAATATACTAACAAAAGTTGGCTGGAAAAACATGAAGCTAGAAGAGAGATCCACAAGCGAAAAGTGCAAGAAAAGAAACTGTTAGCCTAGAACTTAGTTACATTTAACCAATTCAACTATAAAATGATGAAACTGAATCAATCTAGTACTGCACTTAAATTCATAAAATCTAGGTACCATAGGGAAGAGTTCATCTGAATAATCATCATGAAAGTATTTAGAGAAAAGGCACAGGGAAGCTACATTATGGCAGTGAGAAAGTGACTGAAACCGAGATGACAGGACCAATAATATTGCTGATTCTTCTTTTGGTCTTATCAAGAAACCCTAAATATACAGTGAGAACACCAGACCATATATGGCAGCAATATTCAAAGCCTGGATAAATGGTAGACTTGTAGATATGTAAGATATATTCAATAGAGAAAATTTGTCTAGCACAACACAATGAACAATCCTTCTTAGTAGCAGACTGAGCAAAGGATTCAATATAATCTTTCCACTTCATGTTAGCCTAGAATGTAAACCTGAGAAGGTGTAAGAAATCACTCTTACACAGGTTAGTATCAGCCATGCTGATGAGTGGCAGGAAAGGGTATTTCAAGTGATTGATAGAGTAATTTCTTTTAGGGGTGTTAAAATCAACAAGTCTTTCCTTGCCCCAATTAACAATAGATACTTACACTTAACATAAGAGAAAGTTGAAATTTTTAGAGCCAATGAGGAAAAAGGGTTTGGAAAATACTCATAGAATAGATTAAAGGCAAGAAAGAGAGAGAGGAAAATAATGCATAACCTATCTAGTGAGCTCCAGTAAAAGGATGGCAGAACAGGTTTTAGGAGAGATAACTAAACTGTTATATAATATGTGTCCTAAACTTGAAGCAACAGAAATATGGTTCTACAGAAAGATGCTGAGAATACTATGGATGGAATATGTGAGTAACAATGAAGGTTTAGAAAAAAAATGACACAAAAAGGACATTTATACTTAACATCAGAAAGTTGAAATTTTTAGGGAACATAATGAAGAAAGAGGCCTTGGAAAATTTGATACTCTCAGGACAAACTGAAGGCAAAAGGGAGACAGGAAAATAATGCATAACCTACCTAGTGAACTTCAGTAAATGAATGGTAGAACAAAGTTTAAGAGAGATAACAAAAAGACAAAATGTATTAAGATCTATGAAGTGCAAGAAATTGTGGAGAACCATGATCAGCAACATCCTGAAGGATTGCTGTAGTTATAATGTGCAAAATAGAATTATCAACTGAAATGTCATCAAACCATTACAACAGTTAAGGAGACAATTAAAATGAGAGTACAAATTATTTATGGATGTTACAAAATCTATAATGTCATTGACACTACAAGGAAAATATTAACGATGATAACAATGCTTGAACTCTAATCTGAAAAGAAAATCATAAAAGTAAACTGCTGCAATTGCCAGTATGAAGCACAGATATCAATTTACAGAATATCCCAAATTTTCTCCATTGGCATTCTTCCTTATTATCTATCATTGCCAGAACTGTCAATTTTCTTAATTCATCAATGCAATAAGCCAGTTTTCATTCACCCATCCACAAACCTAACAGTGTGTGATAATTTTCACCTCCCAGTCTAAAATGTGACCATACACTACTTCCAGTGACTACCCCCATAGCAACCCCAGTCTCAATCATGGATACTTCCCAACTGAAAAACTGCCAAATTTTCAGAGATAAACACAGCTGAAATAAAACTTGCAAAAACCTTAGAAATGTTTGACAATTTAGTTTTTTTTCTTAAAGTTCAAATAACAGCCAGTTTTTTTGCTTTTTTTCCCCCCAATTATTTTGTATTGTGCAAATGCAATTTTTCAATTTTGTATTTTTAATCATCAGCTAAAATGCGTCTGGTTTAATATCACGTCTTGAAAACAAATCACCAAAATCCACTTGGCAATGTCAGGACAGTAAACACATCTTGGCCCTGAAAGGCTATGATCAAATTGGTGTAATTTTATGTTCACTTCATGTCTAACAAGAAATAAGGCAACAGTCTCATAAGTGTGCCAAGATCCAAAGATGCCTTTTAACCAGCCACAGCATATAGTTCTTTGCTGTTGCGAAAAACAAAAACAAAAAACAAAACAAGATTTTACTTGTGAACTAAAAATTTTAAATATTTCAATTCTATTAACAAATAATAATAATAAAAAAAAAGCAAAACATTTTGTACCACTTTATCTGTGTTTTTCTGTGCAGGTTTAGCAGGAAATAGAAAAACAAAAATAAAAATTGAATATTTAAAATCTGTAATTCATAATAAACTTTAAAATCATGTATAGCAGATCATGTATAAAGTGAGTGTGATATCGTGCCAGCCTCCATGAAAAGTTTTGGGAAATAAGATATTTAAAAGAAACAGAAAACATGCTATGATAAAATCATCCAAGTATACTCATTAGCAATATACAGGCATGACTGATTAAAAAAAAAAAGAAAAACAGTGAAATTGATTTTTAGAAATCAAGAATTTAAATACCTCTTGGAGCACTTAATGTGGGTTTAAAAATCACAAAAGAATTATCTGCCAGTGAATATGACAAGTACAAGTCTTTAAATATCAGTCTGTGTCTAATATGCAAGGACTATGAAAGTGAAACTGATAACAAAATCTTCATCTGTACATCTATGCAATCTGAAAGAGTTGCAATAAGCCAAAAATGTTTTGATAAAACATCCATCTTCTTGGTAAGCAAATCTCCTCCTATGTGATGTGTGTCCCCCACTTCCAGATATATGGGGCAATCATGGGTCACCAGAACACTTCCTATCCTTTGCAGTTTTATACAAAGCTTTATCTTTTCACTATCCCTTCCATTCCCTGTTCTGCCAGCCATTTACACAAGTTTCCTTTCTATCTTGATTATTTTCAATAAGTCCTTTGAGTGTTAAGTTTTCTAAGTCATCTTTTCTCATTATGTGTTCTAATAATGAGAATTTTCTTTCATTCTAAATATAATCATCATTTAAGTATTCATTAGCCTTTAAACTCATTACTTGCATGCTCAATTAATGTTATTTTCAGCTTCGTTCCGTAGAACCACATTAATGTTAATCCATTATCCTAAAGTATCCTGTCCTTTGTAGCTATATTCCTGTCCTTTGCTAATACTACTCCCTGCTATACTATTTATTTATTAGGTATATCATTCAATATTTCCATCCTGCCTTCATTATGTTCTGTGAGTGTCAAATTCTTCAAACCCTATTTCCTCAGTTTGTCTGCCTGGTATTTCAAATCTGATCTCTTTCTGGTTCTAAGTACTGGTACCATTTGTGTTCCCATTCTCCTTAAAACTCATTACTCATATGTTTAATTCATGGTATTCTCAGTATCCTTTTGTAGAATCACATCTTTGTTACTTCAAGTCTCTTTATTTGTGATGAGATTGTTCACTGCCATATACAAAGACTGATGTTACATAGCATTTCAGCACTCTTTTCTTTGTCAATGTGTAAACATTTTTTTTTTTAAAAATAATACTTTTCCTTTTGTTTTTCTTGACATTGCATGCAATAATGACTGGCTGTGTACAGACAGGTCTCAGCTGGATATCTCAGTGCTTTTATTCTAAAGATAGCTTACAATTTCTTTTATTTGCCATGTCCTTTCATGACATGAGCAATTGTTTCTCGCCAAAACTCATTGTTCTTTTGTAGCCCTAAAGGTGAGAGATATGCTAATCATTTGGGAAAAAAAATTGTAGAAATCTATAAAAGTTGGTGTAATGCTATAACTCATGATTAAGCGCAGGCTGATTGCTCAAAAAAAAATTACCTTGTACCTAAGGCTTATCCCCAAAGTATTGGTGAAACAATTACATTAGAATTAGAAAAGACAGATGAATCATTCCTCTTATTTTATGCTCCTTCAGGATGTAGGCAATCATGGTTCTCCACAGCTTCCTGTCCGTTTTAGCTCTAAGCAATGTTTATCTTATATTGCTCCTTCTACCTGTTCTTCTATCCATTTATACAAGCTCATTAGGTAGGTCAATCTATATTGCCTTCATTATATTCTGAGAGTGTCATATTCTCTAAACCCTCTTTAATCGATGTTTCTCAGGAAATTCAACTATATCATTCTGATTTTCAGTATCCTTTTTGTTCTTACCTTCCTTAAAACTTTCTTCTTGTACATATGTTTCACCCATGGCATTCTCATCATACTTCTGTAGAACTATATTCATGTTGCTTCAAGTTTCCTCTTCATCTGTAAGGAGATTGTCCAGTATTGCCAGAGAAGGGGAATTGTATTATATAACAATTGAAAATACATTTACCAAATCCTTCATAAATCTGGCAATGGAAGATTAAATGACTTTATTGTACTGGAATTGGTAATAAGTGTGTGTGTGTGGGATGGACAATAGTAATGAATATTTACATACACGATAAAGATATCAATATTTCAATTTGTGTATATATTCAAACTATGTAATAAGTTGTCACCTGACCATTATCCAGTGATTGTTATTAAAACTATAAAGAACAACAACAAAGGGTCAAGGCAGTTGGAATTGAAAACATAAGCAAAAAGTGTCACCAGACCATCATCCAGCAAAAATAATTCTCTGGACATGGAATGTCAGAACATGAAATCAATGTGACCAGTTAGAAAATATAAAGCATGAAATGAATAGTTCAAATGTTAATATTTTAGGCACATACAAAACTAAATGAGAAAACAATAAAGATTTCATCAGTGACAAACAGAGTTGTATATACTTGTTATTGTTCTCTCTCCTTAATAGTGTTTCTTTTTCTTTTTCATATTCTCTAACTCAGTAACTCCTTGCAACTTAGTGGCTTTATTTTCTTGCTTAAGGTGAAATAATTAAAAAAATATATGCAGCCAAAGAGAAAAATACAAGGAGTGATGAAATATTTTCTGAGATACTATCAACTGACAGAACAGTTGTAATTAAACTGAAAGGGAAACCTTTTAATATATCCATCATAGTTGTATATGCACAGACAGCACAAAGTACAGAAAAAAAATTGAAAAATTGTACACATGCTATACAACGCTAAGTTTCAATGCAAATGACAGGAAATTATTGTCATGGGAAACCTGAATGCCAAATGTGGGACAATGTGAGATAGTGAAATACAGGCTGCGATGGATAAATTGTCGTCTAAATTATGCAAAAAAAAAAAAAAAAATAAAATAAAAAAAAAAAATAAATAAAATAATAAATAAATAAATAAAAATAACACTGATATCTAATTTATACAGATATATTTAACAAAATTACGCAAAAATATCTTAGAATACTAAATAGTAAATTCAATAAAATCACCATTGGCTTCAACATATGACTTTGGAATCTCTTGCAACTTTTCTGGCCGATCTCCTTGTTTAAGTTGGTGAATACTGCCATAATCCTTGCCTTCGTCTTTGTTGTTACTAGGATTTTTGTTGGTCTCTCACTCAATTGTACCCCACACATAATGATCAAGGGAGTTATAGTCTGGGGACTTAGGTAGCAAGATGTAAGAAGTGAGTGGTCACAGAAATTGTCTGGATCATGCTACACAAGCAAGAGAACACACTCATGGCTGCCCTAGAGTCCTGTGGCCAGATATAGGATTTTCCAGTGGTCACCCTCTTGACCCAGAGTAGCACTACCTCCTTGAAGCACTTGATGTAGGCCTCTATGTTGAGTGAGGCCCTGTGGGAAGATGGAAGCATAATGTCGCTATCACCAGTGATTACTCCAAACACCATAATGTTGACTGGATTTATCATCTGACTCTTTCTGAATCCTCTGCACTGTCCTCAAACATTCTGAAATGTTATATTGGAGCTTCCAGCATGGATGCCATGCAGTACAGTATGCAGTTTCCAAATTCCTGGCTGAATGAATTGCGTCATGGTGCTCTATTTCCTCACAGACAGTGCCCAACTGACCCTACTATTCGATGCAGTTGACAAAATCAAAAACAAACACATATGCACAAAATTAAAAATATAAAATTACAACAATTTACCCATTGCACCCTGTAGTTGATTATCAATCAGTGTAAAAGAATGAAAATTTAATTCCAAACTATTGATAATGTAATAAGAAACCACTGCACTATCTTTCCAAGAAATCATGGCCATTCACAGATAATAAAGTAAAACAATTTGTAGAGTGCTATAATAATCTACATCCTGAAGGGGCAGAACAAAAAAAAAATGTCTACACTGATATCATTTAAGGTTTTACTGCATTAATTTTACTTCTGAAGAAAGAAAATAAAAAGTTTCATTAGTCATTTAATTTTATTTTGAACATCAGAGTGGGATTTCCCTATAGTCTACTCTAATTGGTCAATCCCAACTTTATCCTTGCATTTATTAATAACATTGGTGAAGAATGTCAGAGTTGCAAATTTCCTCTATCATCAGTGCTTTTAACAATGTGAATTACAGTTTAAGAAATATTTTCTTTAGCAATTTCTAAATTTTATTAATTTCTCCATTTATCTACCATTCATTTAAAAAAAAAAAAAATCAAAAGGATACATTCATTCAAAAATATAATTAGCTGGTTTTTCTTTTTTCTCCACTGAATTTTGAATTTTTTTAGAGAAAATATTTCCTAAATTTTGATCATTTATATTATTTCTTTAGCAAAATATCAATTTACTGTCTATGAAAACAAATTTATGAATAACTTTTATGTTTGTCTAGTCAAAGAAATGATTATACAGATATCAACCAATATTCTATGATACACAAACTGTTTTTGTTTTAATCAATATTTATAAAGTTTTATAGAAAAATATAAATTCATATTATAATTTTTATGTGACCAATTAAATTGTTATAAAAATATCAAGACTTAAGTTTTCCAGTGATAACATTTTTTTAAAATTTAAAACACAGAATTAAATGCAAGTATTCACATATAAAAAATTCCTAAACTGCACAAAGTAATTGACACTACAAATTATAAATATATATATATATATATATATATATATATATATATATATATATATATATATCACCAGCACCCAACTCACAAATAGCTCCAAATAGATGTTTGCATGCAACAACAGCCAAACCCAAGTAAGCCACTTCAACTGGTGGGCAAACCAGATGAAGTGTAGCCAAGAAGTCCAAACCCTCACTAATTTGGCATCTGTTAGCCCTATTTCATGTGAAGACTGATTCCCAGTAGAGTGTGCTGATGAGATCTCCTACAGATCCAAAGGCCACGAAAGTGATTTCAGTAAGTGCCATGGAGTGCCACAGAGCATAAACGTTTCACATAGAAGTCCTGGTCATCTACTGAAACCTACAAGACTCCATTTGTAATGATTTTTGTGCTACCAGATAAAGACTCTCCAGTTCAAGAGAGAGGGATGAGCCAGTGCAATAATTTTCCCCTTATAAATTCTTCATGTACAAATTGGTTTTGAAAATTAATCCAGATCCACTGATGAATTGCAGGACAATGTTTTCTTCAGATCTAAAGTATATATATATATATATATATATATATATATATATATATATATATATATATATATATATATTACCTACAGCAGTTGTACAACTCAGAGTTTCATGTGTGTACAATTATCAGGTACTAATAGTTATGAACTTTTCAATATGGTTGTTTTCAAAAATTCTAGGTCTTATGGGAGCAATTCTATATCATATATTGATTCAATGTTTAAAATTATTATAATTATAATTTAATATTGGCATATAAATGCAAAAAATTGTGTGTGTGTAAGAAAATAATGTAAAATATAAAGAAAATAAAATAGAACAAAAATAAAAGTAAAAAGTCAGTTAATTTAAATATAAATGATCAAGTAATCCAAGGGAGGCAACTTTATGGATATG
The DNA here is from genome assembly GCA_903632075.3 of Acanthosepion pharaonis. Classification (NCBI taxonomy): domain Eukaryota; kingdom Metazoa; phylum Mollusca; class Cephalopoda; order Sepiida; family Sepiidae; genus Acanthosepion; species Acanthosepion pharaonis. The sequence goes on from CAHIKZ030004942.1 coordinate 4,180,359, forward strand.
AGGATCAGAAAGAAGAAATAAGGAAAAGGAGAGGAAAAGAAAGAAAAAGGTATTTTTCCTAATTTAATAATGCCTTCTTAATATAAAAAAAAATCTTTCTGAATTCTAAGTTATTTCTCTTTCTCAATTTAGCTCCTTTATTTTGTAAATTATTTAAGAAATTGCCATGTGATTTTCCATTTCAATCAGACAAATATTCCTGATTAAGAAAAGAAAATTGGGAAGGCTTTATTGTTTGATAAATTATTTAGGCATTTTTCATCACCTTTATTGTTTAAAATCACTATTTCAGTTAGTAAACTCTTGTAGGGGAGTTATAACTGAGTAAATAATTATAAACCCCTTACAAAAATACTCATAAAAATGAGAAAGAACACAATGAGTATTATTTATTGTCTGATTGTTATATGGTGTTGGAGAAATGAGAGACAATAATACTGGATAAAATTGTGAGTTGGGGGACAAATGTAGATCAGATATGGATTGGAATCTGATAGAAGGATAAGATAAAGTATAAAGTTGATACAGTCTTTCTTGTATGTCTTTTTATAGGTGCATGTAATGAGTATCCAGGTAATTTACTTGGAAAAATACAAGTGTCTGGGTTTTTTTTATCTTGAATTTTTGTTAAGTGCTGAAAGATGTTACTATTATGACCTGAAAAAGGAAAAGGAAACAAATTTTTTGGTGAGGCATGTGTTGACGACCTGTACGTGTGAACTGCTTGTCTGATAGTGAGAATGTCATGTTTGTGTGTGTAGAAGAGAAAAGTGGAGTTGATTCTCATCTGAATGGTTTTACATTAACACAACAGAAACAATTATATTTCAGTTTTGGTATATTTTTCATCACTGAAAGCAATGTCACAATATTCCTTATTTTATCTCCAGTTTGTAAGATTTCAAGTATATCATGTTTAAAACACTAATTTTTTTTTTTTCTTTTACTCTTCGAATTCTTTAAAATTGCAAACTGCCTATCAACCTAACTTTATTCTTATTTATCACATCATTTCTGCATGATCCTTTCTTGGAATTGCTTCATTTTTTTGTTTTTTTACTTTCCTCTTTACAACCTCCTCATATTTTATTCTTGGGAATTATTATTTCATTTTTTTTTAAATTCACATCTTGTATTTTTGCTCTTTTTTGTATTTGTTATATCATTAAGCAATTTTCTTAATGACTTTTGCAGATACGTTCAAAGTAAACTTTATTTTGCTGTCTTTCATCTTTGATCCACCTAACTTTGCTCTATTCAATTTTTTTACTGCCAGAACAAAAATGCCTTCATAATTAGTGAGAATGTCTCATAATTACGATACAATATTTGAATTATATGCTTTGTTCATTAGAAGGGAACTTTTAATTAAAATTCTCACCAACTACAAGCAATAATTAGTTATATAACAAGACACAAAAGTCTTTGGCATAGAAAAATTAAAATCATCTTTCATTGAAAATGTCCATCTATACTGTTCTTCTAATTCAAAACAAATGAAATGCTACAATAAATTTCATCAAAACTTATTATGTCATACATACTTTTCCAAATAATTCATGTTGATAACTTTAAAAAAAATATGCAAATTCTACCTGCCTATCACATGACTTGTTTATTCAAAGAAGAGAGAGGAGAAATTCTATCTCTCCTATCAACCAAATATATTTTCAATAAAAGCTGCCTTTTAAGAACTCTTACAGAATGTAGTAAAAGAAAGAACTAAACATCATTTGCAAAAAATCAGAATACATGGTTGTTAGCAAAAAGGTACAGCCCAACATGCAAAATAAAATTTAGAGATACCAAAAATCAAATAAGTACAACAATTTAAATATCTGGTAAGTGTTTTAACAGAAGTTGGAAAGTCTGATAATGAAATACACATTGGGAAAGCAAAAGGTTGAGCATTAAAAAATAGGAAAATTTAATTAGAAACAAATAGTACTGAACTGTTAAGTAACATCTGCCCTCTTACATGGTAGTATTCTAGACAATCTCCTCACAGATGAAGAGGAGACTTGAAGCAACAGAAATGTGGCTCTACAAAAGGATACTGAAAATACCACGGACCAAACATGTAAGCAATGATGAAGTTTTAGAGAAAAATGGAAACAAAAAAGACACTTATACTTAACATCAGAAACAGTTGAAATTTTTAGAGTACATAATGAGGAAAAAAGGCTTGGAAAATACTTACAGGACAGATTGAAGGCAAGAGGGAGAGAGGAAAACAATGTATAACCTTCATAGTGAGCTTCAGTAAAAGAATGATAGAACAGGGTTTAGGAGAGATGATAAAAAGACAGGAAATTGTGGAGAGCCATGATTGCAAACATCCTGAAGGTACTTGGCACATAGAAAAAATCTATATCTATCTCCTATTTTTTTTTTTTATATAAAATCTGTTACTAAAGCAACAAGAATTCATTTATTCCATTTGATTTTTTCCAACTCACAAGGTGTATATGTTTAATTTGTTTTATTACATTTTCCAGTTAGTGTCTGAGTTTTCACACAGCTGGATCAAATTTATAGAGCAGAGTCCATCATGTTTTTGTTAAAGTACTTTTGACCATCTCTAATCATTATCAGGGACATTAATGGCATTTATCTACACACTCAATGAAAACAGAAGAGGAGACAGGCTGCCTGGGAATATCCATGTTATCAGTTAGAATAGAGGAAAGATATCAACTTCCTGTTGGCAATATTTTAGAGGTGGTATAATTCTAATTCAAATGCCATCCCCTGTGAAAAAAAATTATCTTTAATATGGGTTTCTTTTGTATATCAGCTTCAAGCATTTTGCATCCTTCTTTATAATTAATCCTATATAGTATCATCTACTGATATTTTCTTTCTGTTAATAATCATATTGTGATTCATTGATGCACTGAGCAATATGTATATCAAATGCACTAAATTTTGCTAAGTTGCAAGTTAATCTACAATAGAGTGTGGTGGCTGGATAACCAATTTCAGAATTTTTATTATTATCAAGATTGAGGATGCAATCTCCTAAAAGGCATAAAAATTCATAAATAACACTGTTTTCATATCAAGGTGATTTTTGTAAACCCATGTTATTGGTAATGATGAATCATAGGTATTTATTATCAAAATTAAATGATATATACCAACAAATATTTTTAATAGCTTTTAGTTACAGTAAATTAATGATCTATAAATCAGAATTGATGTTTATTTTATATTTTTCTAAAATTCTTTAAAGCCAGTTTTATTTGCTCATTAACAACATGGTTTGGGAATTCATTGTTACTGTTTCTTTTATCTTAATTCTTTATAAAAATAATATCTGCAAAGAAACAATGAGTTTAGTACAATTAATCGTGTTCTTTCTGAGAGGATGTTTAATTTGATAATTACATAGAATTTTTCCTTGTGGGTTCTTTATATAATGAAGTCTATTATTAGAGTTTATTATAACATCAAGGAAATGGATTTTATTAAGTGAAGAACAGACTGTTCCTCAAAATTTCAAGTTTTTTTTTTTTAAAATTCAATCTACTTTTCTTTTTCTTTTTTAATAATATATCTCTGGTAATATTTTTGCTCTCTAAGTGAGCCATACAGAAATTAGATGTAGGGCAGAGTGATGACCACATAACTATGCCAACAGTCAGTATGTAAATGTTAGAAAGACACCTATAGATAGATACTTGTTTGGAAAGAGATATAAATTGATATTGAATTGTTGGTTTAAAATTAGCCATTGAGAGTGAAGAATGTTTATAGATATTGTGCATTATTTTATCTTAGTTTCATTGACAAGATCAGTCATGAAGAGATTTGTAATGAAATAAAAATTCCATTATTACATGTATTTATTTTTTCTAAATCTGGTTGATATTTTTTTTTATTGCTGATGCACAACAGTAGTGTATGGTTCTACAGAAGGATGCCGAGAATCCCATGGACTGAACATGTGAGCAAATGACACAGTTTTAGAGAAAATAAAAACAAAAAGGATACTTATACTTAGAACCAGAAAAAAAAAACAGTTGAAATTTAAACTTCTCAGCCACATAATGAGGAAAGAGGGCTTGGAGAAATTGACACTCAGGACATATTGAAGGCAAGAGTGACAGAAGAAAGTAGCAAATAACCTACCTTGTGAGTTTGTGTAAATGGCTTGCAGAACAGGGATTAGGAGAGATAGCAAAAAGAAAAAATTGCTAAGAGCTACAAATAACAGGAAATTGTGGAGAACCATAATCTTGAAAGGACATGGCACATAATTTGTGAAATTATAAGATATAAAAGTGATCCAAAATTTTGTTTTAACATTCTCTATACATAGCTTGGTTAAAAAGAAAATAAACAGACGAATCTTGTTGGTGGATTTTCATAAAATTTATTTGAACATACATATAGCTCCATGAATAAGTTTGTAACCTCTTGATGAAAAAGAAATTTATTTTACAATTGCCAATGCACTTAATCCAACTATTCTATTATACTTCAGTCACAGAAAATATTTTTAATTCAAAATACTATTTATCCATGTTAGTTCAATTTGAATGTTACAAGCCCAGGCAGACATTTCTTTATAATCTTATTCCTTCATGATGAAAAAAATTTACTCACAGTAATCTTGTTATATTCAAAATTGAAGAATCTAATATAAATATATGAAATATAAATTCTGAGTAAACACATGTGAAATAGAAATGTTGAGTAAACATTATACAGTGGATATTTGAAGTCAAATTCCAGTAATTATTCTTATTGACTCCTGATAGATTGTGTGCTGTAATATTTTCAGGGTTCCAAACATAGGTATCTTATCATGATTACAAATATTTATTTATACTGAATTCATGTGATGACTTGTTTGAATTTTGTTTTCTGAGATATATATATATATATATATATATATATATATATATATATATATATATATATATAGAGAGAGAGAGAGAGATAGGGTTGGTGCATTATTATTAGGTGTTTTTAAACAATATTTATTATGAAAAAAGAAACATAGCAATTCAACAATAACATTCTTAAATGATTATTCCAGAGCATATGATTATTGACACACATTTTTATAATCTGAAAATAAATAATACTTTTATTTAAAAAAGTAAAAACAACAATTTTTATTAACAAATAACTTGTCTATGAAAATGCCTGATAATTATACACCAACCCAATACATATATAAGTTGATAAGAAAATTAACAATTTAATAAATTTTCAATTTATTAGATGATAATTTATGCTTTTTCTGTTCAATATCTCTTCTTGATTGCTAGAAGATTTGACAGATTTCAAATTGCATCATTAACTTCTATTAAAACATAAATCTCCCAAACATTGATGTCATTGTTTTTTATAAGGACAACAGGTAAGTAGAAATTTAATAAATTTATGTATACAAACCTTTTAAAGATATCTACATTAAATCTATCAGGGGAAAAAAAACTATTCTTTACTAAGTTAATCCTATTTAATAAGACATGAGTAAAATATGAAAAAGAAATAGTATCAGTCATTAACCTAATAAAAATAATTTCTAAATAATTGTGTTTCTGCTCAATATAAAATAGTGAATAATAAAATAAAAAATGAATAGGGAACAAAGTCTGTATAGTTTAGCTCAGTCCATTAACAAAATGGCTGCAATTATTACCCTTTGTTCACAATATTCTCTCTTTGTGATACTTGTCAATCAATTACAAATTGGCTTTGAAGCTGGAATTAACTTGTGTCCAGTTCCAAGGAACCATCATTCAGGCAGAGAGCTAGTGTCAATTACTGATGCTTAAAGTGTCTTTAAAAGAACTGGACTATTTTTAATCTCTGGTTCCATATACATATGGGACTTTCTTTTTAAACCTGACTTTGAACTGTTTTATTTAAGTGGACATATCAATTTCCAAATTTTAAACATGTCTTTCTATTTTCTATCAAATAAGGACATGGGTTTGGGTAATGGTTGACCATTGTCACTGAGTAGTGAGTTTGATCTATAGTGAGTGCTCCAAACATGTGAACTTTGACTAAACTAAGCTTAGGAAATAACTTTCAATCAAATAAGCATGAATCACAATTCTTTTCGTACAGTAAATGTTTCATTTTTAGCAATGAGTTAATACGCCATGTCTTTTTTATCTTTATCTTGATTTTTCCCTTCCTGACATTGTGACTAGTTAATTCTCCAACGTTGTTCAGGTGAAATTTGTCTGATACACAGTCTGTTGGTCAATTTGCAGCTAACATTGAATGCAGCCAGGTTATTTTTTGTCCTTGCTTCCATAGATTCTGAAAATTTAAATACTTAACATATAAGCATTATACATCTATGTGTTTAAATGACAAATTTCCAGCATTGTCTTTTTATACTTTTACACAAAGATACTATTTTTAATTCAGACTACTACTTGTCCATCTTGGTTCAAACTAAATCTTCAATACCCAGACACACTCTTTTGTAACTATATCCCACTTTCCTGAGGAAAGGTTTACCTGTGGTAACTTTTTTTAAACTAATGTCCACCCAATACAAGACCCAAGATTAACTCAAGGTAGAGGGTTATTGTTTGGTGTTGTATGAGCAAAAGAAAAGGCAAGAAGTGAAGTTCACGGGTAATGCAGGAAAGGTTATTGTTAATCCTAGACTTGAAGAGGTCAAAATTGTAGTGATTGTGAAAACATCCTGCCAGGAGTTTGTTTAACAAAGCAGCAGTTCTTGGGAAGAAGCTGTCTGAATGGCACTTCCCCCTTACTAATGGAATATAAACGGAATGAGGATGATTCACACTTGTGTATGTGGCATGGTAGGACCAAGTTGTAAAAGTCAGATCTGTTAGGACTAAAGAATCTAGATCACCAAAATACATGCCATGGAAATAGTGATAGTACAGCAAGAGGCTCACAAAATTTTGTCTGTCGGGAGAGGGGTTGTAGGGTAGGAAATATTTCATTGTCCCAAAGTCCATGTAGATCATTTCGAACTATCAAGACAGGCAAATGAGGACAGGTCCACTCTAGCCCAGATATGGCAGCGCTACTCTATGGCTCTTGTAAAGATAACAGGAATAGTCAGATACTTACTGGAGTGGTACAATGATTTACTTTTTTTCCAGCATCTTTAGTAATAGATCAGATATATAAGTTCCATTTGAGGTCTGGAGAGAGCTTGAGTCCCAATAGGCATTTAAGGTAAAGAGGCTGTCATATTTAAAACACAAGAACCAAATTCAAATAAAGGAAATGTTTTTTTGTTACAGCATTTCAGCTATGTTCACAAGTCTTTCTAAGATTAAATATTTTCATAACATTTGGGCCAATGACTTCAGCTTTGTTTTTCATACATTTTTTACCACCTTAATCAAGAGTTTACAGATCTGAATATCAGGACAATGCTTGTACCAGAAAATTCTGAAGATTTCTTTATCATCTATTGAAATCAAAGCTAAAATTTACTGAAAAACATACTTTGATTTTATATTTTTTTTTTAATTTTAGATCTATCTCTTAATTATTTGAAAAGAAAAAAAAATGAACTTCTAAAAATTTTTACATAAAATATACAAGTATTAGCATTTACACAATGAAAAATTCTATAGCATTATGTGAATTAGTTCCAAATAGTGATCATCTTTTTATTAGTCTGATTAATATATTTGTTATTTTTCAAATTAAATTGCAGGAATTTTGAAAAGTGATGTATCTTTGGACAAAACTCAAACTTATATATTTGGGATTTCAAACTTTAACTGACACAACTTTTATTTTTTTAATCCCCAAAATTAAAAACTGAAAATAGAATAGACAAAAACATGTCATAAAATGCAAGACAAAGATGACAAGTAATGTGGAATAATGAAAATAATTCATTTCAGAATCTCTAACAATTAATTATGAGTCATAAAATATTGGATAACAAATTTTAAGTATACTCTATATGTGAATTCAAAATTGTAAAAAATTCTCTTGAATTACTTTTTCATGACTGAACATAATTGCTTGTCTTTTGTTTTGAGATGAACATAATTTTATTCAATGTAAATTGAATCAATGTTTTCTTGTTGTTCAAATTGAATTTCCACCATATTACTTCTGCAGCCTGAGTTGACCTATTTACTTAAGAGAAAAACAGATTCAGTTCATATATACAAGTTGAAATTCCTTAGGTATTGTCATATGCCCTACTCGACGTATAATTTATAATGCAATCATACGCCGACCAGGAGATATATACATTATCACGTCTATGGAGAGATACGGGCTATCTCTCCTAGACCATGACAAATGGACAATTAGTAAACAAAAATATTTTAAAGAATACTGTTCGATTGATATAATCAAACAGTAGTCTTTTCCCAGGTTCGCTTCGGTTTCAACACATATACCGATCCACAATTCAAGGATGAATGCTAAGGCGTAATAAATTTTGGTATAAGAATTTTAATATATACATATACACAAGATATTACAGTAAAAGAAAAGCATGAGTAAAGCATCCGACGACCAGAACCTCAAGACTTATGTTGGGATACCAAAATATGCCCAAATCCAAGTGAATTCGACTGAACCCAAACAGATAAAAAAAATAAGTATGAATAACTACGAATGCAGAAATCAAAAAAAAAAAAAAAAAAAAGAGAGAGATGGGATAGGATTTATAAATTACTATTTTGACATGTGGAAAGGTGTTTGTGAGAACATAAAATTTATGGATGCATGTGTATCTTTCTAACACGGGTCCAAAATATATAGTTACTTATCTTTATATTCAGTTCTCTCTCTTACTCATTGTCCTCTGTTTTCTCTCTCACATTTCCTCTTTTCTTTCTTTTCTTTACACAAATTCAATTTCAAACACGGTCCAGCTGCAACAGAGATATATACTTTCTTCTTCTCTCTTGATTTCTCCTTTCTTTCTGTATTCTCAGCGTGCAAATTTCCTTGCGTCCTCTGTGATAAATAACTCGATTTATCTTCTTCAATCTCGAGTTGACGAACAGAAATATACATCCTTATATTTCTTATCTGGAGTTGCTTATGATGAATCGGACAAGTTCCATCATTACCAAAATGAGTCTCATCTTTCTGTTCATAAGTTATCAGTGCTTTGATTTCGAGTCTTGCTCCTTCAAAGACAAGACAGCAACTGACTTCCAAGTAATTTTCTAATTCCCATGTGTCCTGCATTTGGCGTGAATTCCAGTTCCTGCTGCTTCACAACCTTACGTCAGTCCCCTGTCTAGACGTCTGTTGCTATGGGCAACTGGGTCAGTCAACCTCTTGACCTGCTTCCCCAAAATGACTCGAGACTCCCACGTGACCTCTTCTGTTGTCAAGCGGAGATTAACCTTAATATATGCGTGTATGCATGTTTGGGCTATCTGCATTCGTAACAGTATTGATAAGATATCATTACCTTCATATATTATTGCAATTACTGGCAGAATAGGAGTATACTAAATATATAAAATATAAATTTACATACAAAATAAATTAGCAAAATCAATCATAAAAAATGCTTTTAGTAAAGAATGATTTTTTTTTTCCCAATTTATATTGTTTTTGAAATTATTTCACTCCAAGCAAAGCAATAAAGCCACTAGGAAGCAAGGGGTTAATGAGTCTGAGAGAATATGAAAAAAGAAAACATTATTAAGGAGAAAGAACACTAAAAGAACAGAAATTTAATAAGACAGAAGATAACAACTGACATTGTTTTTTAACTTTTGAAGGCCATAGTTGGCTGGAAAGCAATAAGGTGGAAAAGCATTTCACAAACAAGAAGTATAAGAAACTATTTGCCTATAACTTACATGTAACCATTTCAACTGTAAAATGAGGAGACCTTGCTGCCAATCTATTATTACATTTAAATTCATCAATGAGGGAAAAAGTCAGAGAAAATATGTTACAGTGGTAGGAAAGTGACTGAAGCCAAGATGCCAGATCAGAACCAATAACATTTCAGATTCTTTTCTATTTTATCAAGAATAGCAAAAGCACCAGACAGGATTTAGCAGCAATATTCAATGCATGGATGAATTGTAACTGTTACCTTGGTTGTTTTCATCAGATTTTTTTTATCTGCTGCACTTTCAAACCTTCAGATATCTGTGAAATTCAATAACCTTCAAAGAAAATCAATCAAGCCATCATTTCTTTATGCAAAAATATATTATACTCATCCTTTCTTCTTGGCATATTTAACATCCTTCCTTGAGATATCAGACTTTATAATTTTTGTTGCAATGTAGTCCGAAGATTAAAGTACACAATAACCACAAGGCATGCTTCATTTGAATTAAAAATACATTTTATATTAAGGTTTTTATAACATTGAAATACAATAATTTTGTTATGAATCAATTAAAAATAAATGAATCAATGTCACATGATCCAAGTAGATAAAAGCCCAATTTCTTCTTTCTAAATCTGATATTAAAATCAAATTTTCATCTGTTACCTTTTTCACATTCAACATTACAAGAAGGTAAATTTTAAATATACGACAAGTAAATCTTTATTTCAAAACCTTCTCAAACATCTCAAAGATTTTATATTATTTGTTTCAAATGTTATCACAATGTTTCAGTTATCATACCCTTCGGGCTTCATTAAGGGTATGTCAATCTGGGTAACCTACAGGAAATTTCGAAATGCACCCTTTATTTAATCTACTGGGTTAGACTGTTCCACTGTCCATTTCTAGGGATATCCCATCTAGTTCTTATTTTTAGTACTGCTTGGTTATTCCTTTTCCTGTGTCTACTGAATCTAAATACATACTGCCCATCCCATGGATTGAACTCCTAATTACTATGACACCAAATTCATGAACCAATGCTTTAATCCATTAGGCTACAGGACAAAAGCTTAAATAAATAACAAAAAAAAATAGAACAAAGTTTAGGCAAAATTAGATTTATGCCTTTCTGGTAATGAAGGTAGAATTGATATAAGCAGAAATTTTAAAATTTGAACATTGTTTGCTAGTGAAGTTTCCTAACCCAACAAGTATAACACAACTTCAAATACGGCTTTAGAAACAAAGAAGAGAGTACTGAACTGTTATGTAATATCAGTCCTCCTATATGGACAATCTCTTCACAGCTGAAGGCAAAACTTGAAACAACAACAATGCAGTTCTACAAAAGGATATTGAGAATACCATGAATTGAACATGGGAGCAACAAAGTTCTAATGACAATGAAAATAAAAAGGACTCTTATATTTCACATCAAGAAGAGACAACTGATGTTTCTAAGGCACATAATGAGGAAAGCAGGCTTGGAAATTTTGATATTCACAGGATAGACTGAAGGTAAGGGGGACAGAGGAAAACAACACCTAACCTACCTGGCAAGTTTAAGTGAATGAATGGGGGAACAGGGTTTTAGAGAGGTAGCAAAAAGACCAAATTTGTGAAGAGCTACAAAGGACAGGAAATTGTGGAGAGCCGTTATCACCAATATCATGAAAGGACACAGCACACAGAAGAAGGTTTGATATAGTAAAACATTAATTTCTCCACTAAAGAAAAATATTAGCTTGAAATGCAAAAATTAAGCTTATTTGCAGCCAGCAACAAAGAAAGACTTCTATTCATTTTAGATGCATTAGAGCTGATTCTGTTGTAGCGAAATCTTTTACTTTTTTCTGTTTTGTGAAAGTGATTTGCCCTTTTTAAGAAAAGGTCAGAATCAAAATGCAATAATAACAGTAATAAAATCTTGTGCCAAAGTAGAGAGTTCAATACAGTGACAGTCTGTAGTTCATGTCTGACAAAAACATTTCTTGTAAAATGTTTTGAGGATATTGGCTCTGGCTGATAATACTTTGATTAATATAATCAGTAGGTCTAAGATAGAACACCATTATTATATCAAAATCTAGTCACACTAATGTTGCCATCCTTTCTGTTATCTCAACATTGTAACTAATGCATTCATTGACCTTAAGTGTACAATTTGTCCAAGTTCTTGTTATAGATGGTTTTAAATCAAGGCATGATCTAAAATCATCTAATGCAAAGGAGTAAGCTGACTTTTAAATAATAATACTGATTATGTCAAAATCTTCTAATTTTTAGTACATGTTTGAAATACTGACAAAACTAGTTTATTTTAGCTATGGAAAACCCTAATTGTTCTTATTTCAACACAAACTTATACAAAAATATTCAAGAGAGGAATTTACTGAAAGAATTTCAATTATAAAAGGAAAATTAAAAGAGTAAAATCAGCAAAAAGTGAAAAAAAATGGAAAGATCTCTAATGTAATCAATCCTGACCTGGCATCTTGACCTCAGTCACTTTCCTCACGGACATAATGTAGCTTTCTTGTCTCTTCTACAAATATTTTAATGGCAATTTTTCTGATAAGATTTCTTCTATGGTGCCTCAACTGCATGAATTTTTGCATGCTATGAGATTGGTAACTAGGCTTCATCATTTTACTGCTGAACTAGCTAAATGCAACCGATATACACTTCTCACCCGTGGAACTCCTACTTTTTTGCTTGCCTGCTACCTTTATGTGTCATTTCCATTCAGGACATAGGCAATCATGGCCCTCCACATCTTCTTGTCACTTGTAGCTCAATAAATTTTGTCTTTTTGCTATACCTTCCAAACCCTGTTCCACCATCCATTTACTCAAGCCCATCAAGTATGTTATGCACCACTTTTGTCTGTCCCTCTTGCCCTCAATCTATCCAGTGAGTACCAGATTTTATCAAACCCTACTCATTCATTATGAGCTCCAGAAATTTCAACAGCCACTTCCTGATGTTAAGTTTCCTTTTTCTTTCCATTTTCTCCAAAGAACCTCCTCATTGCTCACATGTTTGGTTCATGGTATCCTCAGCATTTTTCTGCAGAACCAATTTTTTGTTGCTTCAAGTCTCTTCATCTTTGATGAGACTGTCCAACATTCACTGCCATACAGGAGGACAGATACCACCTAACAGTTCAGTACTCTTTTCTTTATTTCTAACAAAGTTTTTCTTGTCTATTAATACTCTTCTTAGCTTTTAGAATGCATCTTCAGATCTCACTTTCTGTCCTCTGTTAGAACACTTGCCAGATATTTAAATTTGTATACTTGTTTGATTTTACTATCCCCAATTTGTAAATTGCATTTTGAGCTGATCCTTTTGCTGACAGCCATGCATTCTGCCTTCTTGGAGTTTACAAATTTCAAAAATATAAATGCAATGCCAATTGCCATCTTCTGCTTTCCTGAATCCTGCTCTTTTATTGCCCTTTCTCCTCACTAAAGTTTTCTCATTCTCTTCTATTAACCTCTTGCATCTTAGTGGCATTATCACCTTGATTGGTGCAAAAGGAATGTTTCCTTCTTTTAATCTCTAAAAATTCAATCATCTGATGTTGGCTCATATTTCAAGAGAAAAATTATTGTCATGGAATTCATCTTTAGGTGCATGAAGAAGCTAAAGTGAAAATAGCAAACAGTTTATTCTTGAATTCAGAGTTTTATTAAATTCCCCAAGAGTCCTTTTCTGACACATCTCCTTGATAAGAGTAACAGATTGATGACAGCTGTCTGTCTCAGAAGATAAGAACCCTCAAAGTGGTTAACACAAATGTGTCTTTGACTAATTGCATGCAAGCTGAATGAATCAAAGTTTCTAATTCCAGAAATAAAATAACTTGTTTGTCCATGTGAAACATCCATTTCATCATGTCTGGCTGGACCAAATCCCAAATATATCTGACAGTAAAGTCTCTGGGCAGTAATTTTGCAAAATAATGTATTCTATAGTTATCAGCTAAACTGATATGAATGAGATATTTAGATCCCCAAGTACAGATTCATTTTTTCCTTTTATTGAAGAAATCCAAAATGACAGGTATTTATCATAGCATGGTATGTTCCTTCTTCTGAGATTAGTCAAATATTGAAAAGATATTAACAGAAAGAGTATAAAATCATTGATAAAAAGAGGAATTCTGGTAATTTTATTTAAATTGAAGAAAAGCAACGTAGAAAAACTTAAATTACTCAGAAAATTATCATTGAAAGGCAGAAAAAAAGAACAGTCATTGCAAAGACAAAATCAGAAATAATGATTATTATTAGAATAATGGCAATTAAAAGAATATGGAAATGTGAAAAGCAAAATAGACAGTAAACAATGAAAATGTATAAATAAAAATAAAAAGAGAAAAATATGAATCAGTTTTTAAAAGATCATGAAACTAGCAAAGAACATGTATGTTTCATCCTCTAAAAATTTTCTAAAATTATAAAGGTTCATTATCAAATGATAATATTTATGGCATATATTAATCAATTTTTAAATTAATTATATCCAGTTATATAATGTGGATAATGATAGATATCATGTGAATCTATTTTAATGTTTGGCTGTGCAGGTTGTGTAATGAGAAATCATCAAACTGAGTTCAAATTCGAACCAAGTTTGTTGAACTCACTTCTGCACAAATCCCCTTGGAAAAGTCATGAAGATATGTTCTTCCCCCAGTTAGGGGTTAAGTAGTGAGGTAAGGTTAAAGTTAGAAATAAGAAATTGGTAACCAAGTTCAAATTCTGGTCAAGTTTGTAACATTCACTTTTGCACCAATTCCCCTGGGAAAGGTATGAATATATCTGTTCTTCCCCTAACTATAGGTTAAATATTAGAGCAGACTGGGCTCTGTAGCTATGGCTGGCAACTGATTTAAGAGAGAACAACTACTCTAAATTCAAAACTCAGCTATCTGAAGCTATACACAGATGGTTAGACATGGGGTATGGACACTATATCTGTAAGACAAAAACAGTATTAGATTTCAATATTGTTCCTACCAGAGAGTGAATATCCAGAATGCCGTACATACCAATAGGCATTGGGCCCAAGAATTGATTCATTCATTTTATATAGCTTATCAACCCATTACAGGTTATTTAAAGCTGGGAAATATTTTTAGATTGTTAGAATTTGGGAGGATATAATAATGGTTTTGTGATACAAGTCTTACTAATTAACCCATAGCTGGGAGGAGAATATTTGGATTCATACCTTTCCCAAGTGTATTTGTGCATAAGTGAATGTAACAAACCTAACTGGAATTGGAACTTGGCTCTTTGATTAACAATTTTAAACCATTATCCATTACACCACTTGCACATCCAAGCTTACAGCACATGGTATTCCCATGCAGTCACCCATCTAGCTACTGACCAGGTTCGATGTTGTTTAACATCAGTGATCATACAGGAACTAGTGTTTCAATGTAATGTGGCTGTAAGCCTTATTCCTGGGCCCAAGAAAGGTGACTGGATGGATTCTGATGTTAATATTTGAAACCCAAGACAAACTATCGGGAATCTATTAAAAATATTTCCTAATATATAATAAGTATCAACTGTGACTAAAATAATTACTCATTCCATCGTATCTATATAAGAAACAAAAGCAGACTTTAAATTCTTGGAATACTATACAATATCTAAAGAAAGTAACTCATTTATTTAAATGATATTTCCAATATATTACTTCAAACATGGATGGTTTCAATGATCAGAACAAAGAAATCATTTACTTATCAATTTCAAATAGTGAATCCTTATCTTTCAAACATGCACATCTGTATGTAAATGTTAAGATTTGCTCTATTTATAAGAAAAGAGTGATCAATATCAAAGAGTTTATAAATGTCAACAGTGTTGGGATAGGAATCAACACTGTTTCATGCCTCAAAAAATCTTCAAACTATGAAATGAAGATTACTTGAGGTATGAAACTGACAGTCAACATGCAGTGTTGATTCCTATGCCTGCACTGACACTCTTATAAATATATCCACATACAAATTTGGAACAAGTAGGTAGTAACTGATCTCTTTAACAAGTACATTTGTGAAAACCTATTTGTGTATGTGAAAAAAATCATTAAATGTAATAGACTCAAAACGAATTGTTTTTAACAATACTTTATGTGTGTGTGTGTGTGTGTGTGTGTGTGTGTGTGTACAGAATATTTTGTGATCTGATAGAGATATCGTGTAAGATCCAGTAACGCTAATACTAGCTGTCATTTGAAGAAGATTCATTAAAAATATGCACATTGATCCAATAGCTAAACTCATTTTCTTTGTAGTACATATCAGAACAAATCTATGACAAATTGGAAAAAGATTTTTCATGTGGCACATTGCATCTGTTAGAACTTCAGGCTAAAATGATGTTTATGTTGATGTGATTACACATGTGCCTAAAAGAGAGAAGACAATGAAGTTTGGGTATATAGTCTAGTTATTAATACTTACGTGATTAAAAAAATTAAATTTAAAATGTATCATTTTTCTTTATATATATATATATATATATATATTATAAATTGATTTATTTAAAATATGTTTTTTTTTCGCTACACGGTTCTAACCATGTTTCAAAAATGGAAGCTAAAAGCTACGAATTTAATTTTGTAATTAAATTAAAGACATTAGTTCCATTTCATCCTCAAGCGAATTTTGGAGTAACTTTTGTGTCTTTAAAACCCAGTAATTTTAAAAGTTACCAACAAAAAGACCCAACAATCAGAGTGTTTGTTTATATATATTATATTAAAACCATTGGTCTGTTGGCCCAATGGTATACATCGGTTAACATCCAGAGACCTCAAGAAGAAAAGAAAGAAAAAGAAAAAGGAGAAAAAAGAAAAAGTAGACAATGAAGACTAAATGACCATCACAAAGATGTGTTGTGTTACATCACTTTAAGCACACTAGTAGTTCAGCGTAATACATCTGGCCACAATTTCAACTTAGCAAATCCTTTTCCCACCTGATCAGACTGGCTGATCAACTAAGAAAATACAACCTAAGACCAGGATCATACATAATATATCCGATCATTGCAAAAGCAATAAAACACATTTACACAGAGCTGGCTGATTTAAAATCCAACAGACACCAACGGTTCTTTGTTTTATTTATTTATTTATATATATATATATATATATATATATATATATATATATAAAAACACTTTCTGATCTCCAGTCATTTGATTTGATAAAATAATTTATTGCTCCCTCTTATCTGCCAAAAATCTCAAGGCATTTTTCTTACACGTTTTGTCTCATTTACTCCACACTTGTTTTGAATAATATACATATATATATATATATATATATATATATATATATATATATATATATATATATATATATATATATATATATAATAGAGAGAGGAGAGATGGAAATTTTTGATTTCAAGAGAATTCATTTTCACAGGCAAGGATTTTTTGTATTCATCATTATAAAAGTTTCCTTCTGCAGAATTTATTGTTTATTAACTGACAATATCACATTTAACTGCACATAATATCAACTATTCTTGTAAACATCTTAAAAAGAATTTTTTTGCATTCATCTAATTTAAGCTTAATAACCCTGAATACATCTTATTTTATCATGAGGATCTTACTCTGTTTTCAAGTTAATCTTACATGGATTTATTACCTTCATATTTTCTTAGTTTACCTTTCTTTGGTGAATTATTCCTCAATTTTATTTTATCATCACTTTAGTCAGTAGAGACCCTCCCAGCTTCTTCTCATCTATAACACATTTGTTTTGAATTTTCTCATTTCTCAATCTGAAGTCTCCCTTCCTAGCCAAGTGAAAATGATTTTTTTTTATTTTTCTGGCACCTTGTAATAAAAAAAAATATATATGAATAAAATAACTGAGATGAGGTTGCTAGTTCAAATAATTGTATAAAAACTTCTCTTTTGAAAAGACATGGAGTGTTTCATCTTCATGCTTGATTTTCATTTATACAAAAAAGTTACTCCAAGTTTATCCTTTCTTGTTGTTCAGTTATTTAACATTATAGGATTTTCTACTTGTGGCTAATGTCTATCTCTGGGAATACATCAACCAAAGTTAGGTTTGGAACGGTTTCCTGAAAGATTTTTCCATGAATTTTTCAGCTTTTTCTATAGACACCCGATTTCCATAGTTAAAGAATATTTTCTCTGCAATTTCTTTCCATGCCAAATACTTCTGTTTATGCTCATTAAATCATGTAACATTTCTTCCAGAGATGCCACCCAGTGCTGTTCATGGCAAAATAATTGTTCCTTAAATTATCCTTTTGTTTATTACCTGAACGTCTTGACTGACAAATAATTGTCAGACAATGCTTGAGAAGTTCATAAAACAAGTGAGAACAAGACATGCACACATGGAGCTTTGATGACTGCAACTTCTTCTATGGTTTGCTGATCCAAATCAGTGATATATTTTCATCATGCACAACAGACATATTCCTTCCAGTCAAATGCCAATGAATGTTAAGTGAAACGCAAAGCTGATGCTGACCACTACAAAGTTGGTGGTGTGTTTTCCAAGAAAAAAAGTGACATTTAATGAAAACACTTTTGTTGCACGTTTCCTGCTCTTCAAAAAAGAAAATATAATACAGAAAAATGTCAAGGCTTTCATTTTGATGAAATAAGTTTGTCCAGATCCTTTCACTATAAAGACCCAACGTTTTTTTTAAGTTACCGATATATTTCATGGATCTATACACTGATGGAATGAAAATACAGTGTCTTAGGAGATAGGATTTATTCTCAAGCACCTGCCATCTAAATACAGACATGCTAAAAGTAAATAGTCACTTGTATTTTAATATTTCCCTTATTGAATTGTATAAAGAATTGAAAAATTTTGAAATTTGGCCAACTTGCCAAAAGTAGGTTTTTTTATGTATCAATTTTCATCAAGAGAAAAAACCAAAGATGCAAGCTATTAATTGGAAAGATCAAAATTAAACAAGTACAGAAGGTAAAATATTTGGGAAGTATTTTAACAGAAGACATGAAATGTGACAATGAAATCAGAAAGCACATTGGAATAACAAAAGATGTCCTCCAAAAGCTATGTCAAGTATTAAGAAAGAAGAAAATTTCATTATAAACAAAAACAAAAAAGCAGCCTCAAAACCTCCAATATAGCAGTGAATATTGGACAATTACCTCAGGATTGAAGAGGAGACCTAAAGGCAACAGATATGGTTCTACAAAGAATGCCAAGAATACCATGGAACTAGCATGTGATTAATGAGAAAGTTTTCAGAAAAATAGAAACAATTAGGATGCTTATACTTAGAAACAGAAAGAGTCAGTTGAAATTTCTGAGACACATCATGAGGAAAGAAGAATTAGAAAATCTGACATTCACAAGACATATTGAAGGAAAGAAGGAAACAGTGATTAAACTACCTAATGAGCTTATGTAACTGGATAGTAGAACACAGGGTAGTAAAAAGACATATATTGCTAAAAACTACAATTGATAGGAAGTTATGATCCCCCTCCAGGTAATGAAATGATACATCACCTTGAAGAAAAGGTTATCATTTGTAACTAACAAGCTACATAGAAAATATAAAGTAAATCATATTTTGAGAATGTTTCTGGAT
Organism: Acanthosepion pharaonis; assembly: GCA_903632075.3. Classification (NCBI taxonomy): domain Eukaryota; kingdom Metazoa; phylum Mollusca; class Cephalopoda; order Sepiida; family Sepiidae; genus Acanthosepion; species Acanthosepion pharaonis. The sequence goes on from CAHIKZ030004942.1 coordinate 4,199,819, forward strand.
TTTTTTGTGATTTCAAAATTCAAAATGGTCCAGATACTGCTTCTGCTTAAAGAATAAACTGGTCATCATTATCATTCAAGAACTTGTTTTGACCTGCCATTTTCATGTCTTTTTAGTGTATAGAATATAAATCCATTCTCCCTGCAAAAATGTAGTTTATCTAAATAATTGTCAGTGAAAATTGGGAGACAAATAGATTCATAATTTTCTGAATTTGCATTTCCTATGCTCTTTACGAATTTTATAAATCCATTCTTCCAGATTTATTCTTCTTAGTCAAAGATTTGCAAGCATATCTCACCAAACTCTTTGCTGAGCAACCTCCAGACCAATAATCATGTACTGGAAGCAAATGAGGACTCATCTGAAATAATAGTTGTATGCCAAAGCTCCAAGTGTTGATGCCATTCTGTACTGACCTATTCCATATTCAGTTTGCTTATGGCCAAATCACATTGAAACACTGCTTGCTGTACAATCACTAAAGTTAAGCAACATTGTGCCTGGTCAATACTTAGATGAGTGACTGCTTGGGAATACCAGATGCTGTAAGCCTAGATTTACAGGTGGTGTAATGGATAATGGCTCAGGATTTTTAATCAGAGAGCAGAGTGCCAATTTCCACTTGGTTTGTTATATTCATTTACACACAAATACCCTTGGGAAACGTATAAATCTACTTCTCTTCCGTGCTATGGGTTAATTAGTAAGACTTGTATAGCTAAACCATTATTATCTAATAAAAAATATTATCTAAAAATATTTTATGGCTTTAGATAACCTGCAAAGCTTTGATAAGTCATAGAAAGTGAATGAATCAATCATATTCAGTTACAGGCATCTGAGAAGTTCACTGTAAAGTTGTCCCTCTTTTTCTTTTCTTTTTTATTATGGTTATAATAAATCTGAGCTAAATATTTATTGGTTCCTTGAGATATATATTTTTCTTGTCAATGGGAGATAATTACCTTCTGTATCCCTATAGGAAAAAGGAAAGATTTCAATGACATTGATAAAGACACAAGCATTTTCATCAGAACTTTTACAAAACAGCATATCTTCTGGAGTACTCGCATTCAATTGTGATGAGTACTTATTGACAGTGTTCTCAGCAAAAAAAAAAATAATAAAAATAAATCACCAGCTGCATGACTTATTAATGCAAGATCTGATTGGAGCCTTTCCTACTAAGTACAAGAAAGGCTGCTTGCATGAAGTGTTTTACTTTCTCCTACACAAAGGTGGACACAGCAGGGTATATATGCGTTGTTATCCAAGGAAAGTAATGCCATCAAAACATACAAAATAATGTAATTAAGGTTTAGACAATTATCTGCTGTTAAATATTAGTGCTTCTCATTCACGCGAAAGTTATTTTGTCATGTAGTGTCTACCTCCACATTATTGAACACGAAGTATAGCCACTTCATTCCAACAATATTTTACAATGGAAATGGAGTCACTGAGAAAGGTAATGTGCCCTACCATACTGTACTTTCCAAATGTGTTGAACCAACAAGTTTGCTCTACAGAATTCCCACCATTTTACTTTAACTTAATATCCAAATTTCAGGAAATACTGTTAGGACATATTTAATCAGTTGAGATATGTTTTGTAGTTACATGGAGAGCTAAAAAAAAAAAAGAAGTCAGTGTTTTGTCTCAACAGTGTATGTACATAGATAGAACAGAGTGACATAGATGAGGGTGCTAAAAAGTTCTCGGCCTGACACACTTCACAAAATGTGGCTAAAAGACCAAATGAGAATTATATGGAGAAGAACATTTTGGTTGGGCCAAGAATTTTTCAGCATCTCCTTTTCATATATGTGTGTGTGTGTGTATATATATATAGATATATATATATTGTTCCACACTATTTAATACAACTGAGTTTCATGCACATGATAATCATCAGGCACAAAGTGAAAAATGACTATAGTACAATTTTAATATTAATATTCATAACCTACTGCGAAGATAGTGGAGCAATAAAAAATAATTACAGACCACATTCGCAAGTATTTTGTAATTTACCCTTGAAGATGAACTTGGAAACAAAACTATGGTGACTTCCTGTCAAGGAACTGATTTGACAACTGGAAAGGATCAGTTTTAAAATAAGTAGACACAATATGTCTATATTATTCAATGAAAAATGTTTGAATGGATATTGATTGCCTTATCCATCATTTTATTTTTTTTTTATTCTACCTCAAAATGAATGCAGATTTTTGATATCTCCATAAACATTTCAAAAGCTGTAAATCCTGCTTGAATTTTGTAATCTGCTAATAAATACAAACAATTTTGCATTTACTCAAAGTTGAATAATAAATTCATCACCTCTTCTTGAAAAACAAAATTATCTCAGTGCTACAACGGAGGGAGTCAAGACCCCAAATGATTTTCCCAAACTGCCTCATCACTTACTGAAGTGCTTCTTTCTTCCTTTAATAAAATCAAATTTGTTTATGTTGGCTTACAGAATCTTCTCAAAGGAAAGACTTTTTAATGTTGTTTTATGGGGTTTTTTGTGTTGCCTTATTGAACATTAACAAAAAAAAGACTCCCCCACCTCTCTTTTCTGTAAATAGGCACTTCCTAAGTATTGTGTAAATAGACTATATTTCTCTATCCTCACAAAAGGAAAATGAGTGTTTAATGAATTTATGCCATACAAACTTGCAGCCAATAAGTGAAGTGTCAAAAAACATTATAAGGAATTATCCACTTTCCATTATTGGACATAAAATGTTGTGTGGTTATAGGCGAGTGGTTTGACCAAAAGCTCACTTTTTCACCAGTGGAAAAACATTTTTTATTATCTGTCTATATTTCTGAGATGAGATATTCTATTTTTCATTGTTCAGAATGTTGACCTCATCTTTATTGCACTACTCACATTTCGACCATTGTACGATCAGGCCTTCTTCAGGTGATATTTACTGAAATTTACTGAGCATAGCAATAAAATAAGGACAACAGACCAATTTACTGAGCATAGCAATAAAAATAAGGACAACAGACCAAACAATGTAAATAGTGTAAATTTTTTATTAATATATCTAATGAATTCACTTTTCCCAGTGCTAGACTGGAATAAAAAAACGTCTTTCTCCCATAACTATCCTCCTTCACTGTTCCATTTACCTGATCAAACAGTAACAACAAAAAAAAATTATTTCATTGTTAATTAATGGGTTACTTTTTAGATAATCATCCACTTAACAAAATGCCTCAAACTCAAATAAGAGTTTTAATAAAATCTATTTTTGAGAAAGACTTCCCACTTTACAATACAAACAATACAATCTAATATTAAAACCACTTTTGCCAAAGTATAAATCAACTGAAAACTTTGAAGTAAACCTTTTTTTTAAATGCCATTTATAAGCTGACAAAAAAATTTAATATTTTATAAAAAGCTTAGGATTGTAAAAAAATAAAATAATGTTAAGAACTCATGAATTTCAAGAACAATAATGCTGATCAAAGCAATATTGTAAACAGATGACAACAGATATAACAATAGACAAAATTTCACCTAAATAAAACAGGAGACTGTACCAGATGAAACATTCCAAAAACTAGCAAATAATTTCATTAAATATTAGCAATTCATCTCAAAGTCTCAAACGTCAAAACAGATAACATCAATTTAGAAAAATTGAGTAAATATTTGACTTTAAACTCATAATTGAATCAAATATTTATAAAGATAAAGGTAAATTTCATTTCCTAAGCTGTGGACACCATAAAAAAAAGTCTTGGTTATATTAGGTTATTTAAAAATAAAGATAACATTTCTTTGCTAAAAACTTGAACATTATATTCAAAAATACGTTCTGCAAATTAAGTACAGTACAAATAACCAATATTTTGTTTTTTTCATTCTGCAGAAGATAAAAATCAATTACAATTTCCATAAAATCAAACAAAATATCTTGGGCTTTAATAAAATAAGAAATTCTAGTCATTATTGCTTTTCATCAGGATTATTTAGACTGTCTCTGGCAATTATTTAAAACAAGTAAAATTAAGATGAAAGAAATACGTGTAAAAAAATTACATAATAATAGTTGACAAGGCTTTATATATTAATCAAAATGAACAAATTACAATATTTTTCATTTTATGTGAATATAATTTATTGAAACTGAAGAAATGAAATAGCAGTTTTAAATATTTAAAATGTTTTTGTTTTTTTTTATTTGCAAGAACATACATGACAAGTAAAATTGTCAAGTCCCCAATATGTGTTATCGTTAGTCAAAATTAATAGACTTTAATATTAAGCTTTTATAAAATCAAATGCCGTCTCAAATTCTGAGATCCCATTATTCTATGAACTATTTTCATCATCATCCAAATATTTCTTATTTTGGATCATCCATATGATCATACCATCTTATGTTCTCCAATCTTTGTGGAACATTGAATGTCACAATATTTATGGGACGTCCAAATTAGTTGCAGTATTTTTTCTACTTTTTCCATAAGAATAATTCAAAACTCAGAAATTCACCTTGTTTTAATAAATTCTTTTGTGAATTTGAAAAATTCTAACAATATACTACCTCTGTCTCATAATAGCCATTACATTAATATAGAAAAAAAAATAGAGAGAGAGAGAGAACTATAAAAACTATTATGGGATAGATTTAGTAGATATTTACTAAGCTTAACTTTGTTATGCACAGATCTACTGTTTAACACTCCCAAGTATGCCAGACATGGGTTGTTACCAAGAGACTGTGCCTCACACCATAAGACCATCTCTATGCCCACACAAGATCATGCTCCGTATCTGGTGGACTAGTCAATAAGTGGTGCACTATGTGCTGCTACCAACAGGGCAAACTATCACTGCAGACCTGTACTCACAGCAATTGGAATGTGTGCAACAGGCACTGAAGCTGAAGGGATCAGCATTGGTTAATCACAAGGGTGTACTGTTCCTCCATGACAATGCCAGACCTCATGTTCTGCAGGTGGCCAGGGATACCATACAGTAATTTGGCTGGGAGACATATTGGCAAAAGGTTCTGAATGTCGATGAAGATTACTTTGAGGACTAATGTTATATCAAATTTATTGTATACCTTTTTTCTAATAACTCAAAAACAGCGAGGACTTTTTTGGTTACCTTGTACCTATTTGAAAAAATAAAAATTAAAAAAGCAATGCACATGCTAATTTTTGAGCATTTTATGGGAAACCTTAATCATTACTTTCTTAACATTAAATATAGAAGTCTGTCATAGACATTATCCTTTTTCAATTCTAAGATCCCATATAATAATAATAAAAAAATGGATAACACTCAAAGATGACTAAAAGCATTAAGTGAACGAGACTAGTCACCCTATCAACCATAACAAGAAGACTTGTTTGAATAATTTATGGAATAATTCCATCCTTATCATTTTAAACAAGTAACCATCTTCACATTTGAAAGGTTGCATAAAATATTCAGTGAACCCTGGTCAAGTTAAATTCAATATTGCTTGAAAAGTTTAATCTTATCTAAATTGTTCCATAATTTGTTGGCTGATTTTTTTAGTGTAATTGAAAAACATGGCTGCCATTCCCATCTGTATTTTTGCATTTCTGATGACAATTTTTTGTTGACACTATTAAATCTAAAATAAAAACAGAAAACAAAAAGTAACTCCTGATACTTATTTTCATGTAGTTTTTTTTCTTTACTTTCTACTTCCTTCTTTATTAAAATTGCAAAAATAATCGCAAACCAAATGTACTACATTTTTGTTTATTTTTATCTCCTCTAAACGGTCATTTGATCCAAATGCTTTAGTGGATAAAAAAGGCATTTCTTTTTTTTATGCTGTATTCTCAGGGGTGAGAGCAATCTAATGTTTTGATGATTTTATCAAAATAAGTTTTGTTTTTTGTTTCTCTTATTTATTTTGAGACATTCTTTCCAATTTTATTTCTTCATTTTTTTTAACTGCATTTTATACCTGAATTTATGAGATGTATTCTAATTTGGATTTTTATATATATATATATATATATATATATATATATATATATATATCTCTTTCAGGATGTGGGTGATTATTCATTGTTCTGAAATGAACCCTTATCCATTTTACCACCCCTCTTTGTTTTTGTGATCCTTATTCTGTCATTCATATGCTCACTCATCAAATAAGTTAGATGCTGAAAGAAACTCAGCTACTCTTGAATTCAGTATGCCCTGTGAGTTAAATTCTCCAAACCTTCTTTCTATATTATGAGTCCCAAACATATTAGCTCTTCATAATTGTTTTGCATCCTATATACAGGGTACAATGGATAAATTTTTGCCATTTTATATTTTGTGCATGCATGTTATTTGTTTTTGTCAACTGCACAGTAGAGTCAGTAACAAAAATAGCACCATGATACAATTCACTCCCCTAGAAATTGGGAAATGGCATGCTTTACTGCTTGGCATTTGTGCCAGAAACTCCAATACAAACATTAGGTGTCAATCTGAGGAAAGTTCAGAGGATGCTGTGTTCCCAAAAGATGTACCAAGTGATGAAAACCAAATACCCAGTCAACATCATGGTATTTGGAGTGATCACTTGTGATGGCAGTGTTATGCCTCCATTCATCTTTCCACTGGGCTTCAGACTCAACATGGAGGCCTATATCACATTCTTTGAGGTAGTGCTGCCCTGGGTCAAGAGGGAAGGCACTAGTCTGAAAACAGGACTGCACCATGCCATTTAATGTTTTTAAATGTGCCCAAAGAAAATATTACAGTGATTACATTGGATATATTAAGGCAACATTTAATAACAAAAAAGAGAGTAAAACAAAAAATGACAATGCTATAAATTTTTTAAATCAAAAAGGAAAAAACAAAAAACAGCTTAACCAATCTATCAATTCTCTCTCATCTGAACTGAATCAAAAAGATAAATGTGTACAATGTCTAAAATGAACACCACCAAAGACGAGATATTACATAATAAACTTTGTATAAAGATCATTTCAAAGATCATTAAACTGCTTTTACCTGCTTTCACCCCCACTAATGGACAGGTTTTTCCTAATAATTTATTAGGTGCTGTGAAAATTTTCTACATGACTGAGTATTTAAAAACTTGTATTTGCCTCTGGGTAAAAATATTTTAAATTTATTTTAGATTTCCTCTTTCTCATGTCTTTTTTGTTATATTCCATGCATGTAAAAAAAAAAAAAATTCATGAAATGTTAGACAATATGAAAATCTTAAAATGTGTAGAATCTAAGCCAACACATCATGTATTGTAGGATGAGGATTTAGTAAATACTGAGTACTCCAGTGTATGGATCAGTTATAAAAAATTTAGTATAAAAGATAAGGAAATAGAATAAGCTATGCTAGGGATAATTTCACCCAACATTGCAAACCGCTACAAAACTAAAATATTAACCAGAAAACTTGAGTCATGTTCTTAAATTGCCTCATCAGATCGAGACTTTCATATGGATGTCATGGATGATACTAAACTCATTCAAATATATCTAAACTGTCAGTTGTGTACAACCACTTTAAAAAAAAGATCAATTGTTAAGGCTTTGAGTAAAGCCTATACTGTTTGATTGTTTTTCGGTTATAATGATTTACTGATACAAGTCCTACTAATTAACTCATAGCTGGAGGGCGGGGGGAGAGAAGAGGTAGATCCATACCTTTCCCAAGGGAATTTGCTCATAAGCACATACAGCAAACCTGACTGGAATTGGAACAAAGCTCTAATTTTCCATACCTAGCCATCTGCACATCCAAGTTTACAGCACCTGGTATTCCCAAGCAGTCACCCATCTACGTATTGACCAAACTTGATGTTGCTTAACTTCAGTGACCATATGAGAACCAGCATTTCAACATGATATAGCAGTAAAGCCATGAAGCCTATAAATCTTAGGGAAGACCACACTTCTTCAACATTGTGAACTGGCATTACAGAATCACAAAGAAAGAACTTTACCAAATAACAGAAAGAGAACATAACAATCAAGACGCTGACATTCCACACTACTTCAAATAAAATGTTAAGAAGGAAACTCCTATTAATTTTGGAAAGAGTGATAACAGACTTGTGAAACCTATTTTCCTGAAAAATTGTTTTAATAGAAAGACTTTATAATTTCAACTGACATTAGTACAAGCTGCTCAGTAGTACAATGAATGTCGAATGTTTTCTTTAGCAGCTAATATTAGCATTATTATCAATTTTGGGCAAATATTTCTCTTGCTTTCTATTGACACTCAAATTTTCATCTCTTATGCATGGGGATCTTCCAGTTAAAGTCCTTCAAATCTAACTGTTTGGCTATTCCCTATTTTCTCCAAATTGTAGTACGAGAAGTAATATTTTTAATTTCTTATATAAAGCACTATCAATTATTATTTTTTTTATCTTATTTCTTTTGCTTTAACCACAACTCAGACTAAATTGATTCAAGAACTTTAAAATAGCATTAGTACAATTACTTTATTAGTTTATGTAATTAAAGATGGTCATTTAAAGAAAGTGAAAACTGTATGGTTAGATTAGAATGACTACAACCAGTGATCTTCATAATTTTAAGGAAAGTGTTGGACAGAAGTTTTACGAGAGGATTAATTTTTATTTTTAATTCATATTTACTAACAATCATAAAATCAATCAGGGAGAAAAAAGAAAATGAAAAATACTTTACAAAAATTCATAATAATTGACAATGCTTCAGTTAAGAAATTTGAATGCTATAATATTTGTTTAAAATGCCAATATATACTGATGTTTAGAGATCTAAAGACTATAGCTAAATAATTAAATTTTAAAACAATGGACTGATACAGAAATGCAGGTTCCTAAGAGTAAAGGATGCCAAGTTCATTCTCTCTTGAAGATTATTCTTGATTTTCTACTCTAATCTATTTACTTATTGGCTATCAAATAATAATCTGATTTTTGTTATAAAAAGCAACAGAAATAGAATGAAAAAGATAAAAAAATAAATAAGAATAACTGATAATTCTTTCTCTATAGGATTCAAATTATAAATCCCTTTTTTGACATTTTCTTGATACTGCCTTCAAATGCATCAACAAAAAGTTTAGTGATTCACTAATTCAATATTCATTGGTTTTGACTGGTAATGAAACCAATTTTATAGCTTCCAGAAAATATTTAAATTATGAAATATAAGTTACTTTGGTAAGAGATTTCTTATCTGCTAGAAATAAGATTTTTTTTATTACCATTCTTCTATGTCCCTTCATGATGTAGACGATCATAGGTCTCCACAATTTCTGTTTTTGTAGCTCTTAATAAATGGTATCTTTTTGTTATCTCTCTTAAACCTTGCTTCACCATCCATTTACTCACGCTCATTTGGTAGATTATGCATGGTTTTCCTTAATCCCTCTTGCCTTCAAATCAAATTTTCAATATTTGCTACATTTTCAAGGACCAAAAAAAATAGATAAATGAAATTTAAAAAAGAAATTTTTGTTTTCTTGTTCTTTAAGATGAAGAATTGTCTATATACTTATTCAAATCGCCAAAAATCTTTATCAAGATTTTGGCAAAGTCCTCTCTTGCTATCTTCAGGTACCCATTATTTTGAGCTGATATGGAATATCTTGTCTGCCTTGATTTTTCTGTTATTTTTGTCTCTGTGATACTGGGTTGTTTTTGTTTATTTGTTCATTCCAACTTAACTAAAGTTATACAGTGTGTGGCAGAAATACCTCCTGCATAATGGTAAGATATTAACTCGATGAAAACACCTTTGCCACTAATGTCTTACCATCAGGTGGGAGGTATTTCTTCTGCACCATGTACAACACTACCAGAGTCAGGATTCATCATCTAAAAAAAATTTTAAAAACTGAAATTATCAAATACATGGTAAAAACCAGTTATGCTAACCCAATGTCAAAATAATGACATTGGATTTAAAGTCTCAAAAAAAATCATCATTTTTGTTCTTCAGGATGATGACATAGTGGGATATAAGCATTGGTTAATCAAATATTTCAATCACTAAATCCTTTAGTTCATCAAGAATGAACAAGAAACACCATCATGGAGATATAACATACAAGCCATCTCATATCAGCCAAAATAAGTGGCCCCAGAAGATGAAATGTTTTGTCTATTCTTCTTTTATGTGCCATGTCCATTCAACTTCTTGTCCTATGTAGCTCTTAGAAATATGTTTGTTTCATTACTTTCCTTTCCATTCATTTACAAAAGCTTTTTAGGTTGTTTACTTCCTGATTTCACCCCCTCTCCCTCTCTATTGCCTTTAGTATATCCTGTGAGTTAAATTCTTTTAGTTCTTTTTCCTCATTATTTGTCCAGGAAATTTCACTTGGGTCTTATTTTCCTTTTTAACATGTTCTATCCACAGTATTCTCAGTATCCTTCTGTAGAACCACATCTTTCTTGCTTGAAGACTCCTCTTCATCTGTGAGGAAATGGTCCAGCACTCACTGCCATATAGTAGGATTGACATTACATAACAGTTCATCACTTATCTTTTTTCTAATTATATTTTTCTTTTTCATATTGCTTTGCTTAGCTTTTGGAAGACATTTTTTGCTATTGCAATGTAACTTCAGATTTCAGTGTAACATTTTCTGCCACCTGCTAAAACACTTGCGAGATAGTTAAATTTCTCTACTTGCTTTGGTTTTGTTTGGAATAATATAATAATCAAAATGAAAACAATAGCTCAACTAAAACAAAATTGAAATTTTGTCAAATCAGCCTGATTTGATTAAGAACTAAAAAGAAAATTTTACAACAAACTCTGGGTGTAATCTGTAGATGACTGGCTTACATCTCAAATATTCAGCCCATCAGTTTATATATTCAATTCTTATTCAAGAAAATCATTTCAAATTTGAATTGATGGATTTTTCTAATTGTTTAGACATCTGTGCTACTTGTGCTTTTAGCAACCACTCATGCATCTACAAAATCAAAGAAAATCAGAAAAAAATTTATTTAAACCCACCTAGAAAAAAAACAAAAAACAAAAAAAAAAAAAACAACCACACTCAAAAACCCAAAGAGGTTTCCCTTCAAAATTCTTGACTTCATCATAAATTAATAAAAATGTTTTTGGAAGAATTTTACAAAGTGTAAAATACTTTTTTTTTTTTTTTTTAAATTAATGAGAATCAGTTTTCAAATTTAAAAATTAAAAAAAAAAAATTTTTCCCAACTGAAAATGAGAAATATTTTTTAAAATGATGAAATATTTTTTCTCTTATTTCATGTCACTGTATTGCGATGAATCTACTCACTGAAACTCTAAGTTTTCTCTGTGTCAGCTAAGATTTTGTAGCAGAGACTTACCTCAGTGACCCAAAAGGGCCAGAGTCGCATGTATGTTTTTGCAATGGAGTGTGAAGACATTGAATTGGCAAGCTTCATACTGAAAGCGAATCAAGCAACACTTTGTGTGGATGGAAGTGATGGTGTCACTTGTAGCCATTTTTATTGGCTGGTTTTGGGCACTCATTGGCTAAGAGATGGCTGGGTCAGGTGCATAAAAGCAGGGTACGCTCATTCAAGAGGAGTTTTGCTTCTGACAAGGAGCAGCATATTTAAGATTGAGAAACAGAGAATTGTGGATTTGTTTTGCCAATTGAACCTATTAGACTTGCATATATTTTTCTCTCACCCTCCCGTGTGTGCTTCCAACCTATTTTCACACAAATTTGGAAGGTTAGCTTAGTCTGGCACAAGGCTATAAAAATCAAGAATTCATTCTGAAACCATTACATGTGATTAGCATCTACACAAGTTTTATGTTTCTTAAATATTTATTTGCAGCAAGAAATTTACTAAAAAAAGAAGAAAAGAAAAAGTGCTTTGTGCTCTACAAAGCCAACCTGAGATGAATAAAAGATAAGATTGTGTTGCTCCAATCTTTCCAGGGGAAATGTGATGTCTGCTTACCTTCAGAATATTGGATTTTAATGATGCTTGAGCACTGATAATTAACAAATACGCAACTATTTCAGTCATGAAGGAAAATATCCTGACCAATTTCTATCTATGATATGAAAAATAACTTGACATCTTTGGATTAAAGTCGACATATTATTTTCTTAATATCTACAAGGTCTTACTTCAATGCACCAAGTTGATTTATGCAAAATTTTCATTTTACTGTATAAAATTAACGTTTGATTGATTTATTAATTTTAAATTATTCTGTAGGGGGTTAAATTATTTTTGTCACATCTGTGACGTTATTAATATGACACCGGTTTGTTTATCAGAGACAAATTAAGTAACTTTGTAATTGATTTATTTGAAGCAAAAAGAAAAGAAAAAGAAAAAGAAAAAGGAAAAGGAAAAGGAAAAGAGAAAAGAAAAGAAAAGGAAAAGAATGAAAGGAAAAGAAAGAAAAGAAAAGGAAAAGAAAAAAAGGAAAAGAAAGAAAAGAAAAAGAAAGAAAGAAAAGAAAAGAAAGAAAAAGAAAAAAAGAAAAAAAAAGAAAAAAAAGAAAGAAAAGAAAAAAGAAAAAGAAAAAAAAGAAAGAAAAGAAAAAAAAAGAAAAGAAAAAGAAAGAAAAGAAAAAAAAAGAAAAGAAAAAGAAAGAAAAGAAAAAGAAAGAAAAGAAAGAAAAGAAAAAGAAAGAAAAGAAAAAGAAAGAAAAGAAAAAGAAAAGAAAAGGAAAAGAAGAAAAGAAAGAAAAGAAAAGAAAGAAAAGAAATAACTGCCTTTAAAGAAATACACACTTTTTAAAAATAAACATTTCAAATTGATTGATTGCACCTTCTTGCTAGAGAAACCCTGTTCTCCCTAATCATAGGATAAAAAATTTTACCAAAATAAAACTTATATATTCACTTACACACAGATACTCTTAGGAAACTCTTCTCCCTCCAGCTATGGATGAATTAGTAGGACTTGATTCAGCAAATCATTATTATCTCCAAGAAAATTCTAACAATCTAAAAATATTTTCTGGCTTTAAATAACCTGCAAAAGATTGATAAGTCATACAAACCAACCAATTAATCAATCTAGGATACATCAATTTCATTTTAGCTTATCAGAAGTTTTCAAAAATTCAAATGTGATTAAAAACTACAAGAATACAATAAAAATGTATTTCTTTGACATTATGAACTTTTTATAGAAGATATTTTGTGTGTGATTCATTTATTCATCTTTATTTTAACTGTTACAGACAAATTTTAAATTCTTTTCATCAGGAAATTTGAAGTCATTCTAAACTGTATTATCTTTTCTTCATCAAATCTTCTATGATAATCAAGTGGGAAGAATCCTCTGACCAAAATACAATCAGTCAACAATCTGAAGAAATTCTTTCAATCTTGTTTTTTTTAAACATTTGCTTCTCCTGTTAACGGGATTTCTTTCTTTTTTTTTTTGTTTTTTGCTCTCTTCTCTTCCTATTTCTCACAGTTTGCCTCCCACCTTTTTTTCAATAGTTTTTCTTCAGACAGACATGTCATTTGTGTGCATCCATAGATTTTCACTATCCAACTTGAACAAAATAAGCTTATGCTATTTTATAGCATCATTTAAATGGCCCAATATTTGCATGCATTGGTCAAGGCTTAACTGCAAATGTAGGCCAAGCCTAACACCAAACCCCATGGAATCTTGAGCACACTTACCAAGGAGTGTTAGGAGAAACTCTCACCATCACCTCATTTGGGAATTGAGTGTGAATATATACTGATTACTGCACAATATATACTGATTACTTCATTTATTTGAGGAACAAAAGAAAAATGATTGGGTGAAATGCCAAGCTAAACACCGCTTATTTATCTTGCATGAATACCATGAAATGAGATCAAGGTTAAAATCCAAACAATAAATGACCAAGATTACATTATGCCAATGACTGAAGAACTTATTACTTTCCGAGTGAACACAATGTCATTAATACTACTTTTAATTAGACTGCATAACATCCAGGTATTTTTCTTAGTTAAATGTTTCTTTTTCAGTTTCTAAGCTTCTTAAATACACTGAAGTTGTTTCAGATTTTATGCCAAATCCTTGTGTACAGTGACTAGATAAACAGTTGAAAACACCTCACAGGCTGAGTTTTGAAAAGTAAATGCTAACTTGTTGAAAGTGGTTGTTACTACTGTTTAAGCTGCAAAATATGTGGTCTTACCATTACCTGTTGCTAAGATGAAAATCTCAATCAAAATTATTGAAGAAACATTAATGCAAAATAAAAGATTTGTTTAAGTCACAATATTTTATCAATACATTAATCTCATTTAGTAACATATGTTATTGAACTATTTGATATTTTAACCTGATATTTCAACTTATATATTCTGTATTCTTTTTGCATTGTTTTAAGATAAATATTTTCATCATTCCACATAGTTTTTAAACTAATCTCTTTGTTTGTTGCTTTTGATTCATATATGAGATGAAGACAATAATAAAAAAAAATATGTAAAATCAGAAAGAATCAATATATTTTTTTTTTTTTTTACAAACTTTCTCCTCTATACTTCTAAAACATTTTTTACAGCATTTGTAATAAGCTTTGAATAAGGGAGAATTGCTTCTCCCTCTCCTCTTCCTTTTATGTACTAAATCATTTCAGGACATAGTTGCAGAGAACCATGATAGCCTTTCTGTAATCTGTTGTAATTTTTTAACCTTTAACATCCCTCTTTGTTCTGCCATCCATTTACACAAAAACTTTAAATAGGTTACTCACTGTTTATCCTTGCTTCTTTTGCTTTCACCCTGTGAGTGTTAAATTCTCTAGGAACTTTTTTCTAGTTGTGAGTATAAATCACTTTGTCGACCTATTTTTCTTAAGACTCCCTCATTGCACACATGTCCCCTCCATGATATTCTTAGCATCCATTGGTAGGAGCACATCTCTATTGTTTCAATTTTCTTCATCTGTGAGAAAATTGTTCAGCAATCATTACTATATAGAATATTAGATATGACATAGCAGTTCAACACTTTGTTTCTAGCAATATTTTCCTATCTATTAATAAATTAATACAACTATTAGGTAATCTAACAGCTTTTGTGGATAGAGCAAAATTCTCCAGTAATTTGCAATAAATAATAGTCTATTTTTCCTTCAATGATATGTTGGTACATCCAGAATAAAAAACAATACCAAATCATTATACATCCTCCATCATGTTTAACAGTTGTTTTTTGTTTTTTTCAGTGTTATACGAAATAGTTTATTTTCCTCTGAATATGTGTCTTGAATGATTTCTACCAAAGTGTTCAATTTTTGTTTCATCAGACCATAGTATTTTGTTAAAAAAAAAAAACTTCTCCAAATAATTATGATCAAAGAGGTAATTTTTTTTTGTGTGTGTGAGTAGCCTTCAGAAGAGGGTTTTTCTAAGAGTCTGAGACTGCAGTAATACACGGAAGACTGTTTGACTAATTGCTCACTTCTGTCTCAGCTGCTTGCAGGTCCTTCTGAAGTTCTCCCTGGGTAGCAAATGGGTTTCAAGTTGCATTTTGTCAGATAGATGCAGCTGCAGGTTTACTTATTTTATGAGGGCATTTATTGTCAGGCTGTATTGTTCTCATTTTTATATAAAAGCATCCTATCAGTATGACAGGAGCTAAGTTCAAATTATGGAGTTATATTTGGCTCATATAACTGCCTCAATTCAATCTGGTATTGATTAGATCATGGTCCAGATTTTCTCATTGGGAATCTTTGCCCCATTCTTTTTGGCAATAGCCATAAAGATCTTGGAGATTGTGTGGTTTCTGTTGGAGCAAGTGTTTCTTCCATTCCAACCACAATGGTTTAATTATATTGAGATCAGGACTTTGTACTGGCCAGTTTTCCAAATGTTGAACATCTTCATCCACAAGAAAAAAAATTTCTTGCATGTGATGTGGCAAGGAATACCATCATGCTGAAAATTTTCTCCTTTATAGCCAGGCTGAAGATCAGACCATAGTAAACTAATATAGTTTTCACTGTTTAGGTTTCCATCAACTTTTACCAATTTTCTTCTGGTCATCACTTTTGATGCAATCTCACACTATTATGCATCCACCAAATTTTAGCATGTTGGTGGTTTATTTTGAATTGTTTCTTTCTCCCACTGATCTTCTTGAATATTCCCTTGCATGAGAATATAACTATTTTGTATTCATCACTAAAAAATACATATTGCCACTTTCTAGCACCCCATGTTAAATGTTCCTTTGACCACTTCAATCTTCTATTCTCATGTTTTTTTGTTTGTTTTTTTTACTTAATCATTGACTTTTTGCTGAAATATGCCCATTCAAGTTGGTCTTTCATAATATTCTGCATACTGTATCAACTGAAACTTCACTGTTAAGACTGCATTCATTCCTCACTTGTCTGGCTGTTAATTTTGCATTGCCTACCAAGATTCTCACAATCTTTCATCCTTCTTGTCTTACTTTTGTGGTCTTCCAGTTTTCTTTGCACTTAAAACACTTCCAGTAGCAGCTTTTGGATACTTTGACCACTTTTCATGGAAATTCCCATCCACCTGGCTAGTTCTTTTTCAGTTATCTTCCCCTTCAAACTTATAACCTGCATCTTTGTTTCAGCAGAAGTTTTAGCCATGATTTTACGATAAAAAAAAACAAAAAACAAGATAATGTACAACTCCAATGACTTGCCAAGACACCTTACATCTATGTTAATAAGATGAAATAATTTCTTAGAAATTTGTATATGATCATGACTATCATCTCAGATCTTTCATTGGCTGAATAGTTTTGCATGACCTTTTTTCAGCTTTAAGCTTCTTAAAGTGGTCTATCTTCTCTTAGATGGTACATACAAAAATGCAGCAACTTATTTTCCAATCCTCAAGATCGAGACAACTGATGAAAGCATACTGCTAAATGAGCTTAATAAAATAAAAATGTGTATAATCATTTTATGAAGCTGGCCCCAAACTTTTACCTGCTAGTGTATGTTTTAAATGTGTCAGTTTTATCTTTCAATATAAATTATAATTAATTTTTATTTTAAATTGGTATGTACTCAATAGAGATATCATATCTTAATTTTCTGAAAAAAGTTTTTATTTTGCCTGAAACCGATTTATAAAGTATGTTCTTATAATGTGTCTGGTATAATCTGAAGATATCTAATTTGCTCATTTTACCAATTCTTAATTTATTTAGAATGTTTTCATCACAAACTCTAAAAACCTATCCTTAAAATGCTTGCTGTTATTATTAACATCAGAGTTAACCCTAAACAATATTTTTAAGCCAATATCGACCAGTAGATAAGAATTTGTTGACTGTATATGATTTATCAAAGTAAAAAATCTTATTCCCTACAACTTCCTAAAATGGTATTGCACTCTTAATATTTTTGAGAGCACATCACTCATCTTATTCCAAACAACTTGTGTCTTTCAAATGAGTGTTAATTATATCACAAACAGAGACCAAGACTTATTTTTACCTTGAATAGATGAAAAAGTTTTGAAATGTAACAGAATCAATAGGTCTATATTATCATAACAATATGCCTAATGTCTGTCTGCAAATGTATTTAGTATATTATATTCACACACATATATATATATATATATATATATATATATATATATATATATATATATATGTGTGTGCGTGTGTGTGTGACATTAATGTATATAGTGAAAATGGGTATTAATGTCTACATATTGATACAGAGATTGATCTTTAAATGCCCATAGCATTTTTGGTTACAAATTGTCTATAAAAATAATATTTTTTTTATCAAGGATAGAATATCGTAATTGGTGAATGTTTGAGGACAAGAACAGCTATTAACAAACAATAAAAAAAAAAAATTACCAATACTTTACAAGTTAGACTGTTTTTTTTATGAATTTTTCTTCATATAAACCTGAAATAAAAATTGTATTCAATGAATTTTCTGTCTTGTTTTGAATGAAATGAAAACAAACATGAAAGGCTGACCTATTTTTATCATGACAAAAAAAAAAAAAACAAAGATAAAATATTTATTCTCAAACTCTCCATTGTGATACAGAGTCAAAAGTTTTACTGTTGATACAGACTTGCCCAAGGAACATTGCCATGAAGTAATGATAACTCTTGGATGCTTAACAGGCAGGGGTAGTTTAGGAAATTTTACAACTTTTCTGAGCTTATGACTATCCCATTCATTAATTTCACACTTTTTGACCACTTGAATGATTTTTCTGAACCCCTCTTCATAAAGGAAAGATTACTAACCATGTAACTAATCCCCCAATTCATATTGAGAAAAATTGTTCCTGACTTTCATTAAGATCCCACCTTATATTAGGCACCATAGACTAGCAAACTAGCTGGAAAAAAACATTACTACTGTAGTGAGATTGATCCTCACCAAATTCTTTACTTAGTAAGCACAAGAATAGTTATTCACTATAAGGCAATTATTAGAAAGTTAGTTCCACTAGTGAGTTAGTCTAAGAAACTCATTGAGAATCTAATACAAGTCAGGACCCAAATCGTCTTGTTACCTTTTTTAAACTCTGCTTGAAGATTCCCAATTGCTCAAGTGGGTTTACTTAATTTGATGACAATTCATCATTATTAATCCCATGATCAGGTGTGTTTGTAGAGTCACTGTGAAGCTAAGCACCTGACCAGCTCCCTTCAGGTCTCAATTGTGTGCCAGTGTCTTACTTTCTGCAAAGGATCATCCTCTGTACTCAGTGACATTGACAGCCCCCTTTTTTCCTCTTTCTGCCTACTGTTTTTCTTAAGGTGGTACCTTGTATGTTAGTAGGGCAATGATTGCTGGCTCTTATGTCATGGCCCTGACATTTCAAATTCCTCTTCCTTACAATGATTATGAGGTCTTCCAACTTGACCTGTTTCTTGTCTCACACCATGTCATTTGCGATATGATCTACATAGAAGATGCCTCAAATGGTTTCTGTTGGATCTCATTTCTAATGATCTTCATTTATTCCATCATCTTTAAAATCACTTTATTTCAACTTCAAATTGTGATACCGATGCTGCTTTAAATTTAGCATCTTATAAACAAGGTGTACATATAAATTATATAACATAATTGTTTCTTCATGAGTTATTCTTGTTTAGATTGTCTGGGCCTCTTGCCTTCTGATTCAGAATACAGACTCCAAAATTTTACCAAATCATTGCTTCTTCTGTATGGCAGTGAATGCTGGACAATTACATAGAGATGAAGAAGATTTGAAGCAACAAAGATGTGACAGATGTTGAAACTACTAGGAAATGAACATATGAGCAACAACGCCACCCTGAACAAAATGGGAACTAGAGGAACACTTATAGTTAAAAATCACTAAGAGACAGTCCAGAAGAAACAGAAAGA
This sequence comes from Acanthosepion pharaonis, assembly GCA_903632075.3. Classification (NCBI taxonomy): domain Eukaryota; kingdom Metazoa; phylum Mollusca; class Cephalopoda; order Sepiida; family Sepiidae; genus Acanthosepion; species Acanthosepion pharaonis. The sequence continues at coordinate 4,219,197 of CAHIKZ030004942.1, forward strand.
GGGCTTGGAAACATTAACACTCACATGACATATTGAAGGAAGTAGTGGGAGAGGGAAACAAAAAGTAGCCTCACAAATTTGGTTGAATGCATGACAGAGTGGAGACAAAGAAGGATTGTAAAGAGTCAAATATTATTTAAAGCAAGAAAGGTAGAATGTTGTGGAAAACCACGATTGACCACAAACTGAAGTGACATAGCACATAAAAGAATAATTTCAAAAGCTAATTCATAAATGATTTATTTATCTTACAAGATCAGTATTTTAATTGTCAAAATTCTCCCAAATCACGGTAAAACCTGGTGTCATTTTTTATATTGAGTGTATCAAATATCAAGACAAAACGCCAATAATTTATTTACTGTGAAATTTTCTTATTCCATCAGTATTACTAAAATGTTTGGTAAATGATTATTGATAGGCAAAGTCACATAGAAGTTATTTAGATTAACAGAGGGATTTATTTTTTTTATCTCTGTTTGAGCTCATCTCCTTTATCACCAGAGGAAAGACAGGAACTTTAGATTTATTTATGTCACAGGGATTTGTCATGTAATGACAGCAATACACAAATAACAATGTTGGAAAGCAAGCAAGCTGAGGCTAAAGATGGAATAAAGGAATGACAAGAAACTGAGTAGAACTTTTGGAGCTTTTCTGTGCCATAGGATGCGAGTGATCATAGCTCTCCACAACTTCCTGTACTTTGTAGGTCTTAGTAAAATCTGTATTTTTGCTATCTCTCCTCATCACTGTTCTGCCAACCATTTACACAAGCTCATTAGCTTGGTTATATGCTGCTTTCATCTGACCCTTTTGCCTTTAATATGTCATGTAAGTATCAAATTTTCTAGGCCTCTTTCCTCATTATGTGCACTAGAAATTTCAACTGTAAGTGTCTTTTTTTGTTTCCATTTTCCTTAAAAATTTATCATTACCCACTCAATCCATGGTAATTTCAGCATACTTCTATAGAACCACATTTCTGTTACTTCAAGTCTCTTCATCATCTGTGAGGAGATTGTCCAGCATTCACTGCCATATAGGACTGATGTTACCTAATAGTTCAGTCCTCTTTTCTTTGTTTCTAACAAAACTTTCCTGTATGCTTAGTTTTTAAAAGTCATCTTTCACTATTCTCATGACTCTTTCCCTAATTTTGGTACTCTTAAAAAAAATTTAGCAAAATACAATTTCCATTGGAGGTGAAACTTGGACAGAAACTGGCATAAAATCAGAAGTCAAAGAAAGTAATTCACCCAAACATAATTACAAGAGAAACAAGTTCCTTTAATATGAATTAAGCACCATTCTTTTGAAAGGCATCATCTGTTATTTGTGTGATTTCATATTTGAGGGTCACATTTTCCATTCTCTGTTAAAAGACTTTGCAGGTATCTAAATATCTGTTCTTGTTTCATTTTGACATCTTTAGTTTGTAGTTCATATTCTTGATGGTTCCTCCTTCTGACAATCATAGGAAATTCAATTGATAACAAAGAAATTCTGATTGCAATTATGAAACTTTTTTTCTCTCATCAAACTGCATACAATTATTTTTTTCAATGCAGATCAACAAAAAAATTTTTTAAATGTTTTTCATTTTAATACTAAACCTTAATTTGAAAATCACTTCATTATATACAAGTTTTCTTCGAGAGAAAACAGAAAGATTGGTTGTTGCAATTTAGTTTTCATTCCTTTCAACCATCTTCTGTAATGCTTCAATGGAATAACTTATCTCAACATCTTTGTCTCAGCTTCAATACATCTCATCTAGAATTAATAGATTTCCAAACTTGCAACAGACAGCTTTCCTTGGCTTTAGGGTTTCTGGTACATTTATTTTCAATATCCCTTGCAAGGTTGTCGGCACCAACAGTCTTTCTTTCAGAGAAGCCAAACACATTTATATCCTGTCTGAATACAAATGTAGAACCAAAGATAAACATTTAGTTCCAAGGAGAATTTATTCATTTTGTAACAAATAAAAGAAGATGAAGTGGAAGTGTTATCCTTTAAATAATTTATTTATACATGTCAGAATTGAAAATAGACACCACATTGTTTCCTTTATCAGATCTGAACAGAATATTTTTTTTTTAAAGTTATCAGCCTAATTTCAGGTCAAGATACTTTATTTGGTCAGTGGATATGTTAACCCATAAGTATGTGAGACATCACATACTGTTATTGTAGTGTAGCTTTACTGACTCACAGGAAGTAGTATGCACTCAACTGTCTCATGGGTAATAGCCGTAGCTATTTATAGTCTTTGTGACTTCTTATGCAAATGAGTCACCTCATCTTGCTGTACTAAAAGGTTTTATCCCTTATTTTCCCTGGTACTAAAAAGGTTTTATCCCCTTATTTTCCCTGGGAGATTTTGTCTTTTCACTATCTTCCTCCCTCTCCCTGAGAGATTGTCTAGATATGGAAGATCTTGCCCTTTTTCTTTTTTCATAGGAGTGTTCCTCCAATGATTCTCCTTGTTCATCTTCAGAGTCTATATTACTCTCAATTTCAGAGTCTATATTACTCTCAATTTCAGAGTCTATATTACTCTCAATTTCAGAGTCTATATTACTCTCAATTTCAGAGTCTATATTACTCTCAATTTCAGAGTCTATATTACTCTCAATTTCAGAGTCTATATTACTCTCAATTTCAGAGTCTATATTACTCTCAATTTCAGAGTCTATATTACTCTCAATTTCACTGTCTCATTTGTCCTGGCTTGACCTGACACTTTCACCTTAATTACTTTCAGGCTCACTATACATTTCTTCATTGCTGTCATGTAGCAATCTAACAGTCTGCATGCACTAATATTCCATTTCTTCTATTATCATAGTGTTCTTTCTACTTTGCATTATGGATTTTGCCTCTTGTAGATTAGATTCGCTATTCTTTTTATACCATAGTTTTTCATTGATGGCATAAGACATGGTCAATGGGGCTTCAATTTGTCTATCCATGAGGGTTGACAAGCTTTTTAATCTTTCAAAATGTGGTATTGTCCTACAACTTAGTAACAAAAGGCAGAAATGTTTTCTTTCCATTGTACATGTTTCCAATAAGTTTTTATATATTCTTCTACATCTGTAGAATAGCCTGGCCACCATGCCTCTAGCCACATAGACATTATTCCGCAATGAACATTGTCATATATACCTTTTATAAATTTGCTCATTTGCATTGCAGGTGGAACCACTATGTCTCCATTACAAATTACACCCTTTTCTACAGTTAACTTGTGTTTAACCTTTTTAAAATGCTTTTCTGCCTGTGAGCAATTATTCCACCTATTATTTTTTTTATCCTGAACAATATACTGTTCAATATGGTATCTTGCTTCATATACTCATCTAATTTGTCTATCAACAAAATATCAGTTTCAACCCAGCCTAAGTATCTTCAAATTTTTCCTTCTTGATTTCAGAAGTAATAAACCTCAATCTCAAAGTACATCCTGAGCTAATACTCTCAAAATTGAATGTTCACTTGTGTCAGTTGTTACTATTTCCTTTCTAGGGTTGAATATTTTTACTACAGTCTTCTTTTTAACTTTTAAATTTTCAAATGCCACTTGTTCTTTTGTCCAAATATATTCCACATTCTTTTTTTCTTAAAGCATCAAAAAGTCCTGTCAATTTGGAATAACACTCTACATATCGTTTGTAGAAATTTATAAGTCCTAAGAAAGACTCCAATTCTTTTTTGTTCTTAGGTACTTCAACTTTTAATATTTTGTTAGTTAACGATTGGTTTGGTGATATACCTTCCTTAGATATGGAATATCCCAAAAATGCTATATTTCCAGTGTTGTGCACACATTTTTTTTCATTAATTGTTAATCCAGTATTTTTTTTAACTTATTCAAAATCATATTAGTTTTCCATTTTTAATTTTTCATTGTTAACAGTACCAAGACAATTGTCATCCTGGTAGTATATTGTATTATTTTTTTTAAATATTGCTACCAATAACTTGTTCTATAGCCCTTTGAAAAATCACACTTGTGGCTTTAATTCCATAAGGTATTCTTTTCCATCTTAATAAGCCTATTGGCCTGCTAACTGTCGTGACTTATTTAAAGTCTTTAGCAATAGGTATTTGATGGTATGTCAACTTTAGATCAATTTTAGAGAATGTTTTCATACCTGCAAGGGATTCTTCACATATTTTGTGGTTTACACCTATTTTGTAGACACCACAAATGTGCAAATCCGTATCCTTTTTAAAATTACTAATGGAAAAGGGCCCATTTTCTCCCTCCTGGCAGAACTCCTTCAAGTAGATCTTGTTCTAGCAATTTTTTTTAGCTTTTCCACAACTATTGGTAGTAGATGGACTGGCACTTTTCATGCCTTAAAATATGAGGGGAAGACATTTCCTTTTAGTCTTAACATTGCTTCATAATTTTTTTTTAACATTCCAGTTTCTTCTGCCTTAACTGTTTACTAATTTTGTCAAATTTATGTTCAATACATCATTTCTTATTAGTCCGTGATTCTTTTCACAGTTTGGCATGATAATTGATAATACATCAAACTTATTTTTTTAATTCCACATAGGATTCAAAATAGCCTAACATTTTTATCACAGATCCATCGAACTGATTCAATTGGATATGATTTTTCTTTAATCTTGGTTTTCCTAATTTCTTCCAGGAATTTCTGGATATCAACATCACATCATTTCCTGTATCTAGTTGCATGTCCAATAAAACATTATTGATTCCAATTTTTAATAACCCTTTTTCATTGTTATTTTCAATGAAAAGACATCCATACTTATTTCCTCTTCATTTTGTTGGACTGTCTCTACATATACGTTTAAAATGATTCATTTTGAAACACTTTACACATTTTTTTGTATGCTGGACATTTTTGGTTTTCTCTTTGATGTTGCTATCCACAAAGGGTACTCCTTATTTTATCTTTTCTCTTTATGATATATGTGTGTCTCCTCTATGTGATCTGTAACTTTTGTTCTATTAAATTTTCAAATTAATTCTTGTTGCTGAACAAATTCAACACACTGTTCTACTGACAACTTTCCCAGTTGTAAATGCATTTGTCATTTGCCAGTACTCATCATTTTGAAAGACATTTACCAATTTCTTTTAGATCAAATCCTCTTCGATTGACTGGTTTTATGATCCCAAGTTTACAATATTTAGCAGCTTGTTTAAAATTAAGAACATATTTGATAACTGGTTCATTCCCATTTTGAGAAATATTCAGAAACTTAGTTCTCTCTGCATTCACTAGTTTTTCCTTGATGGTTACGTTTTTCATTATTAGTAGACTTATATTGTCAAATGTCATATCCTCCAACTGTCTTGGGTGTGCAATTGCTGATAATTTTATAATGGCCTCACAGCCAGCAGTTTCCAACAAGTGATTAGTTACTTAATTTTCTCCTCCGATTGATTTTAAATCCTTAAACTTTTTGTTCTAGATTTAGCTACTAGAATCCTAAGCCACGCCTGTGCATATTCATAATTATCAAGCGATATTTGTTCAGTTCTTTAGATATCGGCAATGCCATTATAGTGTAGTGTTACTGACTCACGGGAAGTAGTATGCACCCAACTGTCTCATGGGTAATAGCCACAGCTATTTATAGTCTTTTTGACTTCTTATGTGAATGAGTCACCTCAATTATTAATAACATTATTTACATGCAGACTATAATCCTTATATTTGTTATCACATTCGACTGTTGTGCTCTCTGACTTTTAGCACTTGTACTCATCTGAGTAACCTACAGAGAATTTGAAACTGAACCCTTTATTTAATGTAGGGGGGGTAGATTGTTCTTGTTCCTCTGCCCATGTCTAGGGATATCTCATCTAGTTCTTATTTTTAATACTGCTCAGTTATTGCATGTCCATTTCCACCAAAATCCAAATACACCACTGACCAAGAATTACTATGTCACAAATTCACAAACCAATACTTGCCTTGGCTATTTTCCTGTAGGACAAATCTGTGGGGTGAACCTGTAAACTTCTAACTCCACTTGACATATCAATGATTTTGGAGCTTAACAGATCATCTATTTCATTATATTTGGAATTAATATTCACTCACCAATAAAAGCTATTCATAACTTGCAAATTTTTTTATAAAATTCTGAAATGAGACTATGTTTGTTATATTTGTTATTAATGCAACATTTTGATATGTACACTTTTTATATTGTTTTGTATTCAGCCTTTAGAATTCATTTAGTGATTTTTTTTTAACATTTTCATCTCATGAAAAAAAAAAAGAAAACAATTCTAAGTGATTCTAATCCAAAAAAAAAAAAAAAGAAAAAAAAAGAAAGCAAAAACACAATGCATTAAAATCAACAAAGATTAAATATTAAAAAAAATACTTGGAATAACCTCCTTAATATTTACATTTTTCTATTGGTTATCGCATTCTGAACACAAATTTGCCAGTTTTAATTAATATCTCTTTTTTTTTCTACTTTTTCAGGTAAGTCTGCATTAATGACAGTTTTTGCATAGAAAAAGTACCGGATACTGGAATCATTTCTCAATTCTGTGAGTTTTTAACAAATTTGATTTATTATTTCCAGTTATATTTTTTATTAGAAAATTCAATGATTTTATCACCAAAATATTTTGGATATTTTTTCTGACAAAATATTTTCTCTTAACTTCTTTCTTTTTCTAATTTTACAAACATGTAAATTACTTACATTTCTTTAGTCATTCAAAAGATAGATCAATAAAAAAATCCATTAGTGAATTTTCAATGAGCAATTTTTATTCAAAAAATTAAATATCACAGCTAAAAACTTCATTTACTGATTTGATATTGAAATCTTAATTCAACCAAGCAAGGTGATAAATCCACATAGTTGCAAAGAGTTCCTGAAATTGAAAGAAACTGAGAAAAGGTTATTGAAGAGAGAGAAAAAAAAAAAAAACAGGACTCCAAAAGATGGAGATGATGATTGACAAAGCATTTAAAGTTCTAAAGATCATATTTTGATAGGAAAGCAAGAAGTTAGAAGAGTTCCACAAGCAAGAACTGTGTGAGAGAAGAAACTATTAGTGAAGAACTTAGGTTTATATATAACAACTACAACAGTAAAGTGATAAGACCTAGCTGCCAATCAAGTTCAGGAAGTCTAGGTACCAAAGAGGAAACCTCATCAGAACAATGGTTGCAAAAATATAGAAAAGCCACAAGGAAGCTAAGACAAATTTTCTGCTTTAATCCATTTTCTGAAAAAAGATTTTTTCTTTTACTCTTGACATCTGGTTTAAGTGGGTGGACATTTGACAACAGCCACAAGCAAATCATATGAAGATTTTTTTTAAATATACCAAAAATAAACTAATTTTCTGATTTCAATAAAATTTCTTGAATTCATTCACATGACAGAACTTATTTATGAAAAGATTATTTACAAAACAACCATTTCATGAATAAACTGTCATTTGGAAATGTCTTTATTAATAAACACCTTTATTTAATTTTATGAAATGTATATCTATCACTTCAAAATTAATTATATATACTCAAATATAATCCAAGTTTTTATGATCAGTCATTTATGCCAAAAATTGGTAGTCACACTATATAGGTAATTTTTTCTTTAAGTAGTTAAAAATCATGCCCTTTCAGTGTAGGGTTGCACTGTACACATGTAAATATTTTTTGGAGGGTTTAAAAATCATGCAAAAACAATTAATGGGTCACACTATACATGAAATCAGCTTATATATGAGTATATACAGTACTTTTCTCTAAAGCTAAGTCCCCAGAGAAATTTAAACAGCTTAAATTTTACTTAAAACTTCAAAGATGCAAAAAAATCTGCTTACAATTGGAAAACATGAAAATACAGTAAGACTAAAATATTGTTTGTTTTAAAAGGTTAAAATTTTTTATTAATATGCAACTTAGATTTCTATGTTTTGCAAATAAATACTGTTGAAAAAATTAAGATTTTTTTCAAAAATTAAATTGCATTTAAAAATGGTTTTGAAAAATCCTTTTCATTTTTTTTTAAATTTTAAGTTTATTATTAATTACATGATTTTCCCCATGTTTTTAAGATGACTTAATGCAGTATTTATTAAGGCATCATTTTTAGGGATCACCTTAACCACATTACATGACAATTTCAGGTTGGTGCATTTGAACATGTTCAAAAATATCTATTTTTATCTTGATTCAAATTGTATTCTCTACCTAAAGTAATTTATTCAATTATCTAAAATTACATTTCTTATCAAAAACTATGTTGACATTTCTTTTTTTATCAAATAGATTTACACTTACATGTTTTCAGACTAAATTACGCTTTTATATCATTATTCATTTTTGTAATAATTGTCCTTTCTTTCTTTCTATAGAAATTCTGTGTCTAATTAAAGACAACTTCTTGCCATTTTTAGCAAGATACATAATGAAGACAAGAACATTAAAAAAATTTAAAAAAACGAAAATTAAAATATTTTAGAGAAAGCAGTAAAAATGACTGTTAAAAATTTTCTCAAGGTCTGAAATGATGTATTTTCATTATTCTCTAAATTTTTCCTTGTTGAATGATATTCAAATATGAAAAAAGTAGAAAAATATATCAAATAATGGTGTAAAATACTTCATTTAAACTATTGAATATTTATATATTGCATAAAAAATCTTGACTGTCTTTCATTATTCAAATTTCTTCAATTAAAAATTATCAATTATTAATTTTTTCTTTCTAAGTATTTCTTTCATCTAATTTCTGTTGCTTTTTATCATAACTTTCAGATCAATTTCCGATCCTTACTAAGCAGAACAGATTGAAAATAAACAATAAACTTCTTGCATGATAAAGTAATCTCTTTCCATTTAGCTGTCCAGGAGAGCAGCCTATTCAATTACATCAAGAAACCTAACCAATTACAGAAAGTCGGATTAACCATATGGATATTATTCCTTATTTTCCCAGAATACCTGATAGGCTACCAGATTTCATGTTTATATAAACTAACACTATATATCATAATATTTGAATAACAATTTGATTTATGTCTTACCTCTTATTTTTATTTGTCTTTATTATAATTTGCAGACTATCATTCTGCACTCATTAGGCTTATTTCTTCTTTTACTTTATTTCTGATACACTCTGCTTGCTCACATTCATAGAATAACACACTAAGAGAATTCCTATAAAAGGCAAGAGAAATAAGATGAAAGTAATACTAGACAAAATTTATTAAGTACCTTTTATTCTGACTATCGAGAAGCAAGAATGTATGGTTGTCAGTAAGAGGAAAAGCCCAAGATGTAAGTTACGAATTGGTGATGTCAAAATCAAACAGGAATAAAAGTTCAAATATCTGAGAAGAGATTTAAAAGATGATGGATAAACTAAAAATATTAAGAAATAAAAAAAATTGTTAGAAACAAAGAAAAGAGTGCTGAACTTTCATATAATATCAGTCGTTCTATATGGCAGTGAATTCTAGACAATCTCTTCACAGATGAAGAGACCACTTGGAGCATCAGAGTTGTGGTTCTACAGAAGGATGCAGAGAATATCCTGGATGGAATTTGTTAGCAATGAAAAAGTTTTAAAGATAATGGAAAAAAAAATAATTATATATAAAACTAACAGTAGAGCCCGGAGTTGCCCAGGGATATAACAGTAAGAGATAGATCAAGTATCGACCATCATAAAGACTGAAAAATAAAATTGACAAAGATTATTGTTTAAGGTTGACGGACACGCATGTCTTAATTATTTTTTTTTTTTTTTTTTTTTTATGAATTGGTCAAACCCAAACTCAAACAAAAACATTGTTTTCAATCGTTATGAGTCTACTGATTGAATTTTATTATAAATGTCTTGTAAATGGAATTTTTAAAGCATTCTGAATGTAAAAATAAAGAAAAAAGTGTGCAAGACAACAAGAAACACTACATGCCAAAAAAGTGAAGTTTTGTTGAAATCGGTTGAAAAATGTAGGTAGCCTTTCTGTAATCTTTTAGTTTTACAATTTATGATTTTTACTTATTGAATACAGTAAAAAATTGCATATTTTTTGTGGTGATTCATAATTAGAATTCTGATTTGAATATATTTTCCACTCGTTGTTTCTAATACAAAAAATATTTATTTGGGTTTATTAATTATGATCTAACAAATCTTATTCATTTAGTAGCCTTTCAGTAATAATAATCTTTTACAATTTATGATTTTTACTTATTGAATACAGTAAAAAATTGGACACCATATGTATTTAAAAGTAGTTTCCCGTTCCGGTTATTATTTTTAGTTAGGACTTGTGTATGTTTAGATTTCATTATCTTTCCCTAAAGATAAAGAATTTATTCCGATGTTTGTATTCGTACAATCAGTAGAGATCATTAGATTATTGTTTAAGGTTGACGGACACGCATGTCTTAATTAGTTTTTATTTTTTACGAATTGGTCAAACCCAAACTCAAACAAAAACATTGTTTTCAATCGTTATGAGTCTCCCAATTGAATAGAATTTTATTATAAATAATTGTCTTGTAAATGGAATTTTTAAAGCATTCTGAATGTTAAAAAAAAAAAAAAAAAGTGTGCAAGAGAATAAGAAACACTACCTGCCAAAAAAAAAAAAAAAAAAAAAAAAAAAAAAAGTGAAGTTTTTGTTTTATCATTTTGAAAATATAGGAAATCTGATGTGAGTTGTCCCCTTCCATTTTCACGATGTCTCTTAATCGTGTTTTCAAATTGATTTTGTGCAAAAACAATTATATTTTTCCCATTTTTGGCGCTGTTAGAACCACCACAAGGTAATTTTATGTAGTCCTGTGAAGTTTTGTTGAAATCAGTTGAAAAATGTAGGAAATCCGATCCAATATATAAACGTTACAGACACACACACACACAATCTGCGTTTTATAATAAGTAAGATCAGAAAGAAACAGTTGAAATTTCTGGAGCACATAATCGGAAAATAAGGCCTGAAAAATCTGACACTCACATGATATATTTAAGAAAAAAGAAAAGCATCAAGTAACATACCTAACAAATTTGTCTAAATTGTTTTTTGTTTTAATCATTTCATCCCAAACAAGGCAATAAAGTCACTAAAACACAAGGGGTTACTGAGTGTGAAAGAATAAAAAAAATAAAATAAAATAAAAGCATTATTAAGGATTGAGAACAATAAAAGAAGAGGGATTAAGAAGACAAAAAATAACAACTGAGATTGCATTTAAATTTTCGAAGATCAAAGTTGACTGGGAAGCCAAAATAGAGTTCCACAGGTGGGAAATATGAGAAAAGAAACTGTTAGCAAATAACTAATGGTTACATTTAGCCATTTCAAATGTAAAATGATGAGGCCTTGTTGCCAATCTAGTACTGCACTTAAATTTATAAAATCTATGTACTATAGAGCAAAGATCATCAGAACAATTACCATGAAAGTATTTAAAGAAAAGGCACATGAAAGCTACATTACAATGGTGGGAAAGTGACTGAAGCTAGATGGATTCTGGGGAGAAAAATTGTATGGATTGCAAGGAGAGGAGGAAGAAGGAGAGTAAAAAGATGATCATTGCTAACAGCTATAAAGGAGAGTCATGATCACTGAAGGGCCAAAAGTTATATAGAAGAACGCTGAATTTCAATTTAATAACATGATTCTTCTTTCAAATGTTTTTTGTTTGTTTATGATTCATGTAATTTTTGTCTTATCACATTCATTTTATTGATACTTACCAAAATCTATACCAGTGACAGCAAAGAAAAACTAAATCAGGAAAATATTTAATGGATAAGTATTAATTTACTGTTTTGTCACAGACATTGAAATACAAAAGTACCTTATTCAGTCTAGGGCCTTGTAATGAAAAAATGCATTTATTTTGCACAACAAACATTTTTCAACATAATTCAGTGGTCAATATTTATCTTCCATTCAGCCGAGTCATAAATAATGTTTTTTTGTTTATTAACTTTTTTCCTGTTATTGTTGCTGTATTCAGCTTTGTGTTGTCCTGGAGTAGAACAATATTTTACCTTTAGTCCACAGGGTATGCTACCATTGCCATACAAAAACTAAGAGATGTTAGTGAACTCAAAATTTATTCTTAACTAACACATATTAGTAGTAAGGACAATACATTTTTCATACCAGTTAGTTCCCAGAAATGTAAATTACTTAACTCAATCTTATAGATTGGACATTATACAGTCAAAATTTCAAATCAGCATTTTATAGAGGCTATAGACTTATTGATCTACCCTCATGTAAGCTATTTCAGTCCTGTGACATGTCCTTCAACTTTGAATTCTTGACATTCTTAAAAAGTTTATTTATCTACTAAAAAACAAGGCAACTAAAATCTTTGCATAGAAGAAAATTCTGAACCATACACATTGCTTTCTGAAAAGAAAAAGAATCATAAAAGCAAAATTATTAATTCTTTAAGACTCCCTATCTTCAGTATTGCCAAGTTTGTAGTCAACTTTTGTTTATCTGTGTATGTACTTCAATGCTATGCTTTATGATAAAACAAAAACAATACTATAATCTGATTTTGTGTTTGCGTCCTTGAAAGTGAACTAATAGATTCTTTTTCCACCTACCACCTTCACTTTTCCTTAAAGCATTCAATTGTTTCAATATTTTTTCCACTTAGCAGACTTCTAACTTGTATCTCTGTTGTTATCTTGCTTAAAAAGAAAAATTTATATGCCAAACCATGCTAACAAACATGCATTTCTCCAGCCCTTTTATGAAAACAGCTTTCCCAAAACTATACAACCAGAAATAATCATTTCAAGCAAATCTGCTTGAAATTTTGATGCTTTTACAAAAGGAAAGCTAGCTTTATTATGAAAAATGTTTGGGAAAAAAAAAAAAAAAAAAGCTAAAATTATTGTTGTTTAGTTATTTGGTCAGATTTTTCAAAAGCTAATCAGACAAAGCATTTTTCAGCACCACAGCATCAAAGAACAAGTGTTAACAACAAATTTTTTTTTTTTTATTTTAGTCAAATTTTACTGCTTCTTATTTGACTCTTATACTTGCAAAATCATGAGGCTTTTTTTTTTACCTCTCAGGTTTGCTTATAGAGAAGATAAAGAAATTACATTCTACATCTTAAAATCTTTTAATACAGTAAAAGTTCTACTCTCATTTAATAAACAAGACAAAAATAACAGATGTGAGTCTCTGTTTGAGTTATTCATTTCTCACCAATACCAGAAATTTGGTCTGGAGTAGCAAACTCTCCTCATTTGGAAGATTGGATTAACACAATGGATGTAATATGTTTTAAGAAATTAAAATCACATTCCATTTATTCTTAATGGCTGAAACATAAATAACTCAAATAATCACTTAAGCTGATATCTAAACTTAAACTTATCAGCATCCAATGAGGACCAACCTCTTATTTTCAGAGAACCAAATATTTTGCTTTTTAGAAAAATTCAAATAGTTTCATTTTTTAATCATGGTAGAATATTGAATAGTGTCTATGTTTATATGAATGTCTGAAGGAATGAGCTCAGTCTGAATAAAAACATCTGTAGGATTATCTTAGAACCCAGCCAGTATTTTCCTTTCAAATTATATTAATATGTAAGTTATTAAAACGGCAAACAGAATCATCATCTTTCATATGCTATGTCCCTGCAAAATATGAGTGATCACGGCCTCCACAACATCCTATCCTTCGTAGCTTTTAGCAGTGTTGATCTCCTTACTATCCCCCCCATTACTTATTATGCTATCCATGTACACAAATTTGTTAGGTAGATAATTCAGTGTTCCTCTCTACACATCTTGCCTTCAGTATGTCTTATGAGTATCAATTTCTGCAAGCACTCTTTCCTCATTTTATGCCCCAAAAATGTCAACTCTCTCTTTCTAATTTTAAGTATGTGTGTTTTTAGCTTTCCTTAAAATTTCCTTCTTGTTCATATATTTCATCCATGGTAGAGCCACATCTTTGAAGTCTCCTCCTCTTCATCTTTGGTCAACCATATTAGAGAATCAATATTGCATAGAAGTTCAACACTTTTCTTTGTTTCTAATGAAATCTTCCAGTTTCTTAATACTTTAGTGACCTTTTGGAGGACAAATTTCTGGCTGAGTGTATTGGCCTTTGAAAAGGCATGAATCCACTTCTTGTATTTTGTCCTAATGATAAACATCTTGGCACAATATGAGTAATCACTTGAGTAAGCCATCTACCTTACCTACTCTAGTGGTATCAGTAAATAATCTTAACACAGACCAGTCCTGGTGGATGGTTTTTGGTTTTGTATCACAAGGATGAAAAATACTTTTAAGCTCTGAACATTTCCCCTGAGAAATGAAGGCAAGAGAAAAATGACAGATGGCATCTGTTTACCATCAATCTAGATCAATTATTTCATGCTTAGAAATTTTTATAAGTATGTTCACTCAATCAAAGTCTCGTCAAGTAGCCTATTACAGAATTTAAAAAATAATATTGTACCAAACAAAATATTATTAAATATTCTGAAAGAAAAAGAAAAAAAATTTAATGCCATTCTGGCTGAAGAAAATTAACTGTGTTCACACACACACATGTGTGTGTGTGTGTGTGTGTGTATTTCGATAAAGACAACTGACAATGTACTGCGATTAAGCTTTTTATTTAAATTTTTCTTGTGTTCATACAAGTGTTTTCTTTTCTGGGCACAAAGTGTATAAAAACTGTCCAAAGTTCTGCATATCTGAGCACTTTTAGCCATTATTAAGGGTGATTTTTATTTTTAACTAAATGTGTAAGGTTTTTATATATGTGTCTAAAGTTATAGGAATATTTCATTTTCTCAACATGGGTCAGCAAATTGTGGATGTGTTCATAGTAAAAAATAAAAATCACCACTGATAATGGCTAAAAGAATAGCCAAAAGCACTCAGATATGCAGAACTTTTGGACAAGAAAAATAAAAAACTTAATCATAGTAGCTTGTTAATAATCTTTCAAAGATACATAAAAGAGGGATTGCCGCCCAAATGCACTATATATATATATATATATATATATATATATATATATATATTATTTAAAAAATATTTGACATGGAAATTTCTAGGTTTCAGAACTTTCTGTGTCGTGATGTAAAATATTTTTTAAATAAAAATATTAAAATATTATGCTCTACATTGTATCAAGCACTTTTTTAAAAAAATAAATGCTTAAGAACTGTGGATTCTTAATCCGACTTGTTTCTCTCTCTCTCTCTATATATATATATATATATATATATATTATAGGTAATTTATTATAGGTAACTCCACGAAATCGCTAAAAAATAGAGCATAGTCTGATGAAAAAGACGCCAAACTTTATGAAAACAAAATTTTATCGTCTAAATGCTTGTTTTTATGAAGAGGAAAGACCAAAGTTTTTTTTAATTATTTTTAAAAATTTTTCTTTCTTTTTAGAACATTCTAAATTTTGATTAAAAATCTTGTTTCTCTTTGTACCAACAGGGGCTAGTAAATAACATAGATAATTTTTAGCACGTTTTTTATGTATTACACACATTAATTTGGAAAATCTTGCAAAAATAAAAATAATTGTCAGATGTTAATGAAACTTTCAGAAACTATTCACAGATGATCGAAATTATTATAAATATGTTTTTTTTATCAAAGTCATGGCAGAAATATTTTTTTTATATTTATTAACACCCCCATAACTAATTTTATGAAAAACTCTAGAAATTCGAGCGCATCAACCTTAGTGATTACAATAGTTAAAACCACAAGGCTTTGAAGAATGAAAATCATGTTTTTTTTTTTTTTTTTTGTTTTTAATTGGCTCCACGGTACCTGAAAATCAGCTCTAAATTGTAACATACAAAACTCAATAAAACAAATATATTATTTAATTTCAAATGCTTTTATTTGTTTTTAGTTGTTTTTATGAATATGGACAATATTTTCTGAAAGCAAAAGTTTTTTCAATGAAAATTGAATTTTTAATACAATTATTTGTTATTTCTTTAATTATAATAGATTTTTACATTAAGTTTTTTAAAAATATTATAACATTAGTTAAAAGCAACATCAACCTTTCAAAGTGTCCATATGAGATTGTCATTGTCTAGCGCTTTGAAAATTGTATCGTTTGGACCAATCAGAAGATCCGCAGTAATTAAAAAATGTAATTTTTGTGCTTATAATCGGGCGGTAATTATAAAGTATGGAAGACCAACCAGAATACAATTTAGTTGCATTATTTGAGTTCAGCATTGTTCTCCGCTGTTAAGGCCTTTACTTTTGCGAAACACGTATGGAGAAGTTAATTTGATTTTTCAATTTCAACTGAGAAGGGTACCTATAAGTATCAGTATCATCTTATGAAATTTACCTATTGCTAAACTTTAATTTATATGATCTTATTTTTATATTAATCTCAGTTATGACATTTTTTCCATAAATGAAATATCAAAATTAATAATAAAATGAATGGAAATACAAATAACACAGTAAAATGTAATAAATGTACATAAAATTATAGTATTTTATGTAAACATCTGATAAAATTTCATAAGAAAGGTACCTATAAATTAGATACCTTTTTCTTATGAAATTTAATCTCACTCTTAACAGTCTTATTTTTTAATTTCTTTATATTTTCCATAAAGCATCGTAAACATAAAGATGAAAGTTAAGTACAAAAAAAAAAAATTAGAGCGCTGAAAGTTTTCCTCAAAAGTAACGAAGTAAATAATTTGTTCACTTAAATCTAAATAATTTCACTTCCTTCCATCCGTAGAAAGAATTATCCTCCCGTAAGTTATCTAAACATCATGAAAATGTCTTTCGTCACTTGTCAAACGACACGAAAGGTTATGACCTTCTTTGTTTTATTTTCAAATTACATTTTTTCAGTGCAGAAGCTAAGTTAAGCTTGGTTCAAAATATTTTAAACAAACATTATAGTTTCTGATTTTATTAAAATAAATATTGAAAAAATGATAATTGATTTTTAAAAGAATATCAAAGTCAGATTTTCATCTTTTTTATAAAAGGAAAAAAATGATTGAAAATGATGGATTATCTGTCCATTTTTTTGACAAAGAAAAACAATATTTTTAAGAAAAATTTCAGACGTGCTAGCAACGATTAAAAAATGTAAAAAAATACCCTAAAAATACTTTGATCTTTTCTCTTTAATAATAATATGAACATTAGACGATAAAATTTTGTTTTCGTCAATTTCGGCGTCTTTTTCATCATGCTATGCTCTTTTTTGTTTACATTTCATAGAGGTACCTACCTATATATATATATATATATATATATATATATATATATATATATATAAAATTAGGGTAACTTTAAAAGTTACCCTCAACCTAGTGGAATTGGCTGATCTCCTAATTTTCCATACTTAAAAGTTCTACATGTTATATTTTGATGTTTTTTGTATGTTTATTAAGCACTTTTTAAATACTACTGTTTCCTGGTCTAATGACCATTATATATATATATATATATATATATATATATATTAGATAGATAGATAGATAGACAGAGAGAAAGCTTTACTTATATGTATATCCTAACCTAAAATGTTTACAGTTTAAGGATGTCCAAAAACAAAAATCATTTTGTGTGAGTTTAACAGAACATGACATCTATGAAGAAATTGATGTTTATCTTAGAAAATAAGTAATTTATAAAACCAGGCCTTGAATACTTTTTATCTAATGAGCATTACCTTGACTATTTTGATTTGTCTTTTTTTTTCTTTTTTAACTTTTCCTTGCAACCAACCATATTTGCCATCCAAAGTTAGCTTTTCAAAATTTGTCCAATTTTAATAGGTTCCTATAGAGACAATGCCACTTTATACTGACACATCAAAGTCAAAGTAAAAAGATTAGGTTTTGTGTTACCTAATAGCATTAACAAAAATATACTATGGTTACATTTGAAATACAAATACATCAAAACTTCAAGATAAGAAACACAACAGGGAAATCATGAACAGTGGATTCTGCTTCTATTTGCACAAAATTTTGGTTTTGTGTGGTGGGGTTATGGTGAGAAAAACTCAGAAGAATGTTGCAATATAAAAGTTGTGGTTAAATACAGGTTTTTCACAAGCATGTAACAAGTTGGATCTGATACAATAGAATAATAACCACAAGGAAGAAGAGGATTAAGTTACTGAAAGTCTTAAATCTCAGAAACTTCATCATTATGATTAAAAAAGTGACACTGTTTTAGATATTTACCCTCTGACCTTTTTCGTTACATTGTCATATTTGATAATCTTTTGAGAATTTCTAACTACATTGTACTTGTTCTACCAAAAATGTTCTTTGTTAATTTTTCCTAATGGCCGTGTGTTTTATTTTTCACTCTGAGACTGTACAACTCATTATCAAATACAGGAATTGAACTGATGGCCATCAAGTAACTTATTCCCAATGTCATGCCCTAAAGAATAAGCAGAATGTCTCAGGTTCCTATTCAGTATTCATTTCCATATTAGTCTTTCAATAGTCAAATTTTTCAAGAGTGTTCTTTATGATTTTAATGGGTTAGTGACATCTCCCACTCCACACAACTTTACACATCCAGCAAACAAATGTATAGCTAATCCCAAATGACCAAAAAACAAGCAATCAATTCCCCACCATCTCATGGCCCAACTCTAACAGTTCAATCAGTGAAAACCAAATTACTAAATGTTCCACCATCATCAAGTAGACCCTGATTTTTTACTTATCAGGATGAATACTTGTTCTCTCAAGTAGAATCTGTGCCTTGAACATCTATTGAGACAAACTCTCTGCAGACCTCAGGTGGAACTCTCTCTCTCTCTCTCTCTTATATATATATATATATATATATATATATATATATATATATATATATATATATAGAGTGTGATGGATAAATTATGCAAAAAATAAAAATAAGGCCGACATTTTAACAAATATATTTACCAAAATTAAACAAAAATATCTTGAAATGCTAAAGAGTAAATTTATTCAGTAATATTGCCATTGACTTCAACCACAGCCTTCAGGTAACTTCAGAATCTTCTGCAACTCTTCTGGATGGTCTCCTCGTTTAAGTTGGTAAATGCTGCCATAATCCTTGCCTTCAGTTCATCTTTGGTATTACAAGGAGTTTTGTTGGTCTCTCATTTAACTGCACTCCACACATAGTAATCAAGGGGGTTGAAGTCTGGGAGTTAGGTGGCCAAATGTATGGATTGAGCAGCATGTTGTTCTGCTAACATAACAATATGGCGTAGAAAGACAACTGATCTTCTCGACACTAATTGTTGTACACATTGCCGCACTGAACTATCATATTCTCTTTTACTGTATTATTAACCAGAACTACAATAATATGAATGTTATAACACACATGCTTTGATTAACAGAGATACAATTCAGATGATCATTTGCTTTCATATGTCCTTTCTATATTTAGTTCATATGGTCCAGATTATAAAGACTCATCTATGTATTGTAGCTAGATAATACTAATAATATTTAATATACATAAAGCCATTTCCTCAGTGTATTTTTAGATTGATATTTATGCCGGTCATCATTAGAGATACTGTAGCCATGCCTTCTGAATTGTAAGTAGGTTTGTTGAGGTACTGGTATATTCATCACACAATTTCAGTTTCTCTCAAACCACTGACAGAACATAATATGTAGGAACTTTGGTAAACAGGCTCATGGCATCCTGGGTCGAATAAATGGAACATCTTTAACTGCATCCATAGAGTTCTGTATACAGTCAACTAACTACAATTGAATATTTGCCTTAATAGATTATTCAATGTGAGTTGATATCTTTGTTTCATTGAACATTATATTCTGTTTGGTTATTTTGACACTGGAGGTTGCAAGTGCTGTTCAAATTGTTTTGATCTATTTTTATCCACTTGAACAGTTAATACTGTAACTGCTGTTTTATCTGTGGGTTATGGTGCCCTGATATTTTCACAATCATCTTTGTTTTTCTGGAATTGATGATAGGAATTATTTTAGAATAATAACACATTAACTACCAAACATGAGATAACTCACGGCTAGCAATTTTTATTCTGATGTCAACTACAAATTAGCTTGCATTTGACAGTTTCTGATATATTTTCACCTGCGGGTGCAAACAACAAGTTTATTCACAGTCATAGTTTTATTGTGAAAGCAATGTTAAGACTTCATTTGAAAATCAATTTATAAACATTTTTTATTACCTAAGTTGGTTATTATAAAGGTGGCATTTGAAATCAGATTTCATAATTAACTTCTGGCAGTCAACATAACATACAGGACTTATAATTTTCTTCCTTTAGAAACAAAGAAAATATAGCACAAAAATTAAATTAATTTTTTTTCTTGGAAAATTAGAAATAAATTTGATATAAGAAGCATTTGGTTGACTCTAGGTTGAAGTGCCTAAATATGACACAAATTACACATGCTTACAATTGACTGAAATTGGTTTGAGTGATGGATTCATTTTCTACAGCTTATCAACCTTTTGCAAGTTATTTAATGCCAGAAAATATTTTTATATTGTAATTTTTTTGGTGGGGATAATAATGGTTTAGTGATACAAGTCTTACTAATTAACCTACAACTGGGGGAGAAGAGATGGATTCATACCTTTTCCAAAGGTATTTGCAAATAGAACTTAGCTCTCTGAGTAATAATTCCAAGTCATTATCCATTACACCACCCATACATCCAAGCTTACAGTATCTGGTATTCCCAGGTGGTCACTCATCTAAGTGCTGACCAAGCTTGACATTGCTTAACTTCAGTGATCATACAGGAACCAGTGTTTTAACATGATGTGGCTGTAAGCCTCTCTGTAATTTGATAGCCTGTATAACAAAAAACAGTTAATACTTGTAACATGACCAACTTTTACAAAGTTGAACATTCCCAAAACCATATCTCATAACCAGTAATATCAAGGACACTGAATTTGGTATCGTTTGAAAGAGAAATAAATTTATATTCCTCTAAAAGCAACTTGTAATACTTGTCTCTCAACAGTTTTTGAGATACATGAATTTAATTGCATTCTCATCACATATTCGGATTTTTTAACAATTAGGTCAAGACTCTCAGTATTTGACAACTGAGATCTCTTCAGAGCTGATAGGGTTAAAAACCATTTCATGAGAGACTTTATATTGCAGTTTATTTTTTTAAAAAGAAAATATATGTTTGAAGAAACTTTTCTATTTATTTTATCCCTATTCTCAATTTTTATGGCTAGAAATATGTAATTCAAGTCAGAGGACTCAATTCATTTTATTGTATAACATTCAAATGCAGCAACAAATAATGACATAAGAAAAAAAAAACAATACAGAATGTTACAAATTGAGTTTTTTTTCAATTGGCATCATTTATCAAAAATATTCAAACTTATAATTTTCTATAAACAAGTGCATAACTAGAGAATGCAAATATACCTCTGTTCCATTAATATTCATGCTGTTTTGCTATTCCATCAGTTCTATTTTGTTTCTTTGCTGAATTCTGAGCAATCCAGTTTTCTTTGGCTTCTTCCAATGCAAAATTAAAGCCCTAAAAATATTCTCCTGTTTTCAAGACCTGTCAGTTGACAAGCTAAGAATATTGAAGAGTAACTTTAAGAATGACATGACACAGAAATACATTCCTGTTTAAGAACTTGTGTTTGCTGACAATAAAATAATTGATGTCAGGCATTCTGGACCCAATGTGGTTCTAGAGAGATGACAATATCTAAGATTAGATTTTCAAAAATCAACATTTGAGCTTTTTTACTGTCTACACTTGACAACTCAAACTCTCCATAAACAGGCCCAGCTGTTAATTTGCAGCTCCTCAAAGAGAACAATAATGGATTCCATTCATCTCATTGCATTAATGAAAAAGACAATGACAATGTGAATGAAGAATTAGTCAATAAATCACTGATTTCATTAGAAAAAAATCAGAAACATCAGTGGAAGAGATTGCTTCATGTTTTTCTCATATTTTTTTTTCACTCGTGCAACAAAAGACTTTGTTAGTATCAGAATGTGGCATTACCGATTTCTATATGACCAATCTCATTTTGCCAAAAGGCACACTTAGATTAAGCTAGCCAAGAAAATGGAGTTGGCAGTAGCACATCAAGAAATATGCTAATTTTCTTTCAGTGTTTTGTTTGTGTTACAAGTTAAATAAAAGATTATTGGACAGCAATGGATTTGGAGATTAGAAAAGTTTCTTTTCAACTCTTTTGGGATATCAACTTAGTTAATGCATAGGGTACTGGCAAAAAAAGTGAGAGAAAAGTCCAAGAGAAAAATTAAGTATGAAATCAACCAGTTGAACAATTTTCTCTGAACAAGATCATAGACAAATGTTTTTTGGATTAGTCATAATACTCCAATTTTTTTAATATACAATAAAAGTAATGAAAATTAACACTTTTCTAGATTTTAATAATACTTTAAAAAAAACATTTACAAATCATTTTGAACAGATAAAATATGAAAATTTTTCTTTCACCTCCAATGCAAAGTCTCTCAAATGCTCAGGTTGATCAATGTCCTTCACACAGATTTTTTTAAAAAAAAAGAAGGTAGGAGCATCTATTGCAAACATGGGTATCCACAAAATATTTGGAGTAGTAGGAAGTCGATGCTTGATACAAAGACTTCATTTTTTTTTTCCTTCTATTAATATTATGAAAAAAATATTTTTGTATTTTTAAGTTCTAATAGCCTAAATTTGAAGAATTTTTTTTTTAAATAATTTCCATAACTGCAATGACATTACAAGACATTAACTGGTTTCTAATATTCTTTATAAACACATCCAGCCCATTATTTCTAAAATTAGGTTATTTTCATTTTATCTTGAAATTTTAAGTGGACATATCTGATTTTCATTAGACCTTATTGCTTGCACAATCAATAGAAATTCCACACATTAAATTTACAATTTCAAAACAGAATATAAAAGGATGTGTGTGTGTATATATATATATATATATATATATATATATATATACACACACACACACAGAGTGTGATGGATAAATTATCACCATTTTATATTTTTAATTTTGTGCATGTGCATTGATTTTATTTTGTTGACTACACAGTATAGTAGGGTCAGTTGGGCACCATCCAGGAGAAAAAGAGCACATATCATGCAATTCACTCCACCAGAAATTTGGAAACAGCCTGTTGTACTGCTTAGCATTCATATCAGAAGCTCCAATACGAACATTTCAGAGTTATTTGGGTGTCAATGTGAGGACAGTGTAGAGGATTTGGAGAGAGTTGGATGAATCTAATGGTGATTATGAAGGTACGGCAGCTCAGAAAACTCACACTGAACATTCTGATAAGACCTCATGAATTTGTTGGTGAGATCCAGGCCATGATTGAAAACGATCCCTCAAAGTCAATCAGGTCCATGATCCAGGGATGTAGTGTTGCCCTGGGTCAAGAAGGTGGCTGCTGAAAGACCCTATCTCTGACAACAGGACTCTGCACCATGCCACAGAAGCAGGAGAACCCAGTCATGGCTGTCAGACAATTTCTTCAACCACATAAGCGCTTACATCTGGCCACCTATCTCCCAGACTGCAACCCCCTTGATAATTATGCGTGGTGCACAGTTGAGTGAGAGGTCAACAAAACTTCTTGCAAAACCAAAGATCAAGGCAAGGATTATGGTACCATTCATCAACTTAAAC
The DNA here is from genome assembly GCA_903632075.3 of Acanthosepion pharaonis. Classification (NCBI taxonomy): domain Eukaryota; kingdom Metazoa; phylum Mollusca; class Cephalopoda; order Sepiida; family Sepiidae; genus Acanthosepion; species Acanthosepion pharaonis. Next base: position 4,242,958 of record CAHIKZ030004942.1, read on the forward strand.
AAGTAGACCATCCAGAAGAATCGCAGAAAATTCCAAAGTCATCTGGAGGCCATGGTTGAAGTCAATGATGATTTTATTGAATAAATTTACTGTTTAGTATTTCAAAATATTTTTGTTTAATTTTGATAAATATATCTGTTAAAATATCCATTGCACCATATTAATAAAAATACATAGTACCTTCTACCGCCAACATAACTGAGTTTCATGCTCATGTAATTGTCAAGTACTGATTTTTATTTACAGTTTTACTGTAAACAATGAAAATCTTAGTCATACTGGTGGCATAGAGTACTATGTATTTTTACTAATATATACTTAATAGCTCTGTTATTTAGCATTGAGCACTGTTTTTCTTACACCAAAGGATATATCTATGTATTTATATGTGAACACTGACATGTACATTTATTTATTCATTTGATTATATATATATATATATATATATATATATATATATATATATGTATGTATATAAGTTATTATTAAGAGTTTATAATAATCTCTTATAATAACAATAACAGTAATATATTGCTCTACTTCATATTGAGCACTTTTTTTTTTTTTTTTTTACTATAAAACATCTGTAAGTCATCACAGTAAAACAAGATGCAATTACCCTGCCAAAGGAATGTACTTCTCTTACTAGAACTTTTTGAAGTCTATGTCTGCTAATTTTAGTTTTATTCCTGCAATATAAATGAAATATTTTTTAAGTAGCGTATTCTTCTATATCACACATAACACTCATGTACACTTATAAATACTAGCTTATCTATTTATGAGTATATCATTTGCTTGAAGGTGTTTGTAAAAAAGTTTGTTCTCATGATAAGTAATCTTTTTTTCTCTTATCATTTTTGCAATTACCTTGCTGTAAAAAATATCCACTTGTTAAAAGCAAAATAATTGTTGAGGCAAATGTCTTCTAACCTTTCTGAAAGAGTACATATTTATTTTAAATGAACAACTGATATCTCCCGAAAGAATCATTAATCAATCCACTAGTAAAATGCTAACAGAACAATGTATGAGTGAGTGTAAATATTCCCTAAACTTAAATATTGCATGATGCCACAGTCATGGAGCACTTAGGGAGGATTCAATTTCATTGCTTGCAAGGTTAACTTGCCAGCCATTTCTCTATAGAAGGGACCAGCTCTGAGTATTATTTCTCAAGTAAGGTGGTTTAAGCAGAGTGCAGGAAAGTAGAAACATTTAATGATTGTATTTGCGATGTAGGACATCTGAGAGGGAGCTTAAAAGTTCTCAGTCCAATCAAGAAGTTATTTGAAGAAATAGAATAAAATTTTGAAGTTTGGTTAGAAGTAGTTTAGCTGAGAATATTTCGACACATCATTGTAATTGTAGATAGGAAATTTCACAAAGAACCAGATTAATAGATGAAGAAGCTGGATAAGTTCTGTAAATAGCTGTAGTCAGTGATTTTTATCCAGATGATATTGATTTTTAAGTCAGGCAAGCCCCAACCTTCTTGGAATACAGTCTTCATTTCCCCTTTGCCTTTTTCTGATATCAGACTTAACTAAACTAGGTAAAGATTCCAGAGTTATTTTTGTTTTAAAATTTCCATTTTGTGTATTCAGATATGATCAATTATTCTGATAGTAAAGTCCTGATGAAGGGAAGTTTAGAGAGGAAAAGAAATTATCAACAAAAGGATTCCTTGAAGTAATCAACTTGTAAGAACTTTTATGAAATTTCCTAGTTCTGGGCAAAACTTAAACAAGTGAAAGAAACTTCAAAAAATAATAACTCTTTTCTCTAAAATTCAATTTTAAAAAATACTAGTTTTTAGCCCCATTGTCCAAAATCAATAACAAATGTGCTCACTACTATATTGATTCGTTGATTTGGGTTTTTTTTATGGATTATCAAACCTTTAAAGATAGAAAATATTTTTAGATTGTAAGAATTTTTTTTTTTTTTGAGATAATGATTTTAGTGATACAAATTTTACTAATTAACCCATAGCTGGGGAGAATATGTTGATGCATACCTTTCCCAACAGTATTTGCACATAAATGAATATAACAAACACAATAGGAATTAGAACAAGCCATTATCCATTACACCATCTGCACATCAAAGCTTAGAGCACCTGTTATTCTCAAGTGGTCACTCATCTAGGCATTGATCAAGCTTGATTTTGTTTTGGTTAACTTTGGTGATCATACATGAACCAGCGCTTCAACAGAATTTAACCATTACTACATTCACACACACACACAGAAGAGATGTACATCGGTATTTGTTACTCCTTTTTCAACTCAGTTGTTACTCTTGTTTAAGTTCAGCCCCACACTTAAAATGGAATTATGTTTCTACAATTTTATATTCTTTTCAATTGATACTTTATTTCAAAAGTAATCTTCAACTTCAGTCATTTGCATAGCATTACAAAGTTTAGAAACTTCTATATTTTTTTTAAGTTTCTCTCTTGTATTCCTTCACTGTAAATGTGTATTTTACGTGCTATCTGATTAACTAACTTTTTATTGATAAACATTAAAATATTGCAATTTTTTATAAACAAACCTATTGCATTCTATTTGCTTGATTAAATCCTCACCGACTTTCATAAAAACTTCAACAGTCAACTAATTAGAGGTGGTGTTTCAATAAATCACTGTGTAGAAGGCAACAGGAAACCACTCCACTATCAAAGATAACAGTGTGAAGGGTGTTAAGTCTATTGGAACTCCTTGCCCAGTAAGGAGTGACATGGGCAATAGGTGTCAACTGACTATCATCCAGCAACTGTTAGTATAAATGACATAAAGGGTTCTAACTCCTTCACCTAGTAAGGGAAAATATGAGCAACAAGTATTGCTGGACTGTCATCCAGTGACTGTTTGCATCAAACAAAAGATAACTCTTGGGATATGGAATGTCCAAACACTAAATCACTGTGGCCAGTTGTAAAATATAAAGCAGGAAATAAACAGGTTAAATGTTAATATTTTAGCTGCATGCAAAATGAGATGAGCAAACAAGGGAGGTTTCATCAGTGACAACCACAAGATCAAATATGCAGGTGGAGAGAAAAATGAGAGAAGAGTAGGACTAATATTAGATCAAGACAGGAAGAAATATGTTCTGGGATATTGTCAACTATCTATTGTTAAGCTGAAAAAAAAAAAGCCTTTTGACCATCATCATATATGCTTTGACAGCAGAAACTACAACAGAAGAAATTGACACGCGTTACTGCATGCTAGACAATGCCAAGGTGAAATGCAAAATGCAAGAAATCACAATCATCATGGGAGACCTGAATGCCAAAGTAGTCAAGGAGAGAGATGGTGAAATAGTTGGTAAATTTTGACAATGAACTTGTAATGAACACAGAGAAAAATGGGCCCAGTGGTGCATGATCAGGTAGTAGGCAACACTTGGTTTCAAGAACACCCAAGACATATATAGACATACAGAAGCCCGGGAGGAGAAATGAAAAACAAAATTGATGATATAACTATCAATAAGAGATTTGGGAATGCAGTTTTACACTGCAAAACTTATGCAATGGCTGACTACGGGAGTGACAAACTTCCAGTGAGAGGTAAACTACAAAAATTGAAGAAGGCCATGGCAGCACCTAAATTTTAATACAACAGACACCTATGGCGCAAATGTGAAGGCAAAATATACAGTGTTAAAGGCAAATACAATGAACAAAATGAGAATGGAATAACAAAGTTGAACACATTAAGAGAAGCTTTAGTAATATCATCAATCAAGATCATCCCAAGGAAAAACAAAGAAAAAGGAATGGATGATAGATGAAATTCAACATGATGAAAAATAGACAAGATCCAATGCCAAAGTACAGTGCAGAATATAGGACTCTGCACAAAGAAATTAGGAACAAATGCAGGCAGGCTAAAGAAGAATAGCTCAATAAAACATATAAGAAATAAGAAAACTAACAGGACAAAATACAGGCTCATCAACAGGATGCATAAAATCCAAAGACAGGACATGAATATTAGAGAAAGAAAAATTACTTGATGGATGGAACGAATACATCAGGGAACTATTCCATAATGAAAGAGGACAACCAGAAGCACCATTAAAATCTGAAGTGAAATCAGCACTGGAAAAATTGAATAGAAACAAAGCAGCAGGACCAGACAGAATTGCAATAGAGATACTGGCAGCCTTAGATGATTTCAGCATTGACAAGATTACAGACATAATAAATGAAATATACAACAATGGTGATAAACCTGAAGACCTAAGTAGACCAATATTCATACCATTGCCAAAGAAGCCAGGTGCAAATGAATGGGAATTCCATTGGACAATCAGTCCAATGTGCCATATAATAAAACTTATTTGAATTCTGATGCATGCAGCAGAATCAGATTAGAAATAGGATGAGAACAGTGTGGATTCATTAAAAACACTGGAACAAGGAATGTGATATTTATGCTCTGAATGCTATCAGAAAGAGCAATACAAATGTGTAGGGTTGTATATTTATGTTTTATAGATTATGCAAAAGTGTTTGATAAAGTATGCCACAAAGAACTGTTTAAACTGCTAGGTGAGCTTGATTTATTTGGAAACAATATTAAAATAATCCAGAACTTATACTGTTAGCAAACCACCTGCATGTGGATAGAAAATGAATTCAGAAATGCAGAGAAAGGTGTTTTCTCATCGAATTTATTCAACATACACAATGAGGAAATTCTGAGAGAATTACAAGTCTTACCAGGATTCATATTGATTGCCACAATCTTAACATAAGATATGAAGATGACACAGAATTGATAGCAAACAAAGCAAGGAAATTACAAGAATTCCTATAGATGGTAGCAAAAGAAAGCAAGAAGAAAGAGCCAAATATCAATTGCAAAAAGATAGAATGCATGCTTGTTAGCAAAAGAAACAGCCCAACATGCAAATTACAAATTGGAGATAACAAAATCAGGCAAGTACAAAAATTTAAATATCTGGGAAGTGCTTTAACAGAAGATGGAAAGTTTGACACTGAAATCCAAAGGCACATTGGAATAGCAAAAGTTGCCTTCCAAAAGTTAAGCAAAGTATTAAGAAAGAGAAAAGTTTTTTTTGAAACTATGAAAGAGTATTGAACTGTTATATAATATCAGTCCTTCTAAACTTAAAGTAACAGAAATGTGATTCTATAGAAGGATTCTGGGAATATCATGAAAAGAAACATGTGAGTATCAATGAAGTTTTAGAGAAAAATGAACACAAAACGGACACTTAACATCAGAAAGAGACAGTTGAAATTTCTAGGACACATAAGGAATGGAAAATTTGATACTCACAGGCCATATTGAAGGCAAGAGGGATTGAGGAAAACAATGCATAACCCACCTAGTAAACTTCTGTAAATGGATGGGGAAACAAGGCTTAGAAGATATAATAATAAGACAAAATTTCTTAAGAGCTACAAAGGTCAAAAAATTTTGGAAAGCGATGATTGTTAATGTCTTGAAGGGACACAGCATATTGAAGTTGCAGTCTGCTAGCTTAAAAAATTTCTAAAAAGTCTTTTTTAACAACCTTGCATGCTGCCATTGGAAGAGACTTCAACTTAGTTATCTCTGAAATTCTGAGATGATGAATTATGCTTAAACTCTTTTCTGATGTTTTCATCTCTATTGTTATCATCACAACCAATTTCATCTCTGGCATTATTCTGGTCAATGTCAAATTTTGTTAACATTCTCCAAATTTCAAAGTGAATCCTTTATTTAATGTCCATGCAAGGGGAGATGATAACTTAATTTCATGCCACTTTTGTTCATTTCACCAGCACAAAATTATAAAAGGTGTGGGCATGACTTGGTTCCATGAAGTTCACTGATTACGACAAGCTCCTGCAGAACAGTGGACAATATAACAGCCAAAAGGTAAATGTCATCATCAAAATAAGGACAGCAATTTGAATAAATCTGTATATAACAAGTAACTTTTATTGTGTATGAAAGAGATGTGCATCATTCAGTGAAAATAAAATTGGAATATGTAATGAAAATATTTACTAAGCTGTCTCTAGTCTGAAACTGGACCACATTTAGGATATGAAATTTCATGCTTCAAGAACTGACAAAGTGATAAGATGCCTGCTTTGAAAATCAAGATTTTAAATTTTAGTATCTGAGCTCAAACATCAACTTTATATACCAGAATGAAGTGCACAACTAATTCAACCATCAAACTTAAGAAGGAAATACTGGTTTCTTATCCATCATATATATTTCCTGTCTATCATCTTTATAATTAGTTTTCTTTTCTAAAAAGAAAAAAATAATGAGTAATAGTCAATAAGAAATAAATAAATCCTGTTCAAAATTCACATCTTGGGTAAAAGTACAACACCTCATTAGATGAACTGTTTTTAGATACCTGAGGGGAAAGGTCCATGCCAGAGATTTATACCATGCTTTTTGCAGTAGAATATGCAGGATGAGGAGGGAAAAATAACTTTTTTTTTTTACCTCAGATAACAATGAAAACTTGTTGGTGATATACTGAATGTGGAGAGAAAAAGCACTCACAATCTATCATTCATAATTTCATCTTGTAATTAACTGTTAGAAACTATCAGTCATTTCACAATGTAAAATACTCAAAGATAGCACACAGCTGAAAAGATATTTTCAAAATACATTAAAAGTTTCTTCTCTTCATTTGTATCATTGTGGACAAAGTCAACAAAACATTACTGGAAATATATTGTCCTTTATTTTTCAGTCTTACAAAAACAGATTAAAAAGGTCTACAGAAATGTACTGCCATTGATAAAATTTCTTTAAAAAATAATTGCTTTAATTGTTCTATCTCTGCAATTTTATACAGATATAATCTGAATTAAGTACCTAAATAAATCTTTCATTTTTAGAATGAAATTCCAAGACTTTTACTTAAACTTTAATTTAATATTGTATATTTGATTAGCTGTAAATTTTCAGTAGTCCTAAGCTATGTGTTTATTGCTATTGTTAAATATCAATTTGACTGTTAATCTTTCTCCAACAAATTAATTAACTTCCTCCTCCCAAATAAGCAAAAGCAAAATATTAACATTACCTTATATTAAGGACCTTGTTCCAGACTTAATAAACACCTTCATGTAAATAAAAGTTTCAATCAAATGCAAGCCTTAGTCATTAAATTCTTAAAATACAGGTCAGCCAAGAGAAAATTCTTGAACCAATAGCCAGACTGAATGGCAAACAAGTGATGTTGACGTTAGTTTTTTTGAGGTCATCTTTATCCTTTTTTTCTGATTCCTATTAAAATCCTTCAGACATCAATCTTTACTTTGCATATACAAACACAGAAGAAAAAAATGTCAATTTAAACTTGTTGATGTCCTTTGTTAACTCACTTCCCCCCAAGCAGGCTTCTTCCTTCATTTCTACACTTAACCAAACTCAATAACAAAAAGTTTACAATATTTGCATCTTAGTAATTACATCTACAATAAATATCCAGTTGTTCTCGGATTAAATTTTGACTATCATCAACTAACAAGGATATAATAATATTCGTGTCTTTTAGGTGTTGGCTGCATTTATGCCATTAATTATGGGCATTTTTAACTGATAATATAGCAAAGGCATGATGAAAACAGTTATACAATTGTTCTGCATTAATTTATTAACAGAATAAACAAGTTTACATATTTTAGACTCATTCTGAATTTATTCAAGCAGACCATCATTGGCACCATACTTGATATTTCTTATTTAAGATTTGTCTTATTGGCAATGCCATATTTAAAGTCTGCAACTAAATTAATATTGAAATGCTTTCATCATTTGTCCTCTGGCCATATAAGAAATAATTTAATCCAAATCATTAACTTGTTCAAGAAGACATATGAAGGAACCAATGCTATTATATGGGGGGGGGCAATTTTAAATTATCCGAGTTCAATGACTAATACTGTAAGACAATTCTGAAGGTTCGCATTGCTCACCAGCCTTCAGTAGTAAAAAAAAAAAAAAAAAAAAAAAATTAAAAATGCCTGAGGAAAATTTAAGATATTTTTTTCTAAGGTACTATACTTATCAATTATACTTCAAAAGAAAAGAAACCATTTTGCTTATGATTAAATTTTCCTCTATTTAACAGACTGATGTAGAGAATAAAAGATTGAATTTATACAACAGCTGAGGATGAAATAAAGATGCTTGAACAGAAATGTATATTTCACAAAAAGAAAATTAGACAAATTTATAAAGAGAAAAAGGAGAAAATAAATTATCCTCAATCACCCACTCAAAATATTTCTCTTGTTGTGTATACATTAAATAATAGAATACAAATTAGGTTAAATTTTTCAGAACTGTGTAACCTGAATGGAAATTATATGCAAATTTTTATTATTTTCTCAAATAAAGAATTATGAAAAAAAAACAAAAAAAAAACGGTGTTCTCATATTGGTTGTTATAATTACATTTCAACCATTTTAGCCTTCATCTTTCTTTAGGTGCTTGTCATATTTGGTGATCTTGGAATATTCAACTGAACCCTTTATTCAATCCATAGGAAAAAAGTTCTCATTTCATTGTCTATTCTCAGAGTCGTCATCATCTATTAGTGAAATCCATATACTTTGATTCAAGATGTTTTATTAAGAACAACTTAATAAAAAATCTTGAACTGAAGTCTATGCATTTCACTACCTATCATATAAACTGCATTCACTTAATCAATGCTAGTATCCATGAGGCCGTTGTTCCTAGATATAGTATTTTTTTTAATTATGAGTTTTAAATCTAAAATCTGTTCTTGATCTAAAAATTGGCTGACTAATATGTTGGATTCACTTGATTCACCAGATGGGTATTTGTGCTTTATACTCAGTGACTGGGAGTCAATTCATCAAATTTTAATGGTAATATTAGTTGTTTCCATGTAAAGTAACATTAGGCATTCACTGACTGAGCAGCCAGTGCTACTCGAGTTAAAGTACAACTCCTGGCCATTGAGCTAGAATCAAAGTGTAGTATCTTTTCTCCTTATATCTAATTAAGGAAACATTCAGCAATCATTGATCAAGCAGCCAGTGCTACTTTCAGTTGAAATTTATGTAATCTTTCTATTAAAACAATTTTTCACAAAAATATGTCAACATCTTGATTAAGCCATTATTTTCTCTTACATGTTACATAATGTTACATGTGATATCCATTTTAGTTGTCACTGCTATTGGTAGTCCTCAAGTGATATGGTTTCTGTTATTTAGTTCAGTTCTGTTTTTGATTCTGTAATGCCAGTTTATATATTTTGAAAAGGATGGTCCTCACTAAAACCTACTAAATTCATCAATTCAAATCAATTTTAACCATTGATTAGAGTTATTTTCTGCTGACAATTTCTGAATAAATTTGGCACCATGTACAACATCCATGTGAAAGTCTCGATCTGACAATGCTATTTAAAGAACCAGACTAGTTTTTAGGTTAATGTTTTAGTTTTGCAGCAACTTGTGGTGTTGGTATCTCCAGTATCATTTATTCTATGTTCAATTTTTTTTATTTCCTCTACTAAATTTGTTCTAACTCATCCATACACTGAAGTATTTGAAGTGTTTAGTATTTGTTAGTTCTACATCCTAGTAAGCTTAAACATAGTATTTAAAAAAAAAATTATTTAAATTCTTGTATTAGGAGTTAAAATTTACATTACTGTTATACTGGAACAGACCTATTATATAGTTAATAAACTCTCCCACCATGTTTGAATCTGATGGAAGATGATGAACAAGACTATATAACGTATGCAGCCAATGTAAATAAGCATTGTGAAGAATTCAAGCTAGCAGAGTTAAGCGCTGACAACTTTAAGTGCTTAGTGTTTGTTCAAGGGCTGGTATCGGAAAGAGATGCAGAGTTGAGAAAATTAGTACTGACAAAATTGGAAAACCAACCAAGGATTACGATACAGAGTTTAGCAAAAGACTGTACAAGATATGTTAGCGTAAAGAAAGATTTGAAAAAGATAGAACAGTCTGGCGTTTCGTATGTAAGGAAAATACGCTACGAAAAAGAAAGTCAGTCTACCAAAAAGAATTTTAGAATTGCGGATTATCAAACAAAAAGTGAAATACCAGATAAAAATAAACAAAAACTCCCAAAGCCATGTTTTGTTTGCAGTGAACTTCACTGGTACAGATATTGCAATTTTCGGAATAAAAAATGTTTCAACTGTAAAAGAGTGGCGCATAAAAGCTCGCACGGCAGGTCAAAAAATAAAGACAATAAAATAAGAAAATTAAAGTCCGACGAGGTGAACAATGGAATAACCAGAAAATTTGTTACCGTCGAAATAGGTAATAAAAAAATAAAAATGCAACTCGACACTGGTTCTGACCTATCTATCATAAATTTGCATACGTGGAAGAAGTTGGGGAAACCAACTTTAATGAAGACAAATAAAATCGCGAGGTCAGTGACGGGAGAAAAAATACAATTTATTGGAGAATTTGTTACAAACGTCACGTTAAATAATAAAAAGCGAAAATGCGAAAAGCTAAACTATTTGTCATAGAAAATACCACGAACTTACTTGGTACGAATTGGATAACAGAATTTCAATTATGGGATCTACCGATAAATTCTTTCTGTTACAAGGTAGATTTTTTAAACTACGAAGCCCAAAAATTAGAAAAGAAACTTAAGGGAACATTTCATATTTCATATTTTCTGTAAAAGAAAAAAATGAAAAATAAAGAAAACCGTTTACTCCCATGGAGTAAAGTTTTAGGGGGGGATGTTATACTGGAACACACCTATTCTATAGTTAATAGACTCTCATAAGTAGGAGTAGTAGCAGTCGCTAAGGGGCTCAGGAAGTTGGTCAGTCAGTCGATGTCAGACGACCGTAAGTCGGATATTAAAGTATCAGCCACCACAACTAGATTGCTGCGTCATTAACTATTATATCAAGTTCCTAACATTTTGTGTGGCAAACCTTTTTAGGACCGACAGTGAAATACAAGCCTCCACTGTGAAACTACTCTACAACAATTATTGTCCTCATCTTTGTTGTTATGACAATGTTTCGGCCATTGAGCCCTCTGGCCTCCCTCAGGTGTCTATCAATCTGGGTAACCTACAGGGAATTCTGAATTGAACCCTTTATTTAATCTACGGGAGTAATCTGTTCTCGTTCCACTGCTCATGCCTTAGGACAGAGTCTAGTTCTTAGTTTTATTTAGTCCTACAGGATAATGACCTAGTGAATAAAAGTGTTGGCTTTTGAATTCGGTTATAGTGGCCATGAGTTTAATCCCCAGGCAGGGTGTACTTGTAATTAGTGGAAGAATAGTACGAAATAAATATAAGTAGTAGATGATATCACGAGACATGAGCAGTGGAATGAGAACACTCTACACCTGTAGATTAAATAATGGATTCAGTTCAGAACTTCCTGCAGGTTATCCAGATTGATATACACCTGAGAAAAGCCAGAGCACACAATGACTGAAATGTTGTGATAACAACAAAGATGAGGACAATAGTCTGAATGTAAACAGTGTAAAAATTAATTTTATGTAGTTGAATGAATAAGCCCTGATGAGATGTATTTGCAAAAATTTCAAAAGTAAACTTCCTTTTAACTTGAATTCTTAATTGCCATCAAACAGGAAAAGTAATTACAATAAAATTGTTTAAAATCTCTCTACATGCCCAAATATTACAAATCATTCCAAAATAATTCGGGGGGGTGGGACAAAAAAAAAAAAAAAAAAAAACATGTTATATTGGTACAAACAACCAGGATGGAAAATGTGACGCCAAAATACAAACAAACATCAGATTAGTGAAAAATGCTTTCTAAAAACTAAAAGTATTAACAGGAAAACTTCATTAGAAACAAAGAATGCTGAATTACTATGTAATATCAATCCTCTTGTATGGCAGCAAATACTGGACAATCTCACCACAGATAAAGAGGCAACAGAAACATGGTTTTACAGAAGGATACTGAGAATTCATTGGACAGAGTGAATACAAAGTCTTAAAGAAAAATGGTAACAAAAAGAACATACTCAGAATCAGAAAGTGACAGCTGAAATTTCTTGGACACAGAATGAGGAAGGAAGGCTTTGAAAACTTAACTCTCACAAGGCATATCGAGGGCAAGAGGAACAGGGGAAGGCAGCAAGCCACATACCTGCCAAGCTTGTATGAATGGATGGTGGAAGCTTGGAAAAGGGAAAAAGCTGCTATGGATCATGAGAGATGGGAGTTGTGGAGAGCCGTAGTTGCTCATGTTATGAAGAGACACAGCACATAGAAGATTGCTTGGCACCATATCAAAAATACTGACAACACACTGACTTTGAGACAATAGGTCAGCAGACATTGTCAGTTCACAGCATAAGTTTATTTGTTTGCTCTGAAGAATGGTTGGTGCCAAGTAAAACTTTATTTGAAAATTTCTATGAAGATCATTGATTATATGCCAAATAAATACTAAAGACTGAACCACTTTAAAGTCTCAAGTTTATTGTTGCTTTTTTTTTTCTTTTCTTAACTATCAGTTATTTTTTTTAATCTTCTAAGTGCATTTTGTCCCTAAATTCAAAATTTTGGTTTGCCATTTAGCTTCTGATTTGTTTATTCAAAAATTGCAATTTTTCTGTACAGAAAGTAAAATATTTTCACCCTTGCTACTTAATGATTGACTAAATAAAGATTTTTTTTTGCTTAGTAAAATTTTTATGCTAATATTTTTATTTTACATCATTGAAAGCTGAAGTCATTTTCACAAATTTAAGTTGGCAAATTATCACCAAATATTTCACACAACTAAAAATAAAAAATCTTGTGTTATTCATTTTAATAAAACATCTTTTCATTTTTTGCACTTTGAGAAAATATAAATTGTTTAAGACTTCAATAAGTAAATTTCAAATGTGTTTCAGATTGTCAGGGTTGTGATATTGGAGGACAGGTGGGTTTCAGATCGTGGCGGTCATGAGATTATAAATCATTTTTTTAATGCTCTATCCTGACATCTTTTAAGTGACAGTGAAAGTAAATTTCTAAGTTTTAAAATGTTCTAGCAGTTTTTCTTATTCTCTTAAAATTTTGGATTTTTCTAATAAGTTAGTCATGCAGCATTTTCTCAAGACATATAATCTTGTTCATTTTGTTAATATGTTATGTATTTTATTAATTCCATCTTGATGTCATTACTGATATTCACTTTGTTCACAGGTCAGACATCAGAATCAGGTGTGAATGGTTTCCCAATTCAGTATTCTATAGCTGTCAATATACAAAATGGTGCTGGAAAGTACTCAATTTAACTCTTTACAAAAATCAATATTTCAATGGCCAAAATACTCATTTTAGGAAGTGGGTTGAGCTGAAAGATGTTTTTTTATTATTTTAACCCAAGCAAGGTGATAATGCCATTAAGATGAAAGGGGTTACTGGGAGTCAATAATTATGAGAAGTTTTTAGTGAGGATAAGGGAATTAGACTAGAAATAGGGCAAAAACAGTGTTGTTTTGTTAGACACTGAAACAAGGAATGCGATTTTTATACTCAGAATGATATCAGAAAGAGCAATACAAATACAAAAGGATTTATACCTATTAAGCAAAATCTTTGGTAACATACATCACAAAGAACTGTTGGAACTCCTAGGTAACCTTGACATATTTGGGAAGAATATTAGAATAATCCAGAAACTTTATTGGGAGCAAACTACCTACATATTGATAGAAAATAAATTCACTAAATATACAAAAATAGGTGTAAGACACTGGACTTATTCACCCTATACAGTGAAGCAATTATGGGGGAATTAGAAGTCCTAACAAGATTAATTACTGGCAACTACAATCTTAACATAATGAGAGATACAGATGACACAGTGTTGATAGTAGACATGGAAAAGAAACTACAAGAATTCCTACAGAAGGTAGTGAAAGAAAACAAGAAGGACTAAACCTCAATTGAAAGAATATAGAATGCATGGTTGTCAGCAAAATGAACAATCCAACATGTAAATTACAAATTGGAGATGCCAAAATCAGGCAAGTACAAAAATGTAAATATCTGGGAAGTGCTTTAATACTGAAATCTGAAGTCACATTGAGATAGTGAAAGATGACTTTTAAAAGCTAAGAGAAGTATTAAGAAATAAGAAATTTCTTTAGAAGCAAAGAAAAGAATACTGAACTGTTATATCAGTCAGTGGATGCTGGACAATATCCTCATAGATGAAGAGACTTGAAGCAAAAGAAATGTAGTTCTACAAAAGGATGCTGAGAATAACAGACTGAATGTGAGCAATGACAACTGTAAACAAAAAAAATTTATACTTAACATCAGAGAAAGTTAAAATTTCTAGGGTACATAAGGAAAGAGGGCTTAGAAAATTTGATACTCACAGGACATATTGAAGGCACGAAGGACATAACCTACCTAATGAACTTGTGTAAGGGTTGGCAGAGATAGCAAAACAACAAAATTTACAAAGAACTACAAAGGAAAGCAAATTGTGGAAACCCATGGTTGTCAACATTCTGAAGGGACATGATATATGGAAGAATTCATTTAAGCCTTGACAGGAGGAAACCAGTAATATATACTGCTGTATCTGGAACAACGTGTTCATGTGTGCAGGCATTTTTCAAGAAAAATTAACACAAAATAAGCAAATGTCAAAGATTAATAATCACCTCAATCTGCTGCTTTTATCAATCAAGGTGCAAAATATGAAATACTTCATTCCTTGACCTTATCATGTGTTCTGGAAAGTAATTTCTGGAGAGCAGTTTTAAAGAACTGGCATATTGTTTAGATCTTCACAAGTATCTTTGTTTTCTATTATTATTTTTACAATAGCCTAATACCCTACAGAAATAGCAAATGTATAAAAATTCTGCTCTTCTTTTAATCACATTATCTCAGTGTTCATCGGCACACCATTTTCCCTGACAGTGCAAAAGTAAAATTGATAAAAATATATTTCTTGAGAGATTATCCAAGCAACTTGGTACAAATTATTTACACAGCTTTGTCTGACACAAGGCAGCTATAGGAAGGAATCCAGTTAGTTTGAACTTTGCTGTGTTCTTTAACAACCTACATCATGATATCACAAGTTCTATAGGCCTATAGCCAAATCACCTTGAAGCCCCCATGAAAATCACCAAAATTAAACAACACTGAGCCTGGTCAGTACTTAGATGAGTAACCACTTGGGAATACCAGGTGCTGTAAGATTGGATGTGTAGGTGGTGTAATGGATAATGAATTGGAATTGTTAATTGGAAAGCAGAGTTCTAATTCTCATTGCATTTGTTATATTCACTTACACAAAAATACCCTTGGGAAAGGCATGAATCCACCTCTTCTCTCCCTAGCTATGTGTTAATTAGTAAGACTTGTATCACTAAACCATTATTTTTTTTTTAAATTCTTAAAATTAAAAAAAGTATTTCCTGGTTTTAAATAACCTGCAAAGAGTTGATAAGCCAGAGAAAAAACAAGTTCTATAACTCATGAGGGCCATAGTGGAACTATATGTACTGCAGCAGTGGTGTATCTAGGCAAAGGTAGCCTGATGGAGCCCGTCGATCTTAAGGCTGGTTTTGAATTCAGAGTATTTCTTCTCCAAGATTCGTTGCAAATTCCTGTTCACCCTGCTATTTAACTCACAGCTTGTAAAAAATATACATTCATGTCATTTTGAAGAGAATTAGTACAAAATGAACGATACAGAATCAAGCAGAAATTGAACTCTGCGTGCTATCTTTGAATTCAACATTAATCTACATGACTTGTCAATTATTGCACTATGGGTGATAAAATATGCCCATATATATATATATATATATATATATATATATATATATATATATATGTGTGTGTGTGTGTGTGTGTTAATGACTTAAGGTGATGACAGTACTTGTATGAATCTCTTTCAAAAAGATATTTAATATCTAAGACCATTTTTTTTGTTTTTTTTTTTTAAATTATTTCATACGAGCAGTAGAGCCCGGCGTTGCCCGGGGATGTAACAGTAAGAGATAGATCAAGTATCGACCATCATAAAGACTAAAAAATAAAATTGACAAAGATTATTGTTTAAGGTTGACGGACATGCATGTCTTAATTAGTTTTTTGTTTTGTTTTTACGAATTGGTCAAACCCAAACTCAAACATTGTTTCAATTTCAATCGTTATGAGTCTACCGATTGAATAGAATTTTATTATAAACAATTGTCTTGTAAATGGAATTTTTAAAGCATTCTGAATATAAAAAGAAAAGTGTGCAAGACAATAAGAAACACTACCTGCCAAAAAAATTAAAAAAAAAGTGAAGTTTTGTTGAAATCGGTTGAAAAATGTAGGAAATCCGATCCAATATATAAACGTACAGACACACACACACACACACACACACACACAATCTGCGTTTTATAATAAGTAAGATTCATGACATTCAGAGTAGTGGGAATTTATCTTATGACTGTTGAGCAAAAATAATTTTTCTGAATTTCTGGAGTTATTATTTACATGTAGACAAAAGAACAATTTGATCCGAAAAGAAAATTTACAAGATATCTTAATTTTTAAATGAACCCAGTCTCATCTCTATAATCCAAAGCAAGCTGTGTTTCTTAGGTTTTATATGAATTAATCTTTTAAGTTCCAGAGCCTGAAATATTTAATATTAAAATATGTTTATGAATCAATCAAATTTAAAAAATCATTTCATTCAACATAGAAGCAGACATAGAGGCATTCAGTCTCATAACAAAGAAAGGTGACATTGTTATTGTCTCCAGTAATGACAAACATATATTAAGTACTTTAGCAACAGTACCATTGAGGTCAAGTAATTGACTGTCATTCTGGCCTTACCAAGAAAATGTGTAATTATTATTGAAACTTATCAACTCAACAAGATTCTTGATACAATACACTATGCAGAAAGAAATAAATTGGCTTCCCTGGATACATTAATAACATTTACAGAGCATGGGTCTAAGCCAAAACTTCCCTGATGTTATCTGTACTTTAATTCCAACCACCCATTGTGTATTATTTGAGGCCAACATCAAGGAGAAAAACTCCTAAGTGGCAATTTAGATTAAATGTTTGACATAAAGAACACTTTCAAGAAAATACACTGCAAACTTAATAGCTGAAACTATTAGCAATCATCCAGATTTTATCCACAAATTCAAACAATCTATAGTCAGAACCCTAAATTAAAATTTATATGAAGCTCATTTAAATTAACCTTGGGTCTCCTAACAGAATTCAGTAGACAATTTTAACATCATATGCTAATGCGGTGATTACCTGTTAGGTTATGAGGAAATGTTTAGTATTCATTAACCAGACAGTATTTCAGTTAAAATTAATAAAATATTTCTCCTAAAACAATTTTTCAGTCAAACAGGTTTCTCATGTCCTGTTATTGTTGTTTCCTTCCTAACCTTTTGTTTAAAGTCATATGGAAAATCAATATCTTGTAATTTTCTCTTACAATTGCATGTATTATAATCTTACAAAAAATTAATTCAATACATAAATGAATTTACATTATGTAAGAATGATAATTTTATAGATCTTACAAATAAACAATATACCAAACCAGCAAAATCAGTTGGTGTAATTTAAAATCTTTTAAAAAAAATTCCGAGTTAAACATAATTTTGAAATTGTGAAGTTTAAAATAAGAAATGAATATGTGAATAAGAAAGCACGTTTAAATGCATGAAGAAAAAAAAGTTAAATCTTCAGCTGATATCTTTGAGTGCCAGTATGTCGGCAAAAGTGAATATGTGATTGGTGCTGATTTCTTTGAAGTCACCAGCAGAAAGCAAATCCTTCTGGAGTGAGTCTGCATACTGATTTTGGAATTCCTGATTTCACCTTTTATTTTCTTTCAGAGCTTATGATTCTTGTAAACTAAAATAGAGTGATTAGTTTATTATTATTATTATTATTCCTCTTTCTCATGTGGTATGGTTTTTCTACTATGTCCATGCAGAATGGATTCAGTGAAACTGATTTAAAAATTTACAACACTTAGAATGTGTATATTATTTCTAGTTATTTTTTAATCTCTCTGATTAGTTGTTTATTCTTATGTGGGGGTATACATGTGTAAAAGTGAAAAGTTGGCATATCAACCTCTAAAAGACAAAGTCATATTCAAAATAACATACACGATTCCGCATTAGAAAATAAGATATTTAAAAGAAGAAACACATATGCCATGTTAAAATTATACAATCAATGACCCAAGAACATCATATAGAATCCTTCTTCAATGTGTTATATTTCTTCAGGATGCAAACCATTATGGTTTTCCCCAACTTCCTATCCTTTGTAGCTGTTCACAATGTTTGTCTTTTTACTATCCTTCCCACTCCCAGTTGTCATCCATTTACTCAAGCTTCTTAGGTAGCTTACTTACCATTTCCCCTAATCTCTCTTGTTTTCAATATGTCCTGTAAGTGCCAAATTTTGAAAAAAATTCTTTCCTCATTATCTGTGTCCCAGAAATTTTAATTATCTCTGATTGTAAGTGATCTTTTAGTTGCCATTTTCCTTAAAGCTTTCTTGTTGCTTACATGCTCCATCCATGGTGTTTTCAGCATCCTTTCATATAACATCTCTGCTGCCTAAAGTCTTCTCTTCATCTGTGAGGAAACTATCTAGCATTCACTGCCTTACAGAAGGATGGATATTACATAGCAGTTCAGCATTTTATTCTGTTTCTCATAAAATTTTCATGTTTTTTTTTATTATTTTGTTTAATTTTTGGAAAGCATCTCTAGCTATTTTAATGTACCTTCAAATTTTGGGAGCACATTTTTCAACCTCTGTTAAAACACTTCTGAGATATTTAAACCTTTGTTCGTATTCGATTTTGACATCTGAAATTCATAGCTTGCACATTAGGCTTTTTCTCTTGTTGACAACCATACATTTTGTCTCTTTACAGTTGAAGATTAGTACTTTCATGTCAAAGATTTCTTTTACTAAGACAAAACCCAAATGAAATCCAGACAAGATAAATACTAAATAGTGTTTCATATCAATCTGCTATGCCAATTCTTGATGCTAGTGGAAAAGGTTTCTATCTTTATTGTAAACAATAAGTCTTAGTATGCAAAAAGATTTTCACCAAATACAGGGTACAATATATTGTTACAAAAGAAAAAGATCATAACTCCTGAAAAACTTTACATCAGCATACAATTTTAACACAAAGTATTAATCTGCTAAATAACACCAAAAAATCTTGTTCAATATGGACCCCTTTAGCCTTCACCACATGTTGAAATCTTTCAGGAAAGTTATTGATGACAACACATACAGTTTCCATAGGTATTTTATCCTATATTTTCTTGAATTTTGCCTTCAGAGCTTCAAGATTGCAGTGCATAATAGAACAGGCTTCACTCAAAAACTGCCCACAAACAATAGTCAAGTGTTGATATCTGGTGATGAGGGAAGCCATTAATCCTTGGTGATGAAGCCTGGACAATTTTCTCTGCACTTCTGTGTTACACAAGCAGTATGGCCCATTGAAATACTTCAACAAAACTGAACAATGTTCATCACCATGTGGCATTACACCATGGCTTGAGTGCACCTTCCAAGATGTCCTCCATGTACACTTCCTTGTCGAACTTTACCCCTTGAGGCATGAGAACAAGAGAAGGCTTTTCTCTTTCTGAAATGGCTGCCCAAGCCATAATTGATGCATTCTGAGGCATTTTCCTAAAGTGGCAGGAACTAACTGATGACTTGTTGAAAAAACATCATCATTTTGATGATTAAAAGTCTGTACAATAGTGAAGATGATGTTTTGCAGTATGCAATCATGAATCTCTTTCAGTAACAGTAACTTCTTTGAAGCCTCTTTTTCATTGTGGCTGCTGAAAGTGGTCTCTTGTTATCTTATAGCCTCCACATGATTCTCTCTGATGTTATGGACTCAGTAGCCAATTTTATTGTTGACCTTGGATTACAACCAATTTTTTCACACACCTGTTTTAGCATTCTGGAGGTGTGAGGATGTCCTGATCTTGTGCTATCTTTGATAGAGGAAGTCTCATTATATCATTTGTCTTTTCAATAAATATTCTATTGATTCCAAGTTATTTTCCAGCTTTAAAATTCTTAGGTGAAGTCAGTGCATTTTCATGTTGCTCAATTATAAACTTTCTTTTAATTTCTATAGACATTGTTGCCTGTATGTTGTTGGGTGAGTATCAAACCATAAACAACATTAATAACCAAAAATTTAGAACAGCATTTAAGCTACAGCCTGTACTAAAACTAACTGATATTATTTAAGTTGGCCTACTGTCTTCCATATATATTTTTTTTATAAATGCAATGACAGCAAAGGATTACTTTTATAACATTTCACCTCATTTTATTGGTAATTTCATTTCGTTGTTTAATCTTTTATATTCATCAACAATCCTCTCTGATAAGGACTGATTGAAAAGACAGCCACTTGAAAGGACAATGCACACCATTTTCTTTTGATAGTAATTTTCAACATGTCTCCACTTCTTCATGTTATACTTAAATAACTATTTTTGCTGCATTTCTAATTTTCCCAACTTAAATGCCAAATCGATTTTGCTTGCATAAAATTTCACAATGAAATATAGTAAGAGAATAAGAGATTTGCCTTTTTATGCAATAGAAATATACATCATATATTTATCCATTCTAATAAAAGGATTGACTACTGAGCCACAAACAAGTCCAATTCCTTGCCAGACTTCCAAATATAAAGAGGCCCAAAATGTACAAGTACTTAACTCGTTGAAGCAAAGAATAAAATCTTCCAAATAAAGTTTTCATTTTTACTTCTGACATTTTATATTTCTAACCTTTTCTTGGTAACATAGATATTTTAAGTTCTCATCTCTTCACAAGTTAGTTCAGTGTAAAAGAATTAATTCCAGCAATAATAGGGAAAAAGAAAGAACTTGTTCAACCAGAAAAGGGAATTGGCCAACCAGACTCTTCCTGCTGGTGCCATCAATAGCAGCAGCAGCAGTTTCAAAAATCTATTGTTATGCAATATTAGTCTGAGGCATGAATTTAACCCTTTCCTATTACAGGCAGTGATTTGCACCTGGGAAATAAAAGATTTCTATTAATAGCTTATGTATAACCAAACAGTTTAGTCACAGGAAAACATCAAAATTATCATAAGGTAATTACAGATATGTAGAACATGGCAAAAACAAAGTATCTGATTTTCCTCCTATTTTTATCTTGAAATATGGAGAATATTTGTCAAATAAATTATTGAACAGGATTCAGTCTGGATTAGTATCCAAAGGAAACAAACAACTACAAACATTTAAGTTTTTATTGCAGTGAAGTGAAGCAAATACATTATAATATTCAGTTTAGAAAAGAATGCCTCAGTGCTGGCATAGGACACAAGTAATCTAATCATTACAAGCAACCCATTAAAAACAACCAAGACCTTCTTCTTTTTTTTATGTTAAGTTTGTCCTTCAAGTAATTTAAGTTGTTGTGCTCCAAAAGTAATGCCTCCCAATTATTTCCACTTAAACTACAACAGCTACTTAGAGCATAATAATTCTATGAGATAGAGCAAGTTTTAGGCTATAAAACGCTTTTTTTTTTCTTTTTTCTTTTCAGTCATCACCAATGAATGTGCATTTTTTGCCAGTTATGACAAATGAAAAACAGTTTGATTGACCGGAACATAATTTATTATGTACATCATTGTTGCCTTAGTTGAAACATAGTACTCACTGCTTCACTCTGCTCACATCCACTGTCGGGTTTCCATAAACATTCCACAAACATCAATGAATAGGTACAAATCTATCCACATTGAACAATATAACAACACTCATGAGTGCCCAAACAGTACAAGAGATAGTACGCCAGTGATTTTACAAGTTGAACTTGATATTTCATTCATTGTGATTACCTTTCCCAGAATCAAAAGTGAGGTTTGGTAAAATAGAACAGAAATAAAACTATACAATTTGTTCATTAATCAATCAAGAGAGAAAGGGAATGAGTAATAAATACAAAAATTATCTCTTAGATCTCTTGAATTTTTTTTTAAATACCGAAGGATGCTGAGAATACCATGGATGGAACAGTTGAACAATGAAGAAGTTCTAGAGAAAATGTCAGCAAAAAGGACACTTACAGAAGGATTCTATTTTTAGCTTGTATAGTTTGAGTTCTTAGTTAATTAGTTCATTTTCTGTTTGATTTTAATAACATTCTCTTTTCATTTTTTATGACATTTAAATTTTTCATCTTTTAAAAATTTGAAGAATTAACTAATTCAAAGAGACAATAAAAATTTTCTTTTAATTCCATGTTGATATTTTCTTTAATAAATTTCATGCAATAATTTATAAGATGAATGATATATAATAATAAAATAATTCAGTTCTTCATATGATTTGTATAGGATTATTGGTGCAATGTGTGTACTGCAGCCATAGAAGCAGTGGGTGTGTCTAAGGCAAGATGGCCTGATAGAGCCCATCCCACTTCAGTTTTTGGATTTAAAATTGTTCTTCTAGAACCCAATCTATTCTACTATTTAACATGTATCTGAAGGTGGGGGATTTATGGATTCATGCCTTTCTCCAAGTGGCTGTAATGAACTCAGCTTACCAATTTCTCCTTCCTTACCACTATTACACTGCCTGGACACTCTTTAGATGTTTTTCTAAGTATTTCTCAAATTTCTCAATTTAAGGACAAAGCACAAAAGCTCAAGACCAAAGCATTTCCAGTTTATACTTTTTTATTAGAGATACTCATTAACCATATCTCATAAAAATCATTTTTGCAGTACAATATGTAAAATATGTTCATCAAAATGATCTTGGATAATTACACACTTGACTACACAAAAATAGAGAAGATTTTGACAAAAATAAAATGTTACTGCAAAATATTGAGGAAGTGTTCATCATCAGTACCATGACTAGGCATGTTTTTTTTTAATCATTTCCCCTAAGCAAGGCAACAAAGTGTGAAAGAACTGATGAAGAAAAAATACTAAGTAGAGAGAAGAATAAAAAACAGGAATTAAGAAGAGAGAAGATAACGATTGACATTGCATTTAAATTTTGGAAGATCAAAGTTGACTGGGAAGTAAGATATCAGAATAATTCCACAAGCATGAGAAGAAACTTTTAGCATAAGACTTAATTTTACCTTTAGCTGTTTCAACTTTAAAAAGCTACTAAGATGCAAGTGAAAGAGAACAAGAAAAACCTCATTAAGGAAGGAAAACAATAAAAGAGTAGGAATTAATATAAAAGATAATGATTGTCATTGCACTTAAATTTTGGAAGATCAAAGTTGACTAGGAAGCAAGAATATGAAGTCACAGAGTTATCGTGCAACTAAGCCCCTGACCAGTAGTTTGATCTTTGATTTCAAGCAGATGTTCTTAGTCACAACAATTACTGTTTGTGCTGCTCTTGAAATTATTTCTATTCTGGAGTCTTCTTCACTGAAAATTGAGATATTTTAATTGTCTCACTACTTAAAGTTCTTGACCACAGATTTTTTTGATTTTTTTTATCTTGCTTGAAAGACCCTTTTTCATTGTTCCTCCTATGTGTATGTATGTTTTTTTCAGCGTCAATCTCCAAGCCATATTTGGGGAATGTTTTATCCAGATTCTTCAGACTAGTAAGTTCCATTTCTTTGGCAACTAGACCATCCAAGTCATTCACAGAGGAAAGGTTTGTGATATTGCTACCTATGATGATGACTGTGCCCTGATATCCCTCAATAGCATCACTCATCATGCATTCAAGGAAGTTTTTTTTTTTAAAAAGTATAGGGGGTATCAGCCTTGGGATACACAAACTGATGTGTGGAACCACTTTATTATGAAGCCCTGGAACATTACTGTTTTGATTGCCTTATCATACATTGTACCCATATTATATTTATTCATTGTTACCTATAATGCTTTGTGCCACATGCTGGCAAGGACTTCTTTTAATCTATGGAAGATGTGGAAGAGGTTTTAGTGTTGCAAGTATTTTTCACATAATACTCAAAAGATTAAATATCTGTTCTGTGGCACTTCTTCCACATAGAAATCCAGACTGTTCTTCCGGAAGATTTCTTCTGTCTAGAGCCTCAGTTTATTTAGGATAATTTTTAACATCACTTGTATGACTAGG
The DNA here is from genome assembly GCA_903632075.3 of Acanthosepion pharaonis. Lineage (NCBI taxonomy): Eukaryota > Metazoa > Mollusca > Cephalopoda > Sepiida > Sepiidae > Acanthosepion > Acanthosepion pharaonis. Next base: position 4,267,203 of record CAHIKZ030004942.1, read on the forward strand.
CAGACTGATAGTCTGGTAATTTTTGGCGATTGTCTTCATTTTGGAAAGGGTGATAATTAGTGAACGAGTTCATGTTGATGGCTACTCCCTGATTGCTAGATCTTGTTAGAGATTTTTCGTGGAGGGCTTCTAATTTATTCTATTTCAAAGTTTCTACACAGTTGACTAATCAAAGTAAAATCTTTCTGCACCTTTGGGATTTTAAATATTTCACTCGTGTTAGATCTTATCTCTACCTTCTTGATATTTTCTAGCTTTTGTTTTTATATCATCATCATCAAAAATAGAGATTTTCCTTTTTCCAAATTTTCTTTATTTACTTTTTGCTTAAGAAAAAAAAACAAAAAACTCATTTTTCAAACCATACGGGTATTAAAAATATATTCCAGTACATAATGGCTGAAGGCAAGTAAAGAAAAACATCTGTTTTTTGGAGATAAGCTTGCATTGATAAATCTGCATAGAATATGAACTGAAAGAATAGCCCCCAGTTTTGTCAAATGTTACAAATTTTGTATAATATTTACTTTCTTTTTAGAATTGCAGAGGAACCAGAAACATGGTTGATTGATCAATTCCCTAAATCAAATGCAGTAGTATTTAAAATATGTAACCTGAATTTTCAGAGTGATTTTAGTTCAAATTTTTTTCTTTATTGCCTAACTTTCTTACCAAGAAAAAAAAAAAAGGGGTGCAGTTTGGATTCTCTATCTTCAGTTTCATAACTCAACATTAATGTATATTTTCAAATACTTTCTTACTCTTTTTTTGATGAGTATAAAACTGAAGCTGCTCAAAATAAACTGCCTGCTTTCAAGAAAAAAAAAATCACAATAAAAAAACCTTTTTCTTATGAGACAAAAACTTGTGATCCCTTGACAATCTCTATTAGTTCATAAAGCGATTCAAGTGAATGATATTTAACATGATTTTCAGTCTCTTAAGTTCTTATTGTCTTATTACATATAACAAATCAAAGATTAATAATATCCACAAGCAGTATTTATAGTCACATTCCCATATGGAGGTATACCTCACCCTACATCATTAATTGGTTCTAGAGGTTATGACTTAAGTCAAAATAACCACACTATAAAATAAGCAAATAAGCACTCCTCATTGCCTATTACAGTATTTATGATATGTACAGTACATTCATTAGATGGAAATACAATAAATTAAAAATTTTATGTGTATGAATATTTGTCCCCTCCTCCACTATATATATATATATTAGGAAAAAAGTTTTGGCTAAATGATCGAAACTCATAATTATTAAAGAAGCATGATTAACAAATTAACACAAAAAGTAAATGTTTCACTAAAAGTTGTATAAATTCAATGTCTGCAATTCTTTGACAAAAAAACAAAAACAGCTTTGAAAGCAACAAAAATTTTAAGTATAATTATTATTATGAGTATCATGCCATAACTGAAGATTTGCATTTTTATCTATTAAAAAATCTTTGCAATCTCTGTTATTTTATTTATGATGACATCAAATGTATGATTGTAGTACACTGGATATTGGCACAGAAGGTGATAGTGTGGTATGCTCAAATTCAAACTGTGGATATTCATGCATGCATATACCCTTGGGAAAAGTATGAATACATAACTTCTTCCACCAGCTATGAGTTAAACAAGAGAGCAGCAGATTGAGCTCTCTAATCTTGGTTGGCACCCAAGCTAGGGCACCAGTAAGCACAACACCGAATTCAAAACTTGCCGTGACACTTGGACTGGCACAATTATCTGTTCCTCTAGCCAATAGGGTGGCAATGTTTAATAGCTAAAAACAGCAAAAATGCTGCAACCAGCAAAACCAAATTGACACCCAAGTTTGGTCAGTCAAGGGGATCTCAGATTGTGAAGAGATTTTTTTTTTATTAATACATTGATTTCTTTTTCTTTGGTGCCATTTTCCAAAACATGCTATCTAAATTCAACTGACTGATTAAACTTGTTCATATATATATATTTTAATCATTTCACTCCAAATAAGGTGAGAATGCCACTAGCATGAAGGGTTTACAAGGAGTGAAAGTGAGAGAAAAGGGAGGATTGTGGAAAGAACAAAAAGGTGAATGGAATTTTTGAAGATTGTAGTTATCAGGGAAGCAAGTTAACAAAAGGGAGTTTCATAGGTGAGAAGTATGACAAAAATGTTTTGAGTAGAAGCAGCAGTTACATTTAACCATTTCAACAGTAAAAGGGTGGGACCTAAATGCCAATCTTGTAGGACACTTAAATTCATGTAGTTTGGGCATCAGGGAAAAATCATTACAGCAGTTGCCATGAAAATATTTGTAGAAAAGACAGAGGGAAGTTACACCATGTTGGTCAAAAGGTGACTGAAATTGAGATGCCAAGTTAGGATTGATTTTTTTTTTTTAATCAGTTTCACCTCATGCTGGGGCAGAAAAGTCACTAAGACACAAGGGGTTACTGGATATGGAAGAATTAGGGACAGAAATATATATATATATATATATAAAAATATAAATTGTGTGTATTTAGGCAACAAATGAATTTAAGAGACTTGAAGAACTATGCGCCAATTAACTTGTAGTAAGAAGAAAAATTTCCTATTTGCTAAAACTTAGAATTTAGATCATGTCAACAATAAAAAAAGTTTAAACTTTTAAAATGTAATGGAATCATTTTCCCAAATGATTGAAGCATTCAGTTTTGAAGCTATAACACGGAATAATGTGAGCAACAGTAACCCTTGTTGCCAATGTTGATTGAATGCCTGCCAAATGAACTTTTATCTAAAAGGTTTTTTCTATTGATATCAAGCTGTGTGAAAGGCTACTTGAATTTGTAGGGGGCATCACTTATGGCTGGGCAAAGTACAAAATATTTCAAATACCTCTTCATCACTTGGCTTGTTAGTGACATTTCAAATTGATCACAAGTCCAAATTTTTCTCTGAAAGTCATTGTCAAATTTTAAGACTCAGCTAATGAGGAAATTAATCCTTATTCAACTTCAAGGACATTTATCTATCAGTTTAAAAACATTAAACAATGCAAATGATCAAATACTTTATTTTATATTGAAATATCTGCACACCATGTTTAAACAGTAAAAACAGATTATACTATTCAAAGTCTAATAATGATTTAACATTTTACCAATTTTCATTCAAAGAAAATGTATGCTTTTATTTTAATCAAACAAGTAAAATCATTCTTTTAATTTAAATGTAAAAGGTATAATAATAAAACTATCAAAACAATTCTGCTCACAAATTAAACCTTTCTAAGTAAGGCTGTATGGAGAATAGGAGGTTATCTTTTTTTATGTTTTATTAATTTTATGACAAATTACATCCCTTCTCACCATATATCAGTATAATTGATTTAGGTGTATATACCCTTGTGTAATGATTAAAAGATAATTCACAAAATGTTGAAAAATACTAAATAAATCATTATAATAATACAGAAAGATAAAGAGAAAGTTGAAGTTTAAAGAGTTTAAGTGTAAAAGTCCTGGCATATACAAGAAATGGGGAGAAAGTGTGTGTGTGTGCGCATACATATGTATGTATCCAAATGTAGTAACCACCACTTGACAATGTGCTGAAAGAAGGTATGTTTGTTTTCAATGTAGCAAGGGCGGTGTAGCCATCAAAGATCACCAGCTAGTTGTGTAAACATTGTATTTCATCTCTGGGTATGTAGCGATGACCACAGAATCGAAGAATGGACAAAAATTATTTTACTGACTGATTTTCATTGACTTTCCATCTGTTTAATAAAGCTTTCTGACTGGTTGGTCAAACTATAGCTTTGTTTGCCTGGCAGTTTTTATTATCTGTCTATTTTTAGGGATGGTCAAATTTTGATTTTCTTGTTACTTATTTATTTCTATCACCACAGCTGCTAACATTTACCAGTTTATATATTAAAATAGGATTGATAGGTTGGGCCAACTGGTTATCTAATTTTAGAACAAGAGAAGAAAACAGTTTTAGAAATTTATTCTATGGGGACTGATAACATTTAATACAGTATAAAAGGATATCCACTTAAATTGAAGAGAATTGTAATCAATAATTATCATTTAAAACTTGCATAAACCCTCATCAGGAAGGAGACAGGCATAGAAGACCTACTCAAGATTTGCTATCAGAAAAATTTCTAAAACCTAGATTTAATCAATATAAAAAAAAAAAAAAAAAACGATACACATTTGTGATATAAAATCAAATGAACAATAACCTTGTATCCCTTGTGTACATCTTAAAGCTTTCATGATACAAGAGAAAATTTACAGAAATTATACACAAGAGTAATTCATATTGTCAAAAAGATGTATTTCAATTTATAAAGCCTTCAATGTAACAAAGGGAAATTTTTTTTTTCTACAAGAAAAACTAATGGATTGAACAAGCAAGCACAGGCCACAAGATAAAAAATTACTATAAACTTTGCTCTAACACTAGATAATCAAAAATATATTTGATCATCTATTAAGAGAGACTAATTTGATCAACACAAAAATTTCAATTTATTTATGTTATTACTCTTCTTATAATCTACCATTCTTGATAAAAGACAAGATTCACCTCCCATTTCAGGAGGGAATATTAGGAAAAAAAATTAGTGTATTTTTTGTACATACCAATTTTACATATAAACCTTTCACTGCACAGATTTATATATAAAACCATTTCTAACACCTATAAAAAATGTTTTGAATGGTTGAAGATAGCCGAAGTGATAAAAATAGACATATTATAAGAAGAAAATTCCTAAGAGAGTAACAAAAATTTTTTTACTGTTAATAAGATTGAGGGGTAACACAAAAATAGCACATGCAACTTGAAGAGAAATTAATGACATAACCAAATGTTGACACTCCACACTACATCATATAAAATGATATGAAGGAAAAACCCATTGATACTGGAAAGAGCAATAACAGCTACTGAAGATGATAAACCTATTTTCTTGAAAAATTGTTTTAAATGAATGATTTTATAAATTTCAACAGAAAGCAATGAATGCCAAAAGTTTCCTTGTAGAGAAACAGCTAAAAGTCCCATTAAATAGTGACTTTAGCTTTAGTATCCAATAGCGAAGATAATTTGGAATTCAAAATTGAAATATAATTAACAAATGCTTGTGTTTTTTTTTTGTTTTTGTTTTTTTTTAATCATTTCATTCCAAGCAAGGCAATGAAGCCATTAAGATGCAAGGAGTTACTGAATGTGAGAGAATATGAGAAAAAAAAGACAATATTAAGGAGAGAGAACAATAAAAGAACAGAAATTAAGACAACAAAAGATAACAATTGACATTGCATTTAAATTTTTCAAGATCAAAGTTGAATGAGAAACAAGAAGTCAGAAGAATTCCACAAGCAAGAATTGCAAGAGAAGTAAACTGTTAGCATAAGACTTAAGTTTACATTTAGCTGTTTCACCTCTAAAAAGCTACTAAGATGCAGGGTGTTACTAAGAGTGAAAGAATACAAGAACAAGAAAAAGCTCATTAAGGAGGGAGAACAATAAAAGAGCAAGAATTAAGACAAAAGATAATGATTGACATTGCATTTAAATTTTTCAAGATCAAAGTTGACTGGAAAGCAAGAAGCCAAAAGAGTATTCCACAAATAAAAAGTGCAAGAGAAAAAAAACTATTATCATAGAAGTTATGGTTACAGTTAGTGATTTCAATTGTAAAATGATGAAATCATACTACCAATCTAATACCAGGTTTAAATTCATAAAGTCTAGGTAGCAAAGAAGAAAATTCATCCAAATAATTAACATGAAAATATTTATAGAAAAGGGAAGCTATGTTATGGCAGTTGGAAAGTGAGTGAAGCCAAGATGTCAGGTCAAGATAAATAACATTGCAGATTCTTCTTTGGATTTTATCAACAATCTCTACATAGCAGAAGTACCAGACCAGGTTTGGCAGCAATGTTCAATGCATGGGTGAATGGTAAACTTATGTGTAAGATTGATTCTGGCAAGAAAAAGTGTCTAGCATAGCACAGTGAACCAACTCTCCAAGCAGCAAACTTAGCAATTGATTCATTATAATCTTTCTGCTTCATGTCAGTGGAAAATGTTAGCACAAACTGTCACTCTCCTGGCAAAAAGATTCACTCAGACTATTAAAAGAACAGTTTCATTTTGGAAGCATTAAAATTAACAAGCCATTCCTTGCCCCAGTTAACAGATTGAAGGTCATTTTTGAGATCATCTGCCAATTTGACCTTATCAAACCAATCAGAATTACCATTAAGACAAGAGTAAATAGCTGTGTTATCAGCATAGATACCAAGTTGAGAACTGATGACATCAGGAAGGTTTTTATAAAAATTAGGAACCACATAGGTCCAAAGATAAAGCTCTAGGAGACACCTGCATTAATACAAAAAGATCTAGAAGAGTGGCCATTCAAACAACTTTCATTTCCTGATTTATTAAGAAAGACTGAAACAGTTCCAAAATTAATCCAGAAATACCATTATCTTTCAACTTGTGAAGACCAACGTGCCAAACCCTGTCAAATACATTTGAGGTATCCAAAGCAACAGCTTGAGCTTCACCCTTATCTTTACTCTTTCAGCAATAACTGTTAATACATCAACAGTTGACATAAGAAGTGAAGGCTATATTGCTTATCCGAAAGAAGACCCTGTGAGGTGAGATGTTTAATCAATTACTTTGCCAAAAAGAGGTAGAAGGCTGACAGTTAAAAAGGATCAGATGTTTTGCCTGAGTTCTTAAGGACAGGAACTACAGAAGATAATTTCCAACAAGCAGGAAAGCAAGAAGCAGCAAGGCATTTATTGTAGAGTTTAAGAAGAACAGGAGCTAGTTATAATTATTATTTAATCTTTGAAACTATTGTAGTAATTATTGATAGATAAAAATACAATGAAATGCAAAAATATCAATCATTACTTTTTACTTGACTGCTGGAGAAATTCTACTTTATAAAAATTGAAACTTTAAAGCATAATAGAGATTTTTTTTCAAAAGATCAAAGAAAATTTGACCACTGTATTTCAAGAGGAAAATGTTCTTGTAAAGTGGAATGATTATGTTGAACCAATTACTAAGGAAATCAGTTCACTATATTTTACTAGGCAATTTTCTCACCATAGTCTATTTTGCATATTTATAGGTCTACCATTCATCTGTGCATTGAATATTGCAGACACAGCTGGTCTAGTGCTTCTGTTTTATACCTAGAGATTCTTAACAAAAGCCAATGAAGAATCTGCAATGTTATCAGTCCTGACTTGGCATCTCAGCTTCAGTCACTTCCCACCACTGTAGCAGTCTCTTTTTGCCTCTATTTTCACAGTCATTGTTCTGATAAGCTTTCCTTATTGGTACCTCAACCTCATGAATTTAAGCACAGTATTAGACTGGTAGCTAGGTCTCAATTTCGTTGTTGAAATTGCAAGTTGTAGCCAAAGGTTCTATGGTAATAGTTGGACTTCTCTTCAGTTTGCTTTCAACTAAAATCTTCAAAAATCTCAATGCAATCTTTTTCAGTCTCTTTGAATCCTGTTCATTTGTCCTGTTTCTTTCACTCTCCATATCACCTGGCTTTCCTTGTGGCTTTTATTGTCTTGATTGGCATGAAAGGATTAAAAAGAAAAAAAAATGTTTCTTAATATACCACTTCTGTGAATATCGATCCAGAAATTCTGATTTGTTACCTAGTATAAACAATCTTTATAGCATAAAGCTTTATAGTATATGATAAAATAATTGATATGACATATTTAAACAAAATATAATGATATTTTTAATCATCCTGTTGAGAAGTGTACCATTGAGATCTCTGCCTGGGTGAAAGCCAGCACCAAAGCTTTCATACCAGCACAGAAATATCAAGTGAAACCTCACTCTTTTCCCTGGTTCTCTCTTACCTGTTCATCTGCTATAGCCCACAAGAATAACATAACAGACATGGAAAAACCCCTACAGAAGATAGTAAAGGAAAGCAAGAAAGGAAGGACTAAACGTCAATTGAAAGAAGACACAATGCACGGTTGTTAGCAAAAGGATGAGCCCAAAATGCAAATTATAAATTGGAGATACCAAAATCAAACAAGTACAAAAATTTAAATATCTGGAAAGTGTTTTAACAGAACAGAAAGTGCAACACTGAAATCCAAATGCACATTGGGATAGGCAAAGATGCATTCCAAAAGCTAAGCAAAGTATTACCTAAAGTATTAAACAGAAAGAAAAAAAAAAAAAAGAAAAAAAAAAGAGTATTGAACTGTTATGTGATGTCAGTGCTCCTATATGGCAATGAATGCTGGACAATCTCCTCAAAGATGAAGAAACTTGTGGTTCTACAGATAGATGCTGAGGATACCATGACCGATTATGTGAGCAACAACAAAGTTTTAGAGAAAATGGAAACAAAAAGGAAATTTATACTTAAAATCAGAGAGAGTTGAAATTTCTAGAGCACATAAGGAAAGAAGGCTTGGAAAATTTGATACATGAAGGATATATTGAAGGCAAAAAGAACAGAAAAAATAATGCATACTCTACTTGGCAAGCTTGAATATATGTATGGCAGAACAAAGTTTAGGATAAATAACAGAACAAAATTTATTAAAAGCTATGAAGTACAGGAAACTGTGGAGAGCTATGATTGCCTACATCCTGAATCAACACAGCACATAAAGATGCAAGATAGAATGTTTAAATTCATTTTGAATCTTAATACCTGGTCAATTCAATAATTCTTCTCAATGGTTTATGATGGCTTAATTTAACCAGAAAATCACTACAATACTTGCTTCATAATATGAATGCTCTAAAGATAAGCAATAACAGTAAATATAAAAAAAAAACCCTCTCAATATCTAATTTTACCTACAAATCCACTGCTGATAAACTCTAAGAACTTAAAATTAACCCCTCTCCCAAACACATCTACCATAAGACATAATTCAAACAAATAAGAATAAATTTGAGAGAGAGTTTGTGTGTGTGTATATATATATATATATATATATATATATATATACACACACACACACACACACACATACATACATACAATATAGTTAAGGTGATAAAATATAAACTGGTGAAATACAATGAATTTTAAAAAGTAACATCTATGAACACAAGACAGCCATAAAATTCAGTGATACATTAATTTTTTTATATTTTTATTATTTTAATAAACAAATAAAGCTTTTGACTTTTAAAAAAAAACAAAAAAAACACCAAAATTGTTACATTTATTCATCATAAATCATCTAGAAGAATTATTAAATCATATCACTATTCAATCCAATTAATCAAAACCTAGGTTTTTATCAAGTAATCACATTTTCTAGGTAAAATAATACTTAAAGAAAATAGATATTGATTAAACATCTTAACAAAACTTTTAATTAAATTGTATATTTTTCTTAACACCAAAATAATATTGTAAATTTAATTAATTATGAACATTCACTATTTTCTTTGAATATACATGCTTTATTTTTCTCACCGTAACTTTTCATTTTATTTTCCTGTACCCAAATCGCCATATTTATATTTTAACCTATTTCCTATGTACAAATCTTATTGATTTGTTCAGATACTTAAAATACCTTTTTTGGTTAAGCATTTTGCCTAGCAGTGTCTTCTTACAGATAAGTAGTATGTCTTTTGCTTCTCTAGATCAACTGCTGATGTATTAACAATTATTGCTGAAAGAGTCTAACAAGCTTTAGATAAAAATAGTGAAGTTTGAGCTGTTGCTTCGAACATCTCAAAGGCATTTGACAGGTTTTGGAATATTGATCTTCATCAAAAGTTGAAAGGTTAGGGTATTTCTGGAAAAATTCTTAAACTAATTCAATTTTTCTTATTGAATCTTGAAATGAATGTTATCTTGAATGGTCACTCTTCTCGATCTTTTTACATTAATGCAGGCATTACCCAGGGCTCTATCCTTGGACCTTACATTGTTCTTAATATTTATCAACAACATTCAGTTTCAAACTCTGTATCTATGCTGTTGATACAGCCATTTATTCCTGTCTTAATAATAAGTCTGAGCCATTCAATAATGTAAAATTTGCAGCCAATTTTAACAAAATGATATACATCCTGTTGTTAACTGGAGCAAAGAATGGCTTAATTTTAGAACCAGCTCTATTTTAATCATCTGAGAGAACCTTTTTTACTTTCCATCAGTATGGCTTATGCTAACCTCCAAGAGAGTGACTTATTGCACCTTCTTGGACTAAAATTATCTGCTGGAAGGAAATGGAAAGATTATATTGAATCTAGGAAATTTGGTTCAATGTGTTGTGCTAGACAATTTTTTGTACCAGAATCTATCTTACATATTTATCTACCATTCATCCTTGCTTTGAATATTGCTGCCACATTTGGTTTGGTGCTATATATTTAGAAATTCTTGATAAAATCCAAAGAATCTGCAGTGTTAACTGGAATCTCAGCTTCAATTTCCCACTGCCATAATGTAGCTTCCCTGTACCTTTTCTATAAATATTTTCATGGTAATTGTTTTGATGAACTTTCCTTTATGATATGTAAATGTTATAAATTTAAGTGTTGTACTAGATTGGCAGCAAGTTCTCATCATTTTACAGTTGAAATGGCTAGATGTTCTTATTGCACTTCATGCTTGTGGAACTCTTCCAGCTTCCCAGTCAATTTTGATCTTCGAAAATTTAAATGTGATGTCAGTTTTTATCTTCTGTCTTAATTCTTGTTCTTTGTCTTCTCTTCTTAATAGTTTATTTTTCTCATATTCTCTAACACTCAGTAACCCCTTGCATCTTAGTGGCTTATTTGCCTTGCTCAAGGTAAAATGATTAGAAAAGAAAAAAAAAACTTAAAAATATTTTAAATTAACCCAATCATCTTTGAGTGGGTAAAGATACAAATTGATTTCTCTCTTTTTTAATGTTTCTATCTTATTTTTTCACACTCACTGACCCTTTGCATCTTGGTGGCTCTATTGCCTTGCTTAGGATAAAATGATTAAAATAAAGAAGAAAAAAAACATAAAACAGAAGAAAGTCTAAGTTTTCAGCAGATGACTGGAAATTTTTACTAAAAAAAAAAAAAACAATCCATGATCTTTTCTGAACACCTGTGATTGTTAAAATTTGTTATTACAGTTTCTGTCAGGTAAAAATAAGTTTGCTCTTAGATATATTCTCCATTTATAACATTCAGTTTCTATTCAGAAGACAATTGATATTATAAAAGCTTTTTTCCTCTATCAAGGTTTTGGAATTAGCAACTTCTGATTATTTGTGGACAGTAGACTGTCCATATCATCACTCATTTTTCTCTATCATCATGGCAAGTTAGTAAAAAAATATAAACTAAAAAAAATATCAAGATGACTGGCAATGGGACAGTACAAAATTAAATTGCATCTTCAATTTTTATTTAACATGAGCTCATTTTGTTAAGGTAATCTTCAAGTAAAAAAAAAAAAAAAGCTTTATTTTGCATCACTACATATTATATTGTGTGGGTGTATTTCAGCAGCAGTAATTCTTTCAAAAATTTGGTTAAATAATACAAGTTCTATCAAATTTTTTTATTAAAATTTTAAATCTTCCAAATTAGTTGTTTTATATTATCGTCAAATTTGCCAATTTTATTTCTATTTTATATTATTTTCCCCAAGTACTTTCAAATGTTGCTACATTCATTTTCAATGATTGTGTTTAGTGAAAAACAAAAAATTTTCACATAAAAATTCCTCGAGTGACTTGAAATGGTTCCAGCAAATATGAGAAAATCAAAAACAATTGTGTAAACAGGCACAAATCACAATCCTTCTAATGAATGTAACAATATTTGCAGGTACTCAAGAAAAATATTGTATGTATATATATATATATATCACATATCTCCATTTCATATTGTATGCATGTATTTCAAATCTCTCCCTCCCCTATTTTAAATCTGTCCTAATGCAATGTTTATTAAAGTAACAGGACATTTTTTTTTTTTTTCAGATCCGTATGTCAAAATGTGGTTAATGCATGGAAACACAAGGGTGGAAAAACGAAAGACTACAATCAAACGCAGAACCCTTAATCCAACCTTTGATGAAACTTTCATTTTTGATATTTCTTGGGAAAAAATCCGTGAGTCCCAGATTCACGTCATCGTGATGGATTTCGATAAGTTAGGCCGTAATGAACTCATTGGAAAGCTTGTACTGGGTTCTCGCAGTGGGCCTACAGAAATGAAACACTGGAATGACATGGTTTCAAAGCCACGACAGTCCGTGTCCCAGTGGCATATACTTAAGGATTAGGCTTAATTAAACATGCAACAGCAACAAGACAAAGAGCAGATTCAAGAAAAAAAAAGAAAAAAGGAAAAGAAAAAAATACTTCATAAAACTTGACTTGAGCAGCAGCTTATAACAATGGCAGCAATAGTGTCAGCAACCAACCAACCAAATTCAGTGATGTTGAGGGGTGTGGTCCATGATGTCTGTACTTAAGTCAACAAACCAGTTAAGGGGCAAAGTTGGAAATCAGTTTTTCATCTGGGAAGGAAGAACTAAGATGATAAACAAGAAAACAACTAATAATTCATTAGGAAAACTCCTTACCTCCCTTTTTATCAGAAAAGAAAAAAAAAACTATAAAATCAAAATAAAAAAAAAATTGTCCAATTTTTTAATACAAATCCTAAGATCTAAAATATTTTCTCTTAAATCCCCTTAATCTCATTTTTTTTCTTCTTTTTGATTGTGTGTGTACATGTGTGTAAATGTGTGTGTATAAGTGTTTTAAAACTAACACTTTTTTGGCTTTCATTTTTTCTGAAACAAATTATATATATATATATATATATATATATATATATATACACATACACACACTGATGTATGTGTGCAAGTCTTCAGAACATTTCATATTGAAAGAGCAATAAATAAGTTCAAAATATTCATAAGAGAAAATATCCAAGAGAAGCCATTTGAGATGTGTTGTGGCTTCTGAACATTTGAAATGCCATGATACTTTGCATGTAAGTGTGGATGTGCTTGAAAATATGGGTGAGTGTCACGTCATATCTTGTTTACATTAGATATTTTTAGCAAAGGCACTTTATTAGAACATTTTTTAGTCCTTTGCAGATTTAGTCATTTTTTTTATTGTCAGAAAAAGAATGGCAGGTAATTAAATTAAAAGAAGTTTAAAATAAAATATTGTTGATAGCTAAGAAGAAAAAAAAACAGTTCAGCTGAGCATGAAGTTCCTGCCAATAAGCTATTGCATAAATCTAATTTTACCCTTTTCCCCACCTTAATAAAATGCTTAATGAAACAGTTTTTCTACAGTTTACCTTCCAAAGTTGAAAGACTGCTTGGATCATAATGCCATTGAAACTAAATGACACACAAGATGTCAGCACTCATCAATTTTATAGCCTAATTACAAAACATTAGAACAAATGTTAAACATGGCACTTTATTTTGATTGTGTAAATGTCTGAATGTACATTTAGATGTCAACCACTTTTAGAAAATTAGATAGATAGAAGGATAGACAAATAGATTCATACATAGAGAATTACCATTGTCCATAAATTTATGAGCCATTGATTAATGAGTGTTGCCATTAAACTTTGAAAGCAAGCATGCAAACTTCAGTCCTAAAGCTTTCTGTGTAATTTTAAGGATATGCATATTTTTAATATGTAGTTCTGTTTGAAAGCAACAATCAAAAGCTAATTGATTTGATCTAAAGCATTCAATCTGAAATAGAAGACTTTTATGTGCTATCTAGTGAATAATTAGTCAAAAATATTTTGTAATATCAATGTCTAGCATTAAAAAAAAAACTAAGTATTTTTCCTGCTAGTTTTCAGTTTTATGTGTATTTAGCAGATATGATATTCAAATCAATTTTTTTAATATAAAAACAAAGATGTTAAATGCTTTTTAGTGGATACTGGTTCTGAATACAGTCTCATAGTCAAATCAAAATGCTTATGACTATTACAGAATTAGGTTTCATTGTTTAAAAAAAAAAAAAAAAAAATCACTATTCTTCCTGAATCTTTTTTTCGGCATGTGCATTCGCACATGAAATTCTTTAAATTGTAGAATTTTTTTTTCATGGAAGAATAGAGGTCATCTCAGAAGCCATGACACAAATCATTAATTATTCTTGTTGTTACTTTTATACAAGAATAGCTTCTCTCAGCTTGGTAATTAGAATTCTAAACCTATTAAAATCATGCATGAACAATGTTGGAAAAACATTAAAAAAGAAAAAAAAAAAGAAAAGAAAAAAATTGATATTATTGCCCAAGAATTTGGAAGCAATAAAATATTCTGCTTAAGCAAGGGGAAAAAAAATAGAACATTCTTGACTGTACGAAAACAGCAAGATTTTTTTTGATTCCTTTCAATTTGTCTGAATTAGAATAATTGATAATTAGAGAAATTACAAATCAAGTTAAATTGCTTTAACATTTCCATGTGATTCCCCTGTGTCATTTGACCTTGAAACTTTGAGAATTTGGAGAGATTGGTATATCTGTGATATATTAGAAGAAAAAAAAAAAAACTAAACAAAAACAATTACTCTTCACATGTAGCCAAAAACTGAGGAAATTCTCTCAGAGCCATTGCAGTACAGTGTTTTTTGTTTTTCTTCTTTTTTTTTTTTCTTTTTTAGAGTTGCAAACTTTTACACCAATTCTCTAAGACTCAGGTTAGGCAGCTTGGTTATGCTTATAGCAAGGAATTTCATGATATAAATTATTTCTAAATGTTCTTTTCTTTTGGACATAACTTATAACTCGGTTACATTTCAACAGCAAAGTTCAATTAGTTCTATCTCACTTTGGTTAACAAAAATCTAACATTCTTACATTCCTTTGAGTTTTCAACAGAATTTGTGTTTCTACTGACCAATATCTTTTATTTTCCCAAAACTAAGAAAATTTAAATTGGAGAAAATATTTGTGAATTCATTTTGCATTATTTTTGTGGTTCACAGCTGGCCAATGATTAAACAGTTTTTGTGGTGGTTGTTGTTGTTGTTAATAAAGAAATCCTTTACAATCAAAATGACCTTTTTGGTTTGGCCAAATCAGTGAACTTCACATAGTATTTTTAAATGGATTTTCAACAAGACAGCTGAAAAATATTAAATTCTGATTTTTTTAAAATGTTGCTTATCTAAAACACAAACAAACTGAAATTCAAAAAAATCTATTCTACACAATATTGCATGCTTCAGGTGAACGACTAACAGCTTTTTTCCCTCATTTCTGTCATTAGAAACTTTAGAAATAAAAAGATTGCTTGTCTTATCTTTGTGAAATTTGAAATAAAAACTTGAGGCCCACATTTTGATTCAATAAAAGATAATTAACTAAAGATCTTTCTCAATGACTCATTGAACATTTCTGAGAATAAATATTAACAGGACTAAAATTCGGAATTTCAGAGTTGTTTATTAAATATGCAAGCCTTTAAGGCATTCTTAAGGTATCTTGGAGCTTTAAAATTTATTCAAGAAAACTGTTTCTGGATAAGAACCACTAATTCTATTTTATATCTAAATTGGAAAGAAAGGCTCTAAAAGAAAATCAGTGCTGTAGAAAAAAAATTATTTTCACATTTTTGACAGCAATTTTTCTTTAGTTTTCAGAAAAAATAAATCAAGAAATTTTTCATCAAAAGGTTTGTTTTTTTAATTAATCAGTAATTCATGAATTATAGAATGATTCAGCATGTTTGACTTATCTGAATTAAATAAGTTTCAAGGGACTAAATTTAAATTTCTACACTTATAGAATAAATAATTTAAATATTTTGTGTCCCTTTTTTTTTTTTTTTCAAAAAAAAAAAAAAAAAACTTCAAAAATTATCCTTCTTTTCGTAAACTATTTTTATTTCATGAAAGAGAATAACAAAATCCTATTTGCATTTTTTTTCTCTCTCTTTCCCAAGCCCAAGTAAAATTCCTTGCCTTTAAACACATGAAAAATATTGAAATATTTTAGAGAAAAAAATTTAAATCTTAGCTGATTATGTTTTTATTTCATTCTTTTTCAATATGTAATTTTTCTATTTGAACTTAAAAAAATAAAATTTTAAATGGAGACAAAAAACTGCTATCTTGCATGCTTTTTTGTATGGTCCATTTTAAGAATTTCCAAAAGAAAAAAAAAACTTTGGTAGCAAATAATTCATAGAAACATTCTTTTATAATTCAAGGTGTTCTTCTAAGAAACAGTCATTTTAGAATTCTTTTACAAAATGGGTAAATCTTCTTGAGGATGCTCTATTTGATAGCAAAGGTCAGTGAAGAAATAAAAATTGAAATTATAGAGAATTAAGTTTGTAATGATACTAAAATTCAAAATATTTTCATGGCATCAACAAAAGTTAGCATCTTGGAATGAATCTGTTGACATTTAATACTTCTATACTTTTTATTTTTGATTTTTTCTAAGAAATGCACATATAAAATTTCAGCTTCATTTAACTTTGTTATCAACAAAAATTATGAGAAGTTTACTCATGGTCAAAGTTATTAAACCCAATTAGACCCATGAATTTGGGAAATAATATTACTGACATTATCTGCTGGATAATAAATTACAATAGTCATCTGCAAGTTTATTACATTTGTAGTAGTATTTTTTTGAGTACTTTTATTAATTTTTTTTTTTCATAATTGAAAAAAATTTAATTTCAATAATAAATGACAGAAAGGAATAAGTCATTTTTAGTAAAGGATATATAATGTAAGATCTTTGAAAGTAAAAGAAAAACAGTTCATCTTTGTGAAATTTATTTATCTTTTCTTGTTAGTTATTAAAAACTTGTAGAATCAAGACTTGACTATTTGATTACATTTTTGATGCAGTCAGACACTTTCATATTATTTATAGTTATTTAATAAGCAAAACTTAGTATGGCACAAAGCCAAAATCGTGCAGTCCATGATGAGACCTAAACTCACTATAGTAGTGATAATAGTCTGTGAAGCTGTTTTCTCACTGATACTCCCTGGTGAGGTATCCACTTGTCATATTTATGCATGTTAAGTTCATTTGTTGGTAAACTGCATGTCATGAACACAAGAAATTTGAATGAAGGATTTTTTTGGTAGTTTCACTGAAGATTTTTGTTACTTTCTTCACTGACCATTATTTGGATCTAAGAAGATTTTTTTATTTTTCACAAAACCCCACCCAACACCATGCACAAGGTATGGTACTTTTTGAGGGTGACAGGAAACTAGAGAGAAAGAAATTAGAAATTTGGTATTTTTATTTAGTCACACTAATGAATTATGGCATTTCCAGTGAGAAGGGTTAACAACAAAAACAAAGAATTGTGACAGCAGATATAAAAATGGTTGAATAAAATAAAAAGGCATCACTTTAATACAGGAAATATTTTTTCTTTAACTTTCAAAAAAAAAAAAAAAAAAAAAAAAAAAAAATGCGACAGTCCCTAACACTTGAAAAAAAATAAATAAAAAAATAAAGCAATCTTCATAAGCAAAGCTAATGGATTAAAAAAAAAAATAATGATTACTTTATTTATAAGTCCCAATAATTTTGATAAAATCTTGGAAATTTAAAACTTAATAATGCTAATAAATTTTTCCTAAAAATTATTAAAAAAACAAAAAAGAAAAAAAATCTCATACAAATTCCCAATCTATTTCTTTTTCCCTCCAATTTATTTTACAGATTAAATTTAGAATATACAAAAATTTCCTAATTATGACAATATTTTAAAATAAAATTCATTTACACAAGAAAACTCAAAGAAACAAAATGTCCTATTTCAGATAAAGATGAATTTAAAACTGTCAAATCAAGATGAAAAATAATTATTTAAATTTCAGAATTGATACAAGTCAAAAGCCATTGGCAACAAATTTTTTAAAAATTGTCTCACACTTAAATCTATTAAAAATGTTTTATGAGTAATACATCATTTGAAACAAAGCAAACATCCTTAGTTCATGTTACATGGGAAATTCAAAGGTTAAGCAATTGGATGACTAGCCACTATATATATATATATATATATATATATATATATATATATATATATATATATATAAAGAAGTAATGGATTTTTTTTTTTATTTATCTATTAATCCAATAGATTTTATCACTTTAAATGTTATTTTTAGTGGATACGCATGCTTGAGTAGACACTCCATTTATTTATTAAGCAGTATATTTAATTATTTTTGCCTATTGGCTTGAATATTTGAGAAATCTTATTAAAGAAAAATATATGCTCTCCAGCAGGATTTGAACCTGTGTCCCCCTTGATCAGTGATACAATGTCACTGAGACAGTCTAAAAGCACATAGGATCTAATAACAATTTTCCAAGTATAGTGAGGGTGCAGATATTTCTTGAATATTCAAGTCTGGTAGACAAAATTATATTAATATACTGTTTAATAAATAAATTGAGTGTCTACTCAAATATGGGTATCAGCTCAAAACATTTGAACATGATAAAATCTAATTTAATCAAATTAAAATTCCAAAAATAATCATTTATTTCAATTATTGAAATTTTTTTCCCTTTAAAACAATTTTTTTTAGATTTAGCCTAAGTCCAATTTGTTTATTTTTCTATTTAAAAAATCTTAAGTTACAAAAAATATTCAAAATTTCTATCAAAAAATTAATGACAAATGCTGAGAAAGTATTCAAAACAAAGTATGAAGAATATCTTTAAAAATCCAAGACAAATATCTAGTTTTTGTCCACAATTTTTTTTTTTTTTAAATTTTAATCCTGCCATCACACTTTATGAAAACCTTTCATTTGTTTACAAAGAGGGTATTTCAGGATATTATACAGGTTTTGTGAATGGCAAAATACGAAATAATCAAAATTAAACTTATCAGAAACTCATTTTAATAAACAAGTCTTCAAAAGCTACAAGTCTTTTATGCATTCTTTTGTTTAATCTTTTGGTCAATATTTGTCATACTCAGTTGTTCCTATTTACAAATAATTCAATAATCAATTTTAAATATTTTTACATAATTCATGACATCAGAATATGCAATGTTCAAATTTCTGTTAGAAGATAAAAAAAAAAAAAAATTCAATATAACTACTGATCCAAACGTCTTTCTCCTATTTTTTGAATTACACTATTTCATATGATTTCTGTGTTGAATATCAAACTTGTCTTTTATTGAATGGGACTTGGGTCTTAGTCATTATTCTGACAAATGGTTCCAATTTTGTTATGAAGACAGATTTGGCCTTTATCCAGATAAACAAAATTTCAATGAACCATATGGGTTCAAAATATTTTCTCCCAAGATTTCTGGCAAAGTTATTCTTGGAATTATGCTTGTGAACATCTCAGACATTAAACGTTCTGATTTTTGGTGATTCATCTTGAATGTCTTTATACAGAGTTTGCCTCGATTTGTTTCCGCTCTATAACAAAACACAAATTTGTCTCATGTGACCTTCTGTTTGAAAATCAGTTGTTAATATGTAGTTACTTTCTACCAATGTCGATATTATCTTGTCAGAACTTGTTCATAAAGGTTCAGGGTCAGTTCATCAAGCATTTTGTTTGCATTTGACTGATTATATATTGGTACAAGTCATGGTGGGAGAAAAAAAAACAAATGATGGTTCAAATGATATCAATTTCTGGTATTTGTCTTGTTCTATTTTATAGCCTGTTCTCTGGTCAGCTCTCTTCTTGCTTTTAGCTTTCACTAAATAAAAAAAAATTTAAAAAAAACAAAAAAACATTGAGCCAGAAACTAGCTATATCAGATGTCAAGCAAACTACAATTTGCAATTCTCAAATGTTGGCATATTTTTAATATATTTATACGCACACACATTCTCACAAACAAATAGATTTTTTTTAAAATGCATCAATATTATTATGGATCAATTCTCAACTGAAATATTTTGAGGCCTGAATTAGGATATTCCCCTGAAAGTTATAAAAACAATAACTTTTCCTTGATTCACAAATTGAATTTATAAAAAGATTCTAAAATTTCAGTTAGATACATGGATGCACAAATTACTGGATGCCAATGTTAAAATGGTTTAAACATTCTATCATTTTGCAACTGCTTAAAACAATTCTCCAGACTTAATACTTATCTTAAAGCAGAAAAAAAAAACAAACATTTCCAATGCACAAAGCTGGTATTTCATCATAAAACAAAATTGATTTTCAAAAGTCTCAAGGTTTCTGGAATGTTTTTACTTTTAGTTCATTATGAAAGTGTATTGCCAAAAACATAACTTTTTCTTAAATATTTTTTCTATTTTTTTTCTACATTATATTTCAGCTGATTCAGTCTCTGGCCTTCTTCAGTTTGAATCCATGCATATTCTTCTTCTTGGATCAGTCTATAAGCAATGTCACATTGTAAGGTGGTTGTTTTTTTTGTTTTTTTATCTTGCTGTACGTTTTCAGGTTTTGATAATAGTACAGAATTTATCAACTACTTTCCCTATTCCTTTTTTGAGCTTCATGTCCACTGATATAAACCTCCTCCAGAGAGAATGGTATTTTATTACTTATTTATCAAGCTTTGTTTAATTCCATTGTCTTCCTGTGAATTGCACTGCATTATGGGATATTATAGACTTGTGAGAATATCTTAAAATGATGTCCTCTTACTGTATCCCATCTTCTCCTCTGCCAAAGCTTTTGTTTTTAAATGGTACCTATATTGTATCAACCTCCACCCTGGGCTTACAAACAGATTTTTTTACAGTGGCAAACATGAAGGCAAAAAAGTGGATGGAAAGACATGAACCAAGTTGTCAAAATCATTCCAAGTACCAGAAACAAAATTCAATTAGTCAGCAAAAAAAAAAAAAAAAAAATTAAAATGGGGCCATAAGCAAAGCAAACCACAACCAACAATAAAATCCTGCATTCATTCACCAAACTTTAAACATAAAATAATTACCTGAAGAAGAACAGAGAATGAACTGACCAAAATATCTATGTCAAAAACCAAATATTAACTCCCAACTTATCTCTAAATCTCAGACAAAAGAGACATTTCATGCCCACTTTTGTAAATAAAGATATTTATCAAACCAAAATGAAATCATGCAGATTCTGATCCAATGGAAACAATTCATCCAAGTTTTGTCTTGCAATCTGCTAGCATCAAAATTTGAATAGTGAAATTCCACCATCAAGATGGTAATAAAAGCAACAAAATTTGGATCTAATTACAGGACAACCTACACAGGTTATCATCATTGAACTGAAGTATTTATCAAAGAATCTAAAGACATACTGAATGTTGGTTTATTTTCAATTTTTCTGCTGTCCCAAACTTCATTTCAGTCATGCATCTCTGATCACTAAAAACAGCAGATTAAACAAAGTTTGGATGATATATGCAAAAGGCACTGATGTCACTTATAAATAAAATTTAAGTAAAAACAACAAGGATATTTTGCTTCTGCTTAAAAAAAAATTAATTTTTATTTAAATTCTTTTTTTATTTAACATTAGTGAAATACATTTTACAATCATTTAAAACTATATATTGTGAAATGACTTTTTAAGGTTTTCTAATGCAAAAAGTATTTCACATAAATTAAAATACACCCTCTCATCTAAATAAAGTATTCAATACACTCTCTCTCTCTAAATAAAGTATTCAAAAACAAAGATATTTCTGTTAATTTGAAACAATACCAAAATATACTCAATGATATTGCTATCTAAAAAGGTTATAGAAATATTTTCTCCCTCATGTCAAAATTTGAATATTTCTTTTATGTGCTGTATGGGAAATCAAGGTTCTTCATAACTTCCTCTCTCTTATGGCTCTTAGCAATGTTTTTCTTTTTACTTTTCCTCATAGTCTTTATTCTGTCATCCATTTATACAAGCTCATTATGTAAATTGATTATTTCCTCTGTCCCTCTTGCCTTCAATATTTCCTATAAGTGTCAAATTCTCCAAGCCCATTTTTCTTATTGTGTCCCCCAAATTTTTTTTATCCCCTAACATAATGCTAAATAGGATTTATTCAATTTTCTTAAATTTTTCTTTAACAGTTTCTTTTCCTTAATACACACACACAAAAAAAATAGGCTGACTTCACTGAAGAAGTTAATTTTAAAGTTATTTTTTGTTAAATATTTTGATGCTCATTAGATTAACAATTATTTAATTGATTTTTTAATTCACCAAGACTTTAATATGAGAACTGGCTTTAGATCCACTTGTAATTTTTGAAAATGATTTATTACTGGTAGGCATGAGACCAAAGAAATTAACCTAACAAGAGATCCACATTTGAAATCCATCAAGCTATTAATAAAATAACTGCATCATTTCCATTTTTTTTTTCTACGCAAGTTCTTTTTAAGATTCAATAAATATTCAGACAGCATATTTTTCAAAGTCTTCAAATTAAAGATAACCTGGTCAACAAGTTTAGTTTTTTTTTTTGTTTAAGTTTTTGTGTTTCAATTACTATTCAAAGTTTTCCTTTGAAAGATCAAGAGACAGTCACATGACTAGAATTCCAATAACTGTAGCAAAATAGGAAGTCAATATTTTTTGATGGCCAAAATGTCACCTTCCTAGTTGAAGGTCTGGTTTGATAGTTTGACCGAAAACTAAAAATGTGCATCTCTCCCTCTCTAGAAAAGATTGTCTGTTCAGTGAATTATTTTTAGGCTTTGACTATTGAAATGAATACATTCTTATAATTAGTACAAGTAGATACTTTGTTTTTTTTTGTTTTTCTTCTGTCTTATTTCTACAATTTTTCAAAATACTACAGGAATAGTATTATTCACTGAAGAAAAAAATAACTTTTTTTTTTCAGTAACTTATGAGAGCAGTAATGCTCTTTGCCTTTTTTTTCTCAGTTGTTTCTTTAGTCTTTAAGTTGATTTTGTTTTGTTTTTTCTATTAAAACCTTTAATTCTGAATTTTTGAAAAATTTACATTTCAAAAGAATCTAAAATCTAAGCGGGGCAAATCTAGAAAAATATTCTCTTTGAGAAAATTTTAGAATTCTATCCTTCTTTATGAATTATATTAAAGCTAGAGAATTTAAGCCTAAATTTAGAATCTTTTTAAAGCATATTTTATGATTTTTTTTAAATATTTGGCATAAACTTAGAAATATTCTATTTCATCAAATTCATTTCATGCTTCATCCTCCTTCTCTCAAACACTGAAAGAGATCCTCCTTCAGACTCAAATGTTTTGCAAATTCTTCAGTCTTATTAAAGATTAGATAAATCTTTTTCTTGAAGCAATCCCTTTCCCTAATGTCAATTTTTCATTATTCATTATTTATAAAGAAAAATATCAAAACACTCTCAAACAAATTAGAATAGAGGCTTTAATCTTGTCAATGTCCTAAGCATAGAATAAAATCAGTTTGCAAATTCAATAATTATAATCAGTTATTGAATTAATCACAAACAACTATTCAAAGTTTCATAAAAATATTCAAATCATATAAAAAAGTGTGAATCAATATGGGCTGACAAAACGAACCAACAATTTAATCATTTCTCTTCCTCTATTACAAATTCACACACAAAAAGAAACCTTTTTCATCAATATAGAAGACATTTTATTTTGAAAATATTTAAATTAAGAACTTTTAAAAACCGACCAGAAACAAATCCTTGTATGTTTTTATCTGATTTTTCATTCAGACTAAACTGACCTTTTTGCTAACATCAACACAAATGCTGGACACTTTAGAAAAGCACCAACAAATTATGACCAATTTGTGACCTAACATGGATATGGTGGAGACACTACATGAAAAGTTAACTTTTAAACAAAAAAAGTTCTTGAAAAAGAATCTCATTTCAGCTAGTTATGTTTAATGAAAATTTCTGAGAAGCCTGGAAAAATTACTTTCTGCAAGAGAAGTTTTTTAATCTGAAAAAAAAAAAAAAAAAAAAAAAAAATGCTACAAGGATTAACACTGAGGAAATAAATTATTTTGGGGAATAATTTTGAATAGAACTCTATAGGTTTCTTGAAATAAAGTTTTCAGAAAAAAAAAAACAAATGTATCATTCAAAAAGATTCAACAGGCAGAGAAGAAATAAATACACAAAAATATCAACAAACTACAGTCTATCGTAGCGCCCCCGCTACTCCCATTCATATTTATGTCGGATGAGTTATTGCTTTGGGACCTTTGCCTTTTCTTTGTTGCATCACCCCACTTTCTTCTGTGCAACAAGGCAGACTTATTTAGATTTTATAATCAACCACATTTCTCTTAGTTGAAATGTTCAAGGGGACTATTTAGATTGTGCTAATAATAATCAAACAACAAAGAGAAATGTGGTTGATTATAAAATCTAAAACCTACCATATTGCACAGAAGAAAGTGGTGTGATGCAATGAAGAAAAGCAAAGGTCTCAATGTAATAACTTGTCTGACACGAGCATGAACAGGAGTAGCGGGGGTGCTAGAATAAATCATTATAAATGAATAAAATAACAAAACAAATGCAAGTGACAACACTTGATTGTCATCTTGATCAACAGAAATAAATAAAACTTCTAATATTTAGAATTATGTCTAAATAATAATAATAATCACGTTTTTCTCTTAAAAACATTTAATAATTAATACTTTGAAGTTTTGTCATATTTTAAATATCCTTGAAGTAAATTTAACCACATTATTAATTTATATTTATCAGTTTTAAATATTGTGTCTTAATAGATCTTTACTCTATAAAAAACAAAATTAAATCAATGATTTCTGAAAAATCATTCCCTGATTTTTGGCACAAAATAATTTTTGATTTTAATTCACTTCAACATTCCTTGAGTAAAATTTAATTCTTGATATTATACTTAATAGAAGATAGAAAGAAATAGGACAACATGAAAAAAAGTAAAAGAAGAAAAAAAAAACTAAACAAATTTCTATAAAAACATCCACATGGTATTGAATAGAAAAATTTAACATCAATATTCCTTTAATTTTCAAAAAATATCAAACCTGGAAATTATGCCAGTGGGAATCAATGTTTGAAGAAGAAAATTTCAACAAACACATACTTGTAAAATATTAGTTCTGTTCTGAAATTTGTTGGTTAATTTCCCTGACAGCTGACATTCCAAGACATTTAAAAATAAAATTAAGGATAGCACAAACCCCTCAACCATTTCCATGTTGAGCTGCAGATGTTTAAAAGTGTCAAAGACATTTTTAAAACAATTTATATTCATGTAGAGACTTGTCAAAATCTTGCATTGAATTTGTTTAAAAGAAAAATATCTTTGTATTTGGACAAAACAATACCAGTTCTTTGGCACCATAAAAAAGGTAAATATGAAATAAAAGAAAAAAAAAATCAAGAAATGTTTGTTGATAACAAAATTAAACTTTTGTTTTTTTTTGGGTTTTTTTTACCAGAAAAAAAAAGAACAACCTGGGATCCTCAATCTGATAAGATTTTCTTTTTCTGTTTTGATAGTTTTTTCAAGTGAGTCTTTTTGTAAATATGTGACATTTTGAGCATTTTTTTTAATTAATCAGTTTGGGTTGCCCCATCAATTATTTTACTGCAGAATGCAGTTAAGATTTTACATGCATGTTGTTTGTTTTTATACTTTTATCAAGTTTCATCACAAGCAACAAACAAGAAAAAAAAACGTCATGTACATAAGAATTTCTGTTCTTTGTTATTTTAAAGAGTCCAAAAGTCAAAGTTGCTCCATTCCTCAAATTTTGTCAAAAAGAAAAGTTTGTCTTCATCATTAAAAAAAAAGAAAGCATTTGAAATTGTGTACATTCATGAATATGCACAATTATATTTGCAAAAAAAAGAATAACAAATGCAAATTGCAAGAGTTCAACAATTGGCATATATATATAGGTAAATATTTCAATCTTCTTTTTCTTTAATGAGGACATAGATGTAAATGAGCCACTGATCTCTCATTCATAATGCTTCAAAAATATTTTTAAATTTAGATTTTACAATTATTTAAGAGACAGCTAAAGATTAACATCATCACATTTTCCTGGGAATGACAATATTAGTTTGAGATTAATAGTTAGGCTTTTAAAGCAATGTCAACATGATACACATTTTTTATTAAAATTCCATCATATTTATTCTAAAAATAATTACTTTCTTAAAAAAACAAAAAAAAGTCTTACTTATTACCAATGATGGTGGGCTTTTAATAAATGGAACACACAGACAAACAAAACTTAAATGCTTTTTTTATTTAAACTTTTCTTTAAAATCTGAATGAAAAATGAAAGTTGAAGAACTTAAATTTAGATATTTCTATTATTCATCTCTAAATTTTAAAAACATTAAAATCTAATTGTAAGAACTAATTTTGCTTTAATAAACAAAACAAGAAAACTATGTTGTCAATTTTTGGTTAAAACTTGCATGAATCATTAACTTTTATGTGTTGTGTTTTCTCTGTTTATCATAAACTTGAAAGGCTCGATTGCCTCCTGCAAATCTCCATTCACAGCCCTCCTGCTCAGCAATACAAACCTGAGAAAAGCAATGACCCAGTGGTGGAGTAATGTCTGTAGGGCATGGAGACCATCAGAGTTTAAAGATCGAATG
This sequence comes from Acanthosepion pharaonis, assembly GCA_903632075.3. Lineage (NCBI taxonomy): Eukaryota > Metazoa > Mollusca > Cephalopoda > Sepiida > Sepiidae > Acanthosepion > Acanthosepion pharaonis. Next base: position 4,293,837 of record CAHIKZ030004942.1, read on the forward strand.
GATTAAAATAAATATTTTATGGTGTTAAACAGCTATAAATGACAAAGTAAAGAAGAAAAAAAAAAATTTTGATTTAGGGCCAGTTTAAATTTTTTTACAGGTCAGTTCTGGGACAGTATTGAAAAAAAAAAAAAAAGAAAGTCAGTCTGGAGGTCTGATTTAAGATTACCTTACCAAAAATTCAGGGACCATTCATAAACACTACATGCATCTTAGCAAAGTGGTTCACCAACATGTTGAACAAGATCTGTAAAATTTAACTCAAATGTAGATATGAAATTAACTGTGACTTGTAACTTTAAAAATGGTTCTTTTTTTTTTTCTCCCTTGAAGGTAAAGATACTTGGTTTTTTTTTTTTTTAAATAAAACTAACTCAGATTAGAAATTCTAAAAAAATTTAATGGTCAAAGCTAAAATATAAAAAAAAGGTGTTGGGGAGGGGTATTTTTATCTTGAAAAAATTTCAGCACTATTTTTAAATGAAATTCAAGAGAATTCTTTTTCTTCATTCCAATCAGTCATTCATTCCATATTATTTTTATAAATCTATAGTTAGTGTCTAAAATGTTGGCTTCTATTACATCAGTCTGTCCTCATTTTTAGCATTTTTTGACAGTGAAGGGATATGGAGCTACAATTCATGACTGCCAACTGTTGGTAATTCTGGACCAGATATACTTTAAAGGACATTAAGAATATTCAAATTGTGAAATAATTCTCTAATGCTCTTCATTTAAAAAAAAAAAAAAATGTTGAAACAGAAGTAATGACTTTTGTGTTTTTTTTTGTTTTTTTTTTACAATCAACCTCAACTTCAGGGAGACATACTAAAGCAGTTATGTCTACCGATATTGATTTTGTAGATATTGGTCAATCCAATGATTGTTTTAACTGATTTGGTAATGGTTGATCAAAGTGTTTGATTATTATTGCACAACTTTTTCTTATTTTTTTTTTTGTTTCGCTCAAATTTTGTTAAAAAGTTTTAAAAAGGGGCATTTTGTTTCTGCTTTTGATATAATTCCACCTATGTTTGAAATTCCTTCATCCATGTTCACCTGTCACACAACATAGATGGATCCATGTTACAATGATTAATGTTCATCTGGAGACACTGCAGAATCTGACACTAATTATTGTCTTGGAATCTTTTTGTTTAGAACATGCAGCAGGGCAAAGGTCACAAGTTTGAGAATAACTAATTTACAATAGCATCTTTCAGGGATGAAACATGATACTGAAGTCAGAGCTTACAAGATGTATTTAGTAAAAGTGAGTTTTGAAAACCTGATAAATTACCAATTTCTTTGTTTCTCTCAAAGAAATTAATTAACCACGATTAAAATGGAAGATTATATATATATATATATATATGATTTTTTCAATTTGCAACTCCAAGAATAAAACAAGACAAAAAAATAAGCCTTAGCAAAATTAAATGAACATTTTCAAATACTGAATTCTAAAGATCAATAATTTTTTCTTTCCCAAATGAAGTAATTCGCAAATACATTGGCCCTGATTATTGGTAAATGCAAGATTCAGTCACAAGGCACAAAGCCTCAACTTCAAGTATGCAAGAATCTTTTATTTAGACAAAAAAAATGAACTCTCTTTTAATAGCCTCGGCCCCTTTTACAAATAACAGATTCACAATCAAAATATTGCTGTTTGCTTGTAATATTTGTTGGGTAACAGAACAAATATTTACCACACAAAAGAAAACTTGATTGAAGCTTTTTATTGCTAATTATTTAAAAGCAAAAATGATCAGTTTTATTTAATTGATAAAGTATTACTGAATTGTAAATACTTTAATGAATAATTCCCTGAAAGTTTTGCAATAAAATCCTTTCAACAATGTTTTTTTTAATTGGTTGGAGGAGACATATTCTCAAACCAGTTTCCTTTGCTAGTCATTCCCTGCAGCAAAAGAAACCAACTCAAAAGATATTTGTAGATGCAAAATAAAAATACATAAAAGGCTTTATTCAGTGGGCATGTAATAGTAAACTATTTTGTAACATTATTTTTTAGTTTTCTTCAAAGTGTGGTCAAAATTGGTTTGTGAAGATTTTTTTTTTTCAACAGGCACACATGGAGAATTTCATCCAAATATACTGCAGACTTGTAAAATAGTTGTGCATATTTTTGCCAAATATACTAAAAAAAAAAAAAAAAAAAAAGGGAAAATCCCAACCTGCAAGGAGTTTTACTTGTTTATATTTAATGTTGTTGAATTTGTTGTTTTTGGTGGTGGGTTTTCATGACTGGTCGTATTCTTTTGCAATTTTTCATTTCAAGTTTTTCCTTCTTAGTTTTAATCCTTTCCAGGAATTTATCTCAAAAGATTATTTTTCATCATCATTATCATCATCTTAAATGAATTGTAGAGCAAAAGCAATTTTGATACAGAAAGTATGTTTATCAAGTTTTCAGATTGATAACAATTGTTATAATCAGGCTTTTTCTTCTCTATTATAATTTGCTGTTTGCTAACTGGCTGACTAGTTTCCCTTCCTTCATTTTAGCACTACATACGAGATCCATTTCAGCATGTTGGTGGGTAAGTGGGGGGAATTTGGTTTCCCAGAAACCCAAATCTACAAGAAAATTATCTTCTAAATTTAAAGTTACTTCTTTTCATGACAACACAAGAAAAGTGATTCAAAGAAACAAGCTTTCTTGTTAATGTCAGAGTCAAATTTATTTCAAGGGATTTAATTACAATGTGGAGAGTGGCAATTTATCAGGCAAGTCTGAAAATGTAATTTTACTAATATTTGTGTTTGTAAAGATAGAATCAGATTTATTAAAAATTCTATGTTGATGTTGTTGTAAATATATTCAAATGGATACTTTAACAAAGATCAACTTCATAAACACAGAAAATAATTAAAATTTAGGCTTTAGGCAATTGAAAATTTTACCTCCACCATCTTTATCAACATATGCCCATTTTAAACAAATTTCTACAGGCAAATAAAATTTCATATCACAGAAATCCTGAAATGCTAAGATCACTTCATAACTACAGGTTCAAAAAAAAAAAAAAGAAAAAAAGAAGCACCTCTGCCCATGAAAGAATTTTTCCACAACCAAATAAAATAAGATTTTAAAGTAAATTTATATGCAGGTTTTTTTTTTAATATTTTTTTTTTATCCAGTAATTTTCTTTCAAAGGCTTGAAAAGTTATTTTTTTAGTTATAAAAATACCTATATTCATTTGAAAATAAATGATAAAATTACAATTCATTTTGAAAATAAATGAGCAAAACTGTAGAAATGAGTCCCTCAATAGCCAAGAGATGCAGATAAAACTATCACGAGAAACCAAATATTTAAAAAAAATAATTATATACACACACACAAAAATATATATATATAATTGATGAAGCTGAAAAGATTCAGCAAAAAACAAGTTTTGATTTGGTCAACAACTTTGGTGGATAAAAAACGGTCAAGAGAAATCACCAATAGTATCTGCTGCTCACTTATATCTTAGAGCAACTACACTAGATTTAACCAAAGTAAGTCTATAATTGTTCAATAGTAATTCTAAAAGGCAGAATACGCACCATACACTGGAGAAAAAAAAAAAAGAAAAAAGGGCTTCTAATAATTTACATATTAAAACAAATACATTTGAGTAATTCAGGCACTATTGGAATACCAAATTAGATAAATTTGTACATATATTGAAAAAGTTAAATTGAAAGAAGTGATTTGGGGTGGAAAAACATTGAAATTGTTTTGACTCAAACATTTCTGTAGACCATTTTATTTTTACATACAACTGTAAGCTGAATAAGAAAATTCAAAATATAAATTCAATATTTTTAGTTCTATGACATAGAAAATACTTTGTATATATGCAGATATCTACTTTGTTAGTTTTTTTATTAAACATTTAATAAAATAAAATAGAACCCTTCTTTTTAATGCTAATTTAACTTGTTTACTTTAACCTTCTAGGTTAAAGTATCTACATTGAAAAGAATTTTCTAGAATGTAGTGAAATCTATACTCAGTGTTATTTCATGATGTAGTACCTATTTGTAACCAAAAATGGTTACCATCCTACTCTTGGAACAACATATAATATGTATTGGATGTGCTGCAAGAAATAATTTATATAGTACAATTTATAAGAAATTGCTTACATTCAAATGACTTTCCCAGTAATAATAATAATTTAGCTTCAGCTTTTCATAATGTTAAGTTTAATATCAATGTAATTAATTGTCATAACCAATGAAAACAAACTCTTTAAATAATTCATTTTTTATCTCTTCCCTTTTTTTTTCCTGATAATGAAAATCAAATATGAATAAAAAAAAAAACAAATTTGACTCCTAATGCATTTCAAACACCCATGTTAAATCTTACTTAATGATTTTTTTCCTCATTTAAAAGTAAATTTCTCATCCACTTATTCTTAGAAGGAACAGTATAAACCAAAATCTCATGTTGAGAAATAGGCTGATGTCATCCAATTTTCAAAAGACAAAGAGAATCAAATCATTGTAATGTATAAAAATACCATAATGTAAAATTCAGGAAAGTTAATCATTGATAAAGGGGTTAACACATGCCACTACTAATGCTGAATATGGTCTTATGTAAGATTATATCCTGCTAAATTGACTTCAAAAGAAAACTCAGTTAAAGCAAAACCAGAAATTAAAACTATAATTTTCATTTAAATTTCTGTTTGTTCTTTAATCAAATTATAAGATTTTTTCATTTACTGCATTTAAAAAAAGGGGGATTTTCTGCATTTGTAGCATTTAGAATGCTCCTTTCTGCAATTTTATTTAGTTTAATGCTTTTCTTTTTTCATCATTGTTGGAAGATGTTTTTCAGTTTTAAGTGATTTCTATTCTATTTATTTGCATTTTTAATAATTCTGTATGCAAAAATAAAATTAAAGATAATGATGATAATGAAGAAAGAGACATTACTAACAGAAGTCCAAGTTATTGTTTTGTTCTGAACCCCCCACCCTAAATCAAAAGAACATATCTTCTGAGAAAAAAAAAAAAATTTATAAATCCTGTCCCAAACACACTTTGTTCGCTGTTTTGGAAATGTTAAAAAAATGTGTTAACAAAATCACTCATATTTATGCACCTGCTTTAAAATGGTTTTGAATTTTAAATTTTGGAAAAGAAAAATAAAAAATGAATGGAAAAAAAGAAAAAAAAGAAAAAAAAGGTTGGTCACTAATGTCTGACCTTCATCGCAGGCTACAATCAACCAGTGACATATGTAGTGCTATTATTGATGGAAATGCTAAGGTCACCCTAGTGATGTGGACAGCATTGACACAGACCAAAATGGACAATGTCAATTTAAAACAGAGAACTTGAGAAAGTATTGAATTTCCTGTTGGATTTTTTTCAACACATTCCTTTGGAAAGTTCACCAATTTTGGTGTCGTTGGAGAATTCCTGGAACAGTTCTGATTTTGCATCAGCCCATCACAGACTCATGTAGCAGAGTTTTGACCATTTGACCATGTGATGAGAAGATAGCTATATCAAAGTGATTAGAACCGTAATAACTCTTGTCTAACCAGTAGTGGCTGTATGAATTCAAAATAAAATATTTTTGTGTAGTATCCCTGCTTTGGATTTTTTTATTTCTCTTGTCACTCAATTCATGAAAATTTTATTTGATTCCATACCATAAAAATGTCTGCAAAACATTTCTTTATTTATTGAATTCCAAAATACTTATTAATCATATGGGTACAGATTTTACAAGTATTTGAATGTATTGGCTGGTCAGGAAAACATCTTGTAAGAAATCAATCACAGCCACCATAAAATAGTTGATAGAATAAAATGTTTTATATGCGATGTTCCTTTAAGAAATGGGTGAGCATGGCTCTCTACAACTTCCTATCCTTTGTAACTCTAACCAATATTTGCCCCATTACTATCACTTCCAATCCCTGTTCTGCCAGCGTCCATTTATACAAACTCGTTAGGTAGGTTACTTGATACTTCTCTACTAACTTCAAGCTATTTTGGATATTCAAAAAAAGTTTAGATGAAAAAAAAAAAAAAAAAAAGAAAAAAAAAAAAAGAAAAATACTGTTTTAGTTACAAACTACTAAAGAATCTGGCAACACATTTATTTTCTCAAGAGGGATCGATATTATCCCTAAAGGAATAAATTATGTTGAAATAGAAAAAGCTATTAAGATAAAAAATTATGGGAGAAACCAAAAGTAAAAGAAATGCAATTATAACTGTAGAATCAGGAAATAATTCTATGATGATAAAAACAATGTTCTGAACAAATCTGTCAAATTTAAGTAACATTCGAAAACATTTAATCCAGCACAGAATTTTGTATCCAAGTCATAAATAACTCATTAAAAAAAGATATCTTGTTATTTTGTTAGATTATAAAATTAGAAATACTTTTTCTTAAACCAATAAATTGAGAATAAAACTAAAAGCAAATTTTTTTTGGGGGGGGAGAATTAGTTCATCTGTAAAAAAAAAAAAAAATTCCATCATCAATTTATTCAGTTAACTTAAAAATAACATTCTATACAAAATATTCAAACTTTCAAATCACCCAAATTTTCAACTCTATAATTAAAATCATCAAGAATAAAATACAATAAAACAGTATGAGAGATATTTAAAATTGTATCAAAATGTACTCTTGCCTAATTTTTCTGAATCAAGATTTAAGACAGATTAGAATGTCACTGGAGCCGAGATCATGAGCTAACTGCAATAAATTATTATACACATATCATATCTTAACTGGATTTTAAAACAAAATTATATTTTATTAAATATTAACCTAATTTAGTGAATTTTCAACTACAAAATATTTTCTTCCTCTATATAAACCCTGAACATTTCATTTCAAATTGCCAAATAGTTTATCCACAGATTTTGTGAAAATGTTAATTACAGCATTTCTTATTTTAGATACTATATTAACAAATTCAGCTGCAATTCTGAATAAATTCCAAGGCTCCTTATGGTAATGTTAACATATTGTCATGTCCATAAAAAAAAATATATAAATAAAAATTAATTAGTGCCAAAAAATAAGTCTAACAATTATAATTATCATTAATTCAATCATTTAAAAACCAATGAGAATCAACCCCATTTTCTCCTCTACACACACAAACACAACATTATCACTATTGGACAAACAGTTCACACAGACAGGTCATCAACATGTGCATCAATAAAAATTTCATCTTTTTTTCTTTTTCAAGGCCATAATAGTAACATTTATCTTTTATCATCCACCAAAAATTGAAGAAAGAAAGAAATATGAGTGATCCCCCAGTTTTGGTCCGCAATAAAAATTCCGACAAATCCAGTAACACAAGTTACCGTATCGTCGAACGCCACATTCTCCCTACTCAAGCAACTGAAATAATTCTTTTATACATGGATTAAGCAAGAAATTCTGCACATTTTGATATCTATTTTATGAGGATTCTATAGAGAGGAAAAAGTTGAAATGCAGACTCATCGAGCAAACCAGTTTTCAGACACCATAAATTGTCAAAGGACACAGCAGCGACAAGTTCGAAGTTGTACTTTCCTCTATTAAACCAAATGAAAAATCCTTGTAGTCATGGATGAATTGACAAATTCCGCATAATTAAATACCAATTTTGAAGATATTTCATTTACTGGAAAAAAGTTAAAAAGAAGTGAAATGTGAGTGATCCCCCAATAAAAAATAATAAATAAAAAAATTAAAAAAAAAAAAAAAATCAAGAAAAAAATTTATTTAAAAATTTAACAATTTATTTTCAAAAAAAAAAAAAGAAAAGAAAAAAATCAAGAACAAAAATTTAAATATCTTGGAATTGTTTTCACAGATGAAAGAAAATGTGACACGGAAATCCAAAGGTGGAATAGCAAAAGAAGTCTTTCAAAAGCTAAACAAAGTATTAAGAAACAGGAAAATTTTGACAGAAACAAAGAAATTATTGCTGAACTGCTATATAATATCAATCCTCCTCTATGGCAGTGAATGCTGGACAATTCCCATACAAAGAGGAATTGAATCTCCCATGTGATTAATGAAGATATTTTCTATGAAAATAAGAGGAATGAATAAAACCTTCAAAATAGAGAAATTTTACTGCTATTCATTTACATCTGTGAATGTGTCAAAAGTAAATCTTTCTTTATCGAGTTGTATCATTGTCAGTATTCAGGTTACAAATATAGATAGCCTAATGAAGATTATATTCACTCCAGGAGTATGATCCTCAAGACTAACATTCACCATTGCTCCATGGCAAAGCATTCAAGAAGAGTCAATTATACTTTTTTTAAACTTATTCTCTGCATGTACTGAACATGTCTGCTTGTTTAATCCTTGATGGATCAAATTTTTCTCCCCAGAATCGATCCTCCTGGTCTACAAATCAACAATTCGTCCTTGCATGGAGTATTACTGCCATATATGGTCTGGAGCCCCTTCTGTTTGCCTAGAGGTTCTTGATACGCTACAGAGGCGGATATACAATATAATTGGCCCTACTCTGGCATCTTGTCTACAGTCACTTTCTCACAGACATGCCATCGCCTCTCTGTTTTACAAATACTTTCATGGCAATTGCTCCGAGGAGCTGCATTCACTGGTTCCCAGACTTCATGAGTTCAAGCGCCCTACAAGGCTGGCAACCCGCTCTCACCCCTTCACTGTCAAAACTCCTAAATGTAGCCATCTCTTCTACTCCAATAGCTTCATGTCTCGCACCTCTTGCCTGTGGAACTCCCTTCCCTATTCCAGTTTCCCTGAGAGCTATAATCTCCAGCTATTCAAATGTAATGTCAATCGATATCTCCAGTTGCCTTGATCTATCCATTACCCTTCTCCTCATCCTTTCTTCTATCACTCCTATCTGATCTTGCTCCAAATTTTCTGTAACCCCTTGCATCCTAGTGGCTTCCCGCCTTGCTTGGGGTGAAATGCTTAAAAAAAAAAAAAAAAAAAAAAAAAAAAAAATACTCCAATTTTCCACATCAAAGATATCACTTTCTTCCCAGACTAAGACTTGTGTGTTAAACTCAGCATCTTAAAAAAAAAAAAAAAAAAAAATAATAATCATTTTTTTGGCCCATATCCCCTGATTATAGAGAAAAAAAAAAGTAAAATTGCCAGATAAATGAGTGATAGGTATTGGAAGCTTTCAGATATAATTTTACCAAGAATGTAATCAAGTGTACCAGCAGCAAGCAGGAGAGGTTTAAGGCTCCAAGTTCTAGGCTCAGGATTAGGTCAAATGCCAAGTGGATGAAAGCGTTGGTTTGTAAATTTGGTGAAATCTCTGGAATGGATAGTGCAGTGAAAGCAGGGCAAGCAATAACTGAGCGGTACTAAATAAGAATGAGATGCAATGTTCCGAGACACAGGCATTGGAATGAGAGCAATCTAAGATTAAATAATGGGTTCAATTCAAAATTCCTTGAAGGTTACCTGGATTGACAGATACCTGAAGAAGGTCAGTGGGTGCAAAATTTGATAACATCAACAAAAATGAAGACATTAGTCCAAATGTAAAATTCTCACAGAAATTCAGACAGAAATTAAAATTTAGGATTCTCAAACATCAAATACACACAAAAATTACAAAATTTCGTTCACCTGGGTTTGCACCATATGAACTACCATTTTAAATTCTCCCCAGATTTTAAATTTTTCTTTAACTTTTAAATAGAAGAATTCAGATTTTTAATTTTTTAATATCAGACAAAAAGGTTTTTTTTTTTTGCAACACATATTTTAGGGGGTAACTTAAGATGTGAATTACATATCAGGGATGTTAAAAATAAATATATCTGGATAATATAATAAACAATGGGAAGTTTGACAAAAATTCAAAGGCATATTGTAATATCAAAAGATGTTTTTCACATACTAAGGTGCTCAAGGATTAAAAAATTATATTACAAGTAAAAAAAAAAAAAAAAGAAAGTATCAACAGAAACAAGAAACTGTGGAAGACCATGATTTTCCATGTGCTGTGGATAAGAGAGAACTTAATGACAGTTCTGTCTTTTTTAAAGCTTCATTTATCAAGCTTAAATTGTTCTGGTGCAAGGCACCTAGTAAAAACCAATCTTACGGCAGGCATTATAGTCTGTAAGACTAACTAGTTAACCTTTGCCCCAAGATCCCAGGGATCCCAGCTACTATAGCTGAGGAACATGATTTCTAAAATCACCTGAAGTAATTTTCATTTATCACAGTAAAAAAAACTTTCTTGCATTATTTACATGGAATTCTAATCACCTGAAGAAGGCCGGAACGTACAATGGCCAAAATGTTGTGAATATGGTGATGAAGATGATGATAACAGTTTGAATAATGTAAATAATGCAAGTAATCATAATAACTCATCTCAGAGATATAGACAAAAAAACTTTCACTTTCCCTTGATCATGTCTTTTACATTTTATTAACCCTTTGTGGGCCATTTAAAGCTGAAATGTTTCAGATTACAGGAAGTTGCTGACCGTACCCAGTGTTCCCAAGCAATCCCCCATCTAAGTGCTGACCAGGCTTGATGCTGCTTAACTTCAGTGATTGAATAAGAACTATTTTTTTTCAGTGAGATTTGACCATAGATTCACCCTCCCTTTCAAAGATTGACAAATATTTTCATAAAGAAATGCTTCAATGAACAAAGACACACAAAAAACAGGCCTATTCTCCTGATTTTAAATCATCACAGTTTTATAGTTTCAAACGAACTCGCCATCAAAATAATAAATTTACAAAGAAATCTAAATATCATTCTCTTCGACAAAAAGAGAATATGACGATACCAATTTCTTTTTCTTTTTTTTTTAATTCATTTCACCCCAAGCAAGGTAGCAAAGCAACTAAGATGCAAGCGGTAAATAGCAGGACAGATCAGGTTCTAGCCTTGGATGGCAACTGGTCTACCGCAGAAAGAAATGGCAACCTACTGCAGGAAAAAATCTACTTTGTCAGTTATGTATTGAAAGATACATGATGACCTAAGCGTGTATCACACATGGCACAAAATAGACTGACTGACTAGTCCAGAGAAGTCAGAGCAAGACATGTTGCAACTAACATCCAGACTCACACCATAAAGAAGAAAGATATTCATAGATGATAGCTGATGACCTGACCTCATCACAAAGGTCATAATCTTGTAGAGTGCAAACCTCATCGATTCTAAGTACCAGGCTTATATCATGTTATATTGTTGTTATACACTGTATGCCAAATTATTATCGAGATAACTTTTTTTATAATATTTCAAAAACCGTCCAATCAATTCACATAAAATTTTCACACAATGTTGGCAACATTGACCTGCGCAATCACTGAATCATTTTCAACCTGATCTGCACAATGAAAACAAACTTGCGCCATATTTGTTATCAGTACGGTGATTTGAGCGTGTTAGCAGGGTTAGCAGAGGGTACAGTAGACAAGAACATTGTCAGCCATATTTTCTGACAATGAATATCAGCTCAGTATATATATAGCACTCACCTCACTAGATGAATCTACTCTAGCAGAACATTTGTGAGAGAGTGACTGTAGACGAGATGCCAGAACAGGGCCAATTATATTGCATATCCACCTCTGGATCTTATCAAGAACCCCGAGGCAAACAGAAGGGGCTCCAGACCATATATGGCAGCAATACTCCATGCAAGGGTGATTTGTAGATCTGAATGATTGATTCCGGGTAGAAAAATTTAGTTACGCAAGATATACATCTATGATTTTATAGTTGCTGTTATGAACAGAACTATCTTGGGTTCTGATATTTTTAAAATATCAGTATCTAAATGGCTGGTGATTAAGAGACCTGGAAACACATGTTGGAATATGGTGTAGTTGGATCTGGCACCCCATTATGCTCCTCAGGGGCATATGCCAATCAGGATGTTACATTCCTCAAACCACCCTCCTATCACTGTCCCTTCCTTTTGTAAGTTTTTCCAGACACAATTCCACACTAGATAGGAACAAGTGGGCTACACATTCATAGTAAAACAAGATGCTTAGCACTAGAAAAATTAAAAGCTGCTAAATAAAAATTTCAACAGATGAGGTTAGGCATTATTCATCCATCAAAGAGTGAATGGTCTTCATCTCTTTATCTTGTTAACAAAAATTCCAACATATGGCATGCATCTGGAGACTACAGAGCACTGAATGCTGTTTCAAAACCTGACAGATACCCAGTACCAAATATTCAGGATATACAGCAGTTGCTCAAAATAACAAATATTTTACAAAACTGGATTTAATCTGTACATGCCACCAAATAACTGTGGAGCTGGAATGCATTCTGAAAACAGCTATAGTTACCCCGTTTGAACTGTTTGAGTATGTAAGCATCCCATTTGGCTTGTGAAACACAGCTCAAACATTTCAAAGGCTTATAGACCAGGTCTTATGTGAATTACTATTTGCCTATGCATACATAGACAATGTTCTCATTGCGAGCAAAAATAAGCAGGACCACATTGACCATTTTAGGGCAAGTGTTTGAATGCTTGAAGCAATATGGAATAGTAACAAACCTAATAAAATGTGCTTTTGATCAAACCAAAGTCGTATTTTTAGGACACCCTATTTCTGCTGAAGAAATTCCCCATCACTGGACAAGGTAGAAGCCACTCAACATTTCCAGCCCCCACCCGCCCATATGATGAGACAATTGTGCCAATTCCTAGAGTTAGTAAATTTCTATCATAGGTTCCTCCCACACAATGAACAAGTACTGTTACCATTAAGTGACATGCTAACCAACAGCAACATCGCATTATAAGAATGTGCCATAACAGCATTCAACAAAATTAAATTGGCATTGGAGCTGTCCTGCAACAAGAATGTGATTCAGAATGCAAACCAATTTCCTTCTTCTCCAGGAAATTGTCAGAGACTGAGATGCATTATAGTACATTTGGTAGAAAATTGCTAGCTACATTCTCTGCAATACGATACTTTCACCAACTCCTGGACAGCCAAAAATGTCACAGACCATAAGTCCTTATTAGGTGCCTTTCAGCCCTCTTCCAACAAATACTCGCTACAAGAAATTTATCAAATGGACTACATAATACAATTCACATCTGACATTCAAGATATCAAAGGAGCAAACAACATCCCAGCAGACACCCTATCAATTAATTCCTTCCTATAGTAACCTAAAATAGATTTTTACACTTTCTCCAGCGAACAACAAAAGGATGAACACTGTCTTGCAATGTCACATTAAATCTTGTGACAATCACCTATCCCACTGGCAGAGGAAAGATCATCTGTGACATCAGCACTAGCAGGGTACAATCATATGTGCCAGCATTTTTATGCAGAGACATCCTTAACACAGTGCATGGTTTAACACATCCTGGAGAAAATGCATCTATATACTTATTTGTAATGCTGGGATCTCCAGAGGTTGATCAAACAAAAAGGCAAAGAAAGAGAAAAGAGTTTAGTAACTGGATAATAATTGTTCAAACTTGCAGGAAGATGGATTGAAAAGTTAAAATTAAAAATGAAATGTGCTGAAAAATCATGTTTTAAAATAATTCCAAGGAGAATCAAACCCAAATTTAACTAGATGGAATTCAGTAAGATTGAGCAAAACCAAGACTACCCATCCTTCCCACTTCCCACAAATGAGAAAAAGACTATTAATGTATCAGATAAAAAAAAAAAAAAAAAAAATGTTGTCGATAAAGAGATCTGGATGGTCACCAAATAATATTTAAAGATTGCTCTGAACAAAAAAGTCAGGAAAAGAAACATTTGGTTTGAATCAGCCACCCAGAAGAAATGTGTCCCCACAGAGACAGAGGCCAGCTTGTCAAATTTGTCGTTATAATTTCAGTGATATTCATCCAGAAAATTTTTTTTATATGCAAACATGAATTCAGATTCCTTTAGATACACGTGATAAAAAAAAAAATTAATTACTATTTTGGCGTGACCATGGACAAAAAGGCTGGATGGTCTGTTGATCATAAAAACGTATAAACAGAGGAAAGAGAAACTCTTGTTTTTATCACTAGACAGATTGGGAATAATTTCCTTTTCCAATTCTTGAGTGGCCTGATCAATTGAGAAATCACAGCATAGGACAAGATGATAAAAAAAGATTAATGACTGAAAACCCCTTTTGTTTTCACTACACCATCTAGAAGTTGCATTCATCACACCAGCCATAGTAGCTGATGGCTGAGGTTAGCTGCTGAGAAAATAGGAGAAGGAAGAGAGAGAGAGATTATCACTGCCTATATGGAGTGATGGTGTGAGATGAGATGTTAAGGAGTTGGAGTTAAGGGGGTGACTTGATTCCTCTATTTTCAAAAGGGGGCTGGCAACTCCAAATTTGGAAAACCACTGGAGTCAATAAATTTTGAGAATATGGAATTTCAGAAAAAGGTTGATGCTAATGGTGAAAGACAATCAAACCCAGACACTAGTCAACCCCACCATACATTAATGAATGAAGAGTCAGCTAGATGGTAACCACAGAGGTCTGAAGGAACATGAGAACCAACATGGGAGGGCTACATTAATAGTAGCCATTGACAAGGATCAACCTGTGGGGTGATATCATATGGTCACCATTGATGAGGATCAATGAGTGGGGTTACATATCAACTGAAGGATTTGTCTGGCCATGAATTAAGGCAGAAGTGAGATCATGGTTAATGTCATGCTAGAAGTGTCAGAAAAACAAGATTGGTTGCCATACTCATGCCCCTTTTGGCATATATCTAGTACCTGATGAGAGATTTAGACACATTTGTATTGACATCAGTGGCCATTTCTTATATGTCAATCTTGCCTCTTAATGTGCATCGACAGATTCTCTCAGTGGTATGAAGCGTTGCCAATGCCAGATATAACAGCATGCACAACTGCCAAAACATTCCTCATAGCCTGCATAGCAAGATTCAGTGTGCCAGAAATTATCCCAACCAACAGAAGTTGACAATTCAAATCCAGACTATTTTACAAACTCTTGTGATTTCTAGGAACCAGAAATATTCACATCCACAAATTGCATGGTAGAGAGATTACCCTGTAGTCTTAAAGCCTGCTTATGAGCAGAGTTGAACAAAACAAATTAGGTAGAACACCTTCCACTCATACTTTTGAGACTTCACACAACAGTAGAGAAAGAAATGAGTGATTCAGCAGTAGAAGCAATGTATGGAACTACACCATGGTTACCAACACAATATTTCTTTGATTCACTAAAGAAAGTTTGGAATTTTTCATCATTCATTGACAGACTGAATGGATAAAATGGCATATTCACCTTCAGGACATAACAATAACAAGGTATACCTGCCTAAACTTTAAGACATCTACTCGTGTATCCATCCAGGATACATCTAGGTTGTACTCACTGCAACCTCCGTATCACGGGCCATTCAAAATTATCAAACAAAACAAATTCTTCACTTATCATCAAGAATGAAGAACAAAATATTTCCTTAGATAGAATAAAACCAGCAATATTAGAGGACTCATAGTTAGAAGTAGCACTCTCCAATATAGTTGCAATGGATCTTACACAATGAAATAAACAATCATTGAATAAACAGACACATTAAGTGGCCTAAGCAGCTACAAGACTTTGTTGCATGTTTTTTTTATATTCTTCAACTTTCAGATACTCTGTATTTTAGGGAGGAGTATTGTAGAATTTAGATAGAACTCCTTGCCTAGCAAGCAGATAACTGAGGTAAGTTAGCACCCTTGGCACATTAGGGACAACCAAGAATTAGGGCCCTTGACACAAATTCAGTCTAGTCTTGAGTAGAGGTTAGAGCAAGATGTACTACAACCAATGTCCAGACTCATACCATTCTCATATCACAAAATTATTCATAGATGAGAGATGATGACCTCACCTCAAAGGTCATAATCTTGTAGAGTGCAAACCTCAATCATTCTAAGTACCAGATTTATATCAATGTTATATTGTTGTTATACATTGTTACATTTAATAAAAATGATAAACATATTTTGGAACATTTCTTTTCATTTTCTTTTAGTACCTCATATTTATTCTTGTTTGGGAGCTCCTTGAGATAGCAAAACATTGTAAAATAAAAACCCAACAGTATTTATAGAAAAGGCATAGGGAAGCCACATTATGGTGGTGAGAAAGTGACAGAAGCTGATATACCATGTCAGGACCAATGCCATGCAGATTCTTTTTTTGGAATTTTATTAAGGAACTCTAAATATATAGCATGAGCATCAGATCATATGTGACAGCAATATTCAAAGCATGGATGAATGATAGATTTATAAATATGTAAGTTTGATTTGGGTGAGAAAAAATATTGAGTATGACACAGAACCAACTTTCCTAGCAGCAACTGATTCCATATAACCTTTCCACTTCATGTCAGCAAAAAACATTAGCCTGAGAAGGCACAATGAGTCACTTTCTTGGAAGCCATATTGGTGCAAGGCAGAAAGGGTTCTTTCAGACAATTAAGCCAAAATTTTTGTTAATGCTTAAAAGATTCTGAAACCCTTCAAAACTATCACAAAGTCTGAAATGGGGAGATTTAAGGTGTATCAGTGTAAAACATCACTGGATTTTCCACCTTTTCATTTTTATTGTTGAAGTTCAGTGTGTTCTTCCCACGTTTCGGTAGACATCGGTAATTACATCACTCACTCTAACGGTAGGTTTGAAGCTAGCATCCAGCTTCCAGACAAAAATAAACAGTCGTAACTTAATACGAACCTCTATAACAGTGCACATCACCACAGTCCCAGTCGCACTGCCAGCCAATGTCCCAGACCATTTTTATTGACCAAAAACACGGCCAACACACCAATCATCACCGTTGGCCTCGTTCTCAATCTGAGTCCCCAGCTTGACTAATCAGCATGCAGACCGCCACTAGACAAATCGTGCCAAGCAGCATAAAATAAACAAATGTCGGAGAATGTACTTTTCTTGGACCAAACTTGCGAGAGGAAAGGATGCAGCTGACGAATTGACAAACTGTCTAGCTTGGGTTTATGCACATATCCATCATAAAACAGCAGCCCGACAAGCAAAACATCTTGGACGCTTCGACTCCGGTAAGTACGAATATTTATCGTCACATTTTATTCAGTGAACTTTTGTTGCATTTCAACTTCTTACTTATAAGAAGGATTCTTTATTACTTGGAGCTTATTTTCAAAAGTGGTTTCCTTGCATTCTTAAAATAATTAGACAATCTAAACAAATCTAAAATTATTTTGGCCAATCAGAACTCAACACATATACAAAAGAAAAAGATTTTGCAACCGATCAATTTTGTTTGCAATCAAACTAGGTCCAGGATCTGAGCATGTGAGATAAAAACAAGAATTCAATTCAAAATACAACAGTCTCCCACAAAGACTGTCAACTCATCTCTAAGCAATTATATTTAGATTTGCTCACACTTCAATCTGCATAGGTCAATAAGTGAAGACGATGTTTTTACTTTCATGAGCAGCAGTTGAATTATATCTGGGTCATAGACAGACTGTTCAAACAATAATCTATTTCCAACTAACAACAATAATAATAAATCCATTTGTTACTGACATTCATCCTCTTGTCTTTTTTCCGACAATCACATACACCAATAATACAAGGATTACTACACCCAACTTTGAGATTTTCTCAGCTGACTTCAAAAAACAGGAAGCATTACATTAAACAAAATGTCCAAATTGAGAAAGATCCAACTAAGTGACATTGAGGAAGAAGATAGTTTTCTACATAAAAAGCTGCCATGTTGGGTTTCTGAACAGGCAAGGTTTATAATGAAACCAATAGAATACTATCAATTGATGTAGGCAAAAGTGTTTTTAGTGGTAAATTCTTGATGCAATGAGTCAAGAAAAAATACAAAGTATTGAAAAAAAATTTTTTTATTAATTTAATTATCATCAGACACCCTCCTAAACTATTAAAAATTTATTACAAGAGACAAAGATTAGCTTCCATTAAAACAACTGAATATACTGGGTGTAATAGCAAAATTGTCCAACTCATGTAACTGCATGAGATACCATATTTTCCAGCTTGAAAGACACACCCTAATATTGGAAATAAATTTCTAAGAAAAAGAAAAGTCATTCTGATACAACAACACATTCACCATGTGTCCCTCACATACTGACACCACATATTGTTTACATTAATTACTCTTTCGATTTTCTTTGTATGGCAATGACATAGTAGTCAAGAGTAGACAGGATCCCTTTACTGCAAGTAAACAGAGTATGTTTAAGCTTGTGGCTCAGCTCCAGGAAGGTTTATAGTCTTGGAAATACTTGTGACAGCTAAGTACTAAGGTTACATCATATAAAAGGCTGAACTAGATAGCTAACCTTATAGTGTAACGGCTCAACATACAAATCCATGTCCCCATCAGTCAAGCGAATTAGGCAACCGTCCAAGCTTCCTTGAGCCTGGGCATTGCCTTAATTTCGTCTTGGAAAATGCACACATTTTTCAGAGTATTAATTCGGAAAAAAGTTTTTTGTCAGCCAGAAAATATGGTAATTGTCCATTCTTCAAAATATTTAATATCTAAAAACAACTAAACGAGTTTCTTTTTTTCAGGTTTTCAGATAAGACGTGTAGCCATCTTGATGCCAGAATTATTGAAAAACCCTTAGAATTATTCAGCTAGAAAGGGAGTAGGTTAAAATCATTGTGTCAGACTCACTGGTTTCTCAGCTGAGCAATAGTGAAAAGAAAAAGATCATTCAAGCCTTCAGTAATGGTATGAACATTCATACTCTGGCTTCCATCTTCAAAGACTATTCAAGAACCATCAAGAGAATAGTGAATAAGTTTAAAAAAGAGGGAACAGTAGAGAGGAAAACTGGATCAGGAAGTCACAACAGCAGGAGGGATCATCATTTCAACTTAGAGCTAAATATATCATTATTGTTCAAGGTAGAGTCCAATAGTGTTATAAAAACCTCACAGAATGCCAGTAAGATATCATTAATCATTTCTAAGATACAACGGTTCAAAGCTTAATGTAACAAGGATTTGAACAATTTTGCTGTTACACCTGGTATATGCATTACAAGTGTAGCTTAGGATTGTGACAGGTGGTGCAAGAATAAAAAAAATAAAATATTTTTAGAATTTAATTTAAGAGGTGGATTCATACAGTTTCCAAGGCTATTTGTGCATAAATGAATGTAATGAACCTGACTGGAATTCAAATTCAGATCTCTCATTCCAAGTCACTATCCATTACACCACCCACAGATCCACCATTATATTAAAGAACAAAAAATCCAAACTGGTTTAGAACAATAATTACATATTTCTCTCTCCTGCCTATTGTATCCTTAGACATGAAAAACAATTTAATGTCTTGTATACATATTGTAAACAAGAGAGAAAAATCCTGTTGTTGTTTCCATTGATGCATACAGGTTCACATCACTGAAGAAAAAATAAAAGTTGACAGTTACTGAACAGATTAATCAAAGTAACAAAATAATTAGTAAGGTAATGATCACAATGTGATGGAAAAAATGTGCAGAACCATCTTTTAGGTAAGCGTCTTTGAAATTGCTTGTGTACCATGTAAAAGTGAGAAAATAATTAAAAAGAAAGGAACCAATGTTTAAAACAAAGTTACTAAAAGCAACATGGGTCAGCAATTAAATACCAGTTTTTCTTTTCTTGTTTGACACACAAACAAATATTTTAAGCAACACACTTGCAATGAAAAATGAATTTACTAGAATTAAAAGTGAAGAAACTCGAGGCTAAATCTTGGCAGAAACATCCCTCAACATCAACTCCATTGACTTGGGGGGGAAAAAATGCTATTTCGTCTATGAACAATGGACTTGTTAATTAAAAGTTTAAAACCTATTGCAACAATTTAAATAACTCCAAAATTTTAATTTTGGGTGTTTGTTACAATAGCAAAATTGGTCATAAAAATTTTGTGTCAATAAAAGGATTTTTTTTCAATTTTATATTAAAACTACCAAAAACACAGCCACCTACAGAAAATATTCAATGGAAATTAATTAATGATAATAGATTTTGACAAAATATAACTTATATTTTATTTGTAATATAAAGAAAAATACATTTATTTAAGGCAGATGTGTGTGCTTGTCAAAAATAATTGAATACAAAACCCAAAAGGATCACTTAAATTTATGCATATCTCCTGCAACAATTAAAATCTGGATGACCAAAAATGCTAAAACACAATTTTCTTTATATCTGGTTAAAGCCATATCAACAAAATAATTAACAAACACAATTGAATAAACAGTAAATATAAATATACCTCTTTTGATCAATAATTGTACTGGCCTGAAAATCCTTTTCTTACTACTGAATAATGAATATGAAAAAAAAGTTCCATGTTGGCCAGCATAAAACTTAAATACTTTGATGACTGGTAAAACACCTACTGTTCAAAAATGTATTTTTTCTAAAGCAGTAAAATGAGAAATTTGTTTTTTTGTGATGCATTTCTTTGATTTGTATATTTTACATTAAATCATCTTCAATGTAAGTTTTTCACATGTTGATAATTTTGCTTATTTTTCATCAGTATACATAAATGAGCTTCCATAATTTTCATAACAAAAACAATTTAAATTACTTCTCAAAATTCAGCAAGATAAATCTTATATTTAAATGTTTTTTATGAAAACATTTCAGATGTTTCTATTAAAAATGTTGTAACAGGAGAGAGTTAGGAAAGAAAGATTTACTCTCCTTTTTGTATTTCCCCTGTTTTGGGCATTATTATATCCTTCATATAATAACACTGATATTTTATAGATGGAACCAACTAGTTGAAAGGAAAAGAAATGACAAACATGCTTTGTTCTCAGAGAGACTTTTATTTATTATTCAAACAGGCCAAATTCATCTATGTCCCAGGCAAGGACATATTCCATGAATTGGAAACAGTGAGTCTTGGGTTTTTCCAAATCAAGAATTGCGAGCTGGAGTTTCATTCTATATCTGGGAAAGATATATTCCTAAAGAGAAATGGTATCATGGACTTGCAAGTTCCTGAAGAGGCAGATTTAGCCTCTGCCCAGGCCATGGGGGCTCGGGCTAATGAAAGCAACTTTACTGTTTAGCTGTTGAAAACAAACTGAATTTGACTGACATTTTCATTACTGTATAGAATGATGTTATTAAGCAGCTGTCATGTGACCTACCTGACTTATCAACACCAAAGGGAGACAAGCATCTCCCATATCCCTACAATGTTTTTAAATTATTTTTTTTAGGTTAAACAATTTTCAAAGTTATCTTTTTTTTATTTTATATACCTACTATCTACAAAAGATTTTAAAATTTTAAATTTTACAAAGCAAAGTAATACTTGGTATATTAGTTTTATCATATTAAGGAAATTAATTAAATTATACTAAGTTAATTTTAGAAAAAAGTTAAAAATGATTTAAGTCTTTCAGAAATTTATTTTTTACAATATCAGTCATCAAGTTTCAACTGATATTTATCATGAATATAAAAGGTTGCTTATAAGTAGAAGCAAAAAAGATTTCCACAAAGATTTATTTAAAAAAAAACAAAAAACAAAACCTTTTCATTAGTAACCAAGATTTATTTCAAGCTCATTAATTGTAATTGAATTTTCAATTTCAGTTTGACAATGAACATTGTCTAATTGACTTTCTGCAATTTTCTTAGTTAAACAACTTTCAAAAAACAAATAACTTTATATTTAATAAAAGTAAATATCAGCAGTTTCTCCAATTCTTCTTAAGATAAATTAAAGATATGATATACAAATTTATATATTGAACTAATAATAGAAAATTAAATAGAAAAACTCCTATGTTACGAGTTTTGTCCCTCATTAGTATGAAGAAGTTTCTTTGAAGGACAAAACACCTAAACAGAGTTTTTTTCCCCATTTTTCATTCAATTACCAACAACATAAAGTTTATGAAAGTTAATCTAACTGAATAGACTTTTGCAACAAGTCCAGAGTCATTCCTACCTGTTAGCATGTTGCAAATGTCATGCAATAATTGACCATAAAGCTAAGAAGAAAAATCTTCTACAGATTTTGCAGACTTTGTGCAATTCTCCTGCTCTGGATAATGGTTTCAATAAATTCAACAAATTTTTAAATTCTTCAAAGAATTGAACTGAGATTGAAATTATTCTTTTATGATGGAACAGACAACTTAGCTGAAACTTTCCATAAGGTCAAAAAGTCATGAAAAATACTTT
Organism: Acanthosepion pharaonis; assembly: GCA_903632075.3. Classification (NCBI taxonomy): domain Eukaryota; kingdom Metazoa; phylum Mollusca; class Cephalopoda; order Sepiida; family Sepiidae; genus Acanthosepion; species Acanthosepion pharaonis. Next base: position 4,316,142 of record CAHIKZ030004942.1, read on the forward strand.
GATGATTGAATAGGAATGCTGTGAATTTATCATACAAGGTTTCATTAAAAAAAATGGTCATAACTCAGATATCAACCTAATACAATAACTCCTCAGGGAAAAATAGTTTTCTGTGAAATTGACTTAATCCATATGGAATAACTAATTGAAACATGCCTAACTTTTTTTCAATGCATTTAACAAATTTGTAGAGAAAAATAGGACAAAACTTTTCACAGGTGAATAGTAAAAAAAAAAAAAAAAAAAAGAAAAAAGTGAAAAAGATATCTTAAAAAGAAAATGATTACTACTCAATAGACCAAACCAAAAAAAATAAAATCCTATTGATTTTGATTTATGTTATCAATAATCATAATAAACAAAGGATGATTATTCTGAGTAGCTTTTTCAAATGTACTTTGGCATTTTACATTATGAAGAAAAAATTATATTATGATATCAATTTTGACCATTACCTTCAGATTTGGTGCATACTCATTTCTTTTTGAAAGTTTCTATCAGCAGAATCCGAAGAAAAAAATGATTTTGGGCATTTTTGACAAATTGCTGCCCTTAAAACTGAACATGCTTATTTTGGACCATTAATTCTGCCGAAAATCTGAATATCTGATAGTCTGCGACATCTCATGTGTCAGTCAACAAGAATCATGTTTTTCTGTTGTGCAATATAATTATGATGAATAGCACGGCTGTATAAAACTAAAGATTGAGGTTTTACATCAGTTTAGTACTGAAAAGTTGAAAAAGGGGTCAAAATACCAAAATCATTGATAACCATTTGGGAAAATGCTAACTAAAATCCACAGAGATCCCCAGAAATTTGTTAACTTCCTCTGACTACTGAATCATGATATTCATTATGCTCAAGAATTTGGGGTAAAATCCCATTTTAGTACAAATATACAATCAAAAATAAAATAGAATAATGATTTGTGAAAACTCACGGACCATGAAAATCCCTGACCAGTTTCATTTGTGGATAACATATTAGCCAGAATGTATCATCCCACCAAAACACCAAAGATTCAAATACTACTTAAAGGTGAAACATTTATGACCTTACTGGTAACAAGAACGTAACTGAAGGCTAAGGATAAGGCTAAATCCAAAAACACAAACTATGAACACAATAAAATTGAAAATTCAACTTTAAGCAAACTCGGTCACATCACAAAGCTGAATTCCTATTTTACGAAGCTCTCTACCATTCTGTTTATGTATAAATGATTTCTCAATGTGAATGTCAGGTTTCATTCCTTCAAAATGTCCCATTCGCCATCAATATCACATACAACAATGGATTCAGGTTTCAAGATGTCTCCATCTGGTTTTGCAGGGTGTTTCCATTTCAAATGAGATGAATTCTGAAGTCTATGAAGATATTCCATTGTATATGTGCTATCAGAATGTTTCTCAAAGCAAGTTGCTAAGTACCATGTGTCTGCATAACTTTCAGTAACCAAGGTGACATAATTCATCCCAACCACAATATCGTTCTAGTCATCCTCAATGAAAGAACTGGTTTGAAATGAAGACAGAAACTGTTCTGCATTCTTGTTAGATGGCAATGTAACATATTTGGACATGGGTTCATTGCCTGAAAGAAGTGTAACTGTTCATCATGACTGTTGTTGATTCTGAACAAATTCAGGTGTTGAAGAATATTTGATTTGTGAGTAACTCGGTAATACGACAACGTGATACAAACAATCTTTTCAACATTATCACAATTTGGCTTCAGAATATAATGAAGCTCTTCAACACTGGTTGCCGGCCCACACTAACTTTTGCAAAATTGAAGACATTTTTGGGTGTACTTTGTTTCTTTCCTTTCTCAATTTTCTCCATGATTTTCAATCTGTGCCATTTTTTCTGGTCAGCTACCCACTCAGTTTCCATGTTATTCAAAAGATTAACAATTGAAATGGAGCTTTAGGTTGGTGCATTGTGGAATGTCTGTGATTGGTAGAGTTACATCATTTCGGATTCCTTTTGCTGTGAATTTCTTGTTATGAAACTTGGCTACTGGTGCTCTTTTCCCAAACCCAGAGAGGTGATGTTCAAAATCACTGTTATTTGTTGGCAAACCAGATCACTCCTTTGTCAGATGTAATTGAGTTGCATGAGCAGGTTTATATGTGTGGTCACTATAGCCATATTCTCTGCCTGCTTGTCTTCCCAGCACTTCACCAGCATCAATACACATCATTTTTAAAATTTGATGCACTACTTCTGTGATTGGTTCATGAACCTTGACATGAGGGTAAGTAATAAAGTAAGAAAATGTAATGTTAATTTCAATTCAATTAATTTCAACTGCAAATATGACAGACATGATCTGAAAAATTCATTCAATTGGCCCTGGAAAGGTTGGAACATATCATCTAGGTTCTGAGTATTGAAAATTTGAGTATGAAACCAAATCAACTCACAATAATACACATCTTCACAAATGACAGCAAAACCAATCTGATCACTGATAGTATTCCCATTCAACTTCCTGTTTTCACCAAATTTTCAAAACTTTCCTGTTTGGATGCAACATGCACCTGAAACTTTTCCCCATTTCAATGGCCTCTTAATTTTGGCCTCCAAAATGTGATATATCAGATTTTAATTCGGACACATTAGAAGGATGAGGAACCTTGCAAATAGCATTCACCTTAGGCTGAAGTGGTTTTGTGCCTTTGTTAGACACTGTGTGACCTAAATATTGAAGTTCCTGTTTAAGGAACTGACACTTGGCATCATTTAATTTCACATTATATTCAATAAAACAAGCAAATACTGCCTTTAAGGCCTGGATTAAGTATGAATCATTATCAAATTTTCCTGTTGTAAGTCACAACAAATTACATTCAAGGATAGTTATGTTCTTATTTCACTATTTTCTGGCTTCATTGATGGCCAAAATTACATATTTCAGTTTTTAGAGCAGCAATTCGTCAAAAATGCATTAGATTGAAAAAAATTTTCAGGTTTTGATTTTAGCATTATGTTTGAAAAAAAAAAAAAAAAATAAAATAACCCCTCTACCTCTAATCTGACACAGTATATAATATTTAAGAAGAAAATCTAATGTGAATAAAAAAGAAGTGTTTTCTTCATCTTTAATATATTTCCATTTTGTCCCATGTTTTAATTACATATAAAATTAAACAATACTCCAAAGTATATAAAAGAGAAAGACATTCATATTTATGTACAATTCAAAAATTCTATGTAGATTTTATTTGCCACATAATTAAAGACTAAAGTGTTTTAAATAAAAGTGATTTTTTTTTAAGACAATTCAAAGTAAAAAATTGGATTAAATCAGTAAGTTTAATCAGGATTAATAAAGCTAAAATTAATTTTACGGATTTTACCTTTATACAATTATTCATCATAAAACTAAGTAAGACATCTCGATGTCATTCTAATTAAAATAGATTGTAGGTTGTTTTCAGATAAATTCCTGAATGTTGAGGCAAACTGTCTGAGACAGCGATTTTCTTTTCACTAAAGGAAAAATTTTGTTCATAAAAATAACGGATTTCAAAATCTCAGACAAGAATATTTTTAGAGAGCAAAATAGTTGAAATGATTTAAACTTTAAAACTGGAATTACAAAAAAAAAAAATCAATGATTTCAAGTTTATCAAATTTCTGTTTATCCTTTTTAGAAATGTTCTTGAGAAAAGAAAGTTACTTACAAAAATAATCTGATGTCAAAATCTAAATCGGCTAAAAAACAGTTTGATGATGAGACGAAATAGCATCATCAACATATTCTCTCAAAAACAAATCAAAACTCTGCATTAGTCAAACAAACTACATTCATAAAATTCCGATTTTAAAATTAATGAGAATATACAGGAAGGAAAAAAATGAAAACAATGACATTATTTTGGGTTTCATTTCTATAACAACTGATAAAAGAATTAGAAATAAAAAAATTTTCAAATAACATCTGGAGTTCAAAATTTAGTTTACTGTGTAAAAATGAATTGATGGCGGTCAACTTTACGCGGGAAAGTTCCTCGTAAGAAAAGTTTACCGCACGAAGACGTCATCGTAAATTCGTTAGATTTTAGAATTTTATAATTCTGAATCTAGAAATTTCCACAGAGCATAACGGAAGAACTAAAACCAACTAAAAAAACGTCTTTACACTACAGTACTGTCAGAGAATGATTTGAAGGATGACATTTAAACAGAAGACCTTTGCAATGAAAAGAAAACGACTTCTTGTCATTCTACTTAACTTACTTAAACTAATATTTGGAGATTTTTGGATTGCATTATGACCAAAAGCTAACGAACCGAATTTAAAATTGAAGAGTCCACGGCTGTGACGAAAAAAAAAAGTCTGTTAGTGTTAATTAAATCTGATGGGCGAATTCCAAGACTAAATTACAACGAAGATAATTGTCTCCTTGACTACCTAATTAATTAATAGTTTTAATTATTAAATTAAACGCATAATATTTATTATTTTCTCTCTTTTTTTTTTTTAACCTAATGTATTAGATACGTTGACCAATAAAATTAGTACCCATTTAAAATTGTTTAATTTTCATACGGTGAACTTATCAGACACAAAAGAAAACATTGTTGTTTTTTTGTTGTTACATAAAAAAATCATATAAATTAAATTTCATACAATATGTTGAGTTGGTTTTTTTTTTTTTTTTTTTTTTTATTACAAACAAAGATCTATTTGTATTTTACCTGCATTCTGACTTTCTATTTCTAATATTCTGGTTTCTTTCAAATAAAAAAAGTTAGTAGTCATTTTAAAAGAATAAATAAGTAACTATTACAGAAGATTATATAAATCAACCTTTATAAGCCAGTTTTATTTTCAAAACAAAAACGGTAAGGGAAGGAAGACATTTTTCTAAATGCTGGTCAGATAGTTAAGGAGGAAAAGTTCATCAAATTTGTTCCCTGTATAAAACTTACCTGTTGACTGTGGTAGCTGAGATGATATCTTCTTGAATGACAAACGAATTTAAAACAGAAACTCATAAAATTCAAAATCAGATTAATGGAGAAACTAAAAAGTCTAAACACTTGACTCTATTTTGACTTTTACAGTGTAAAGTGGAAAGTCAAAATAGTTTGAGTTTTTTGACTGAATGACTGCAGAGGAGGTAAAAACGATGACATAATCAAAAATCTCTTCACACAAATGATGTCAACATTAAAACTTACACAGATAACTGAAAATAATCAAATTTTAAATATTTAGACATTCTAAAAAAATCTTTTTTTTTTTAACTTGGGGAATCTTTACTTCTAATACAACTGAGAAATGTTCAATTTTTAGTTTCTCCAGAATTTTTAAAGTGCTATAAAATTAAGTTGGGGGTTAGTAAAAACAAAACAAAAAACAGTACAAATTTAAACAGGAGTTTAAAATTAGCAGAAAGCGAGTTAATTTGGACCAACTTAATGGTTTTTTTACGTCAAGTTTGTTTGTTTGATGTTTAGGAACTTTCTATGTTTGTATAAGAGTTCATTTATGAACTTAGAAATTTAAGAATGTATGTTTTTTATAAAATTCAAAACAAATGAAATAAGAAATGAATACAAAATATATATTTATTCCACTTTATTATAAGATTCTAAAAATAAAATGACAATTAGCAAATGAAAAAGATCAATTTTATTTTTATTTATTTGTTTTTTTTTTTACCTACCCAATTTCTTCTTCTCCTTAACAGAATTTTATATTTTAGTTAATAAGTGAATTACTGTATATTTTAAAAACTGAAGACAAAATAATTATCACAAAAATAATTTTTATTTAAAAATATCTTAAAAGAATTGATGGTAGCCATATGGTTCAGTGGGGAATGAAAAGGTAAATACTTACAATATTCAGTCACTACTTTTTTCCATTATAAAGACACAAAGCGTCTCATTTGTATCAGAAGAAAATGCAACTTCTAAGATTAAAAATCCTTTCAGTATTAAAAGAAAGTTAGATAATTGTACTAAGTTTGAAAGCAAAACTTGTTGCATAAAGACGAGATGTGATAAAAGCAAAGCTCAAAACGCGAGGCCAAGTAGTCAAAGGGAGATAACTTCAAATGACCAACGTGACGCAATTGGACAAAGATCGTAAAGATTTTTGTCAAACAATAGAATACCTTAAAAATTAGTAAAAACTCTATTGTTAAAAAATAATTTCACTGGCCTACAAAACTTTTGAAATGGTGTAAAGGATATGATAGCTAATTTTAAATAATTTCATGGCGCTAAATTCGAATATCATTTTAATAAAATGATTTTATGTCCTTTGAAAAGTGAAAACTAAAAGCAAAAATGATCTCTCTCTCTCTCTCTCTCTCTGTGCAAATCAAAGTTTCATCAACTATGGGGGAAGAAGAAAAGTACATCACAACACAAATATATTAGATTAAATAAGAAGTTAAAATTAAAAAAAAAAAATAATCATGATAAGAACTTTCGTTTTTTTGATTTTCACTAAGGATCCATAATTTTGTCTCTGTTCAGGTTCTAACAGTAATCTGCCATCATTCTTTTTTTAACCCATCTCCCTCGATATCTGTTCTCCATGATTTTTATATCCTGACGAAAATATTCACCTTGTTCATCACTTATAGCACACAGTTTTCTGGAAACCTGTCCAAATGACTATACAGGAAATGTAGTTTGATACCCGTGTTAGCACCAAGTTCCTGGTAGTTTGCTAACCTCCTGTCAACTACTTGTCTGTCATGCAATTACCAAGAAAGTTTTTTTTACTACAGCAACAAAATGAAAACCTGCCATTTGATTCAGTAACATCCATAGAGTTGACAAAGGTGAGCTTTTGAATATCAGATCTATCAAAAATAGCTTATTTCAATTCTTCTATGATGAGACCAGAAAATACACTGCAAATATACTGACAACATTGATCCTCCTTGTTAAGCATTTTCCCAGACTGCTTCAGGAGTCTTAATTTGATATGGAGAGAAGGAAAAAAGATTTTGTCTGTGTGAATGAGCGGATCAGTTACCACATTTTTCTCTCCGACTTTCATTTCAACACTGACTGGGCCTTCTCTTCAATCCCAGTGTTGAACTATTGTCTCATAAATAAAGGAAGCATAGGAACTTTGTGTAGCCTGAATTGCTGCCCAATTAAAAGTTAATGATTTTCAAGTCAACACAAATAACCCAGTCATGATGGAAGTAATTCATTATTTCCACTACCTACTTGATGGATTCATGATTTTCTTTCGTCGTTGTGGAGTGTCAAATTAGTATCAATACATATTCATTGCTCTTGTGCAGCAAAACAAATTTTAAACTACACTTTGAGCTACCAATGAATAGTTTCCATGAATTTATTAATTATTTGCATCATATACCTGAATACCAAGATGCAGCAAAACTCCTTTAACATCATTATAATATACAAATTCATTGATTTGATTGAATTAGGAGATAAATTCCACATCGCTATTGCAATAAAATGTAACTTTTATTCCTTCAGTCTTGAAGCTAAGAGTTTCACCATTTCTTTTGATGAACTCAAATCCTTGATGAAGTCACTCAGCTCTTCTTGATCAAACAGTATTGGTTCAGATGATAATCCCTCAAAATTATTATCATTCTCATCCATATCAATAAAGTCATTTGCATCATCATAGTCTGATTCTTCAATGTTATTGGCCATCAAGACTTTGAAGACAGGAATCAGGATTGCATTGGAGTGTGGTACAGGTCTGATAGCTGAATTGAGAAAAGGATAGTTCAGGGATTTTCATTTTTTTCTTGCTGAGGCCAGCAATGTCAATTAAGCAGAAGTAACAGTTGTTGATGTGATTTTGTGACTCATGCCAAATCATCAGAATACCAAACTTAAGTGAATTTTGAATACCCCAAATCCACTGGCGTAAGTGCTGCTGACATGTTTTGCAGACAGTAGGTGATGCCAATGAGGTGTTCAGGTCACACAGCTTCACTTCAAAGGATGTATGATAAGCTTTTCTGACAAAATCATTCATCTGTTTTTCTGTTATTCATTGTTGTAAACTCGCCACATATATAACAGAAAAAATTAGAATTGTTTTTGCATTCTCTGCTTGAAGTCCTTGCCTTGGTATTAACGTCTTGTAATAAAACAAAGTGATAATAACATTTGATTCAGATACGAAGTAAAAGACAACTTTACTTTTGACCTCAGTTAATACTTAATACTACACATTACATATCAATTAAATTCAATAAACTTTTATAAAACACCAAATCTATCTTATATAGTTCGTGTTTATAATTATACGGTATGTGCAAAAAATAGACACATGTTCATACCATTGATAAGATTATAAATCATTTGATTATGAATAGACATTAGTTTGAATTAGTGCAGAGATATCTATACTCATTGATAATTGCTTTTAAAAATGGTCAGATTATAGGAATTAAATATGAAACAGATGTGAAATAATTACATCATTGTGACCAAGCTGCATGAACAAAATAAGGAATGCCAAATGGTGCCATTTCTTCATGCTATCAGACCAGATGCATTAATAGTTTACAATGGTTTTCAATCCACTTCAACGGAAATTGCATAGTGCTGGGTGTGATAGACAATCAGGCACATAAAAGAATGCTACAGCTTTCAGCACTAAAACTCAAACAATGTATTGATATATGCCAAAGTTGTGAAGCTACAACTACACAGTTGAAAGCTATGAGACCTGAACATGACAGACGAAATAAACAGAGTGCAAAAACAAAGTTACAAACAGAAATATTGTAAACAGGAACAAATAGATTGTAATTTCTGTGGCAAGGCACATGAAAAACAGAAAGAATCATGTCCCACATGGAGCCAAAAATGTAAATTTTATCAATCGTAGAAACCATTTTGCACTGAAATGTCCACAGAAGCATCCTATGGGAAAAACAGGGGTTAAGACTAAGCATAAAATTAACCATATTTTTTCAAATTCTTCCAATGACACTGAATGTGAATATATGTTATGTGTAAACTTGGGGAGAGAGAGAGCAGCCAGATAAGATTATCTATGCAAATATAATGCTAGGAAAATGGAAGATGATGTTACAAGTGGATTGTGGAGCTACCATCAATGTAATCCCACAGAAATATGTGTGTAATACCTATCTGCAACCGTCTCTCATGAAACTCAAAATGTGAAATGGGACAGAACTAGGGTCCATTGGGAAATGCCGGAATTGTGCTGCACAACCCCCAAAATATGAAGAAATATTCAGTGAAATTTACTGTAGTCAAGGAGAGTTTGACTCCTCTGTTAGAAAAACATGCGAGTGAACAAATGAACCTAATAACTGTGCACTACAATAACATTGCTAATGTTAGTTCAGTACCAGAGTACAAGCAACTACTAATGGACTATGCAGATGCCTTTAATGGTGAACTAGGATCATTACTTGGCCAAGTGTGTCTGCAAGTTGATGAAACTGTCACACAAAATACTGCTGCAGTAGGATGCATGCCAGTGTTAAAAAGAAGACACTAATGCCACACACCATACCTGATCAGCCGTGGCAGAAGGTCGGTATTGACTTATTTGAATTTGACAGCATTGAGTACCTTGTATCTGTCAACTATTTCTCTAACTTCTGGGAAATAGATTGACTTGAGGACACTACTGCCTCAACTGTCATCTGCAGATTGAAGGCACACATTGCAAGATAGGGGATTCCATGTCAGTTGATTTCTGACACAGAACCATTGTTTGCATTTTGATACTTCAAGAACTTTTCTGAAAAATGGGATTTTGAACATCTTATGGTGAGCGCTGGAATCAACAGGCAAATGGCAAAGCTGAATCTGTGGAGTGCAGAATGGCTCACACGAAAAGACAGACACCCACATGGACCAGTTTCTGGACAACCCAAGCAACCCTTCTCAGCGCCTACTAAATTGCCACACTCGTACACTTCTCCTCATGAGGAGCAATTTGCAAAACCTTAGGATGGCAAGCCTTGAACCAAGTTACAAGACTCTACTGGAACACAAACAGAAGGTTCAAGTTAAATACTATGGTCATCATACATGTGATTTACCTGTGCTGAGAGGTGATGTACAAATGCAGCCATACAAGTGTGGGAGAAAGGCGTTATAAATCATCAATTGGATGAACGTTCATACAAAGTCTAGACAGTGAGTGGAAACTATCAGCAAAACCGATGTCATCTATGCAAATCTTCTGAACCAGTAAAGCATGCAAGAAATGGTCAGCCACCACCAACCTCTACAGATACTCTAAGTTTGCCATAATAATTGGCAAAAACACAAAGAGCTCCTGCACTTCTAACAGTATCCTCATCAGCCTCAGCTGTTGTGAGTGAAGGCACAACCAAACCAGAAAAATGTGAATCTCCTGTTAGGATTCACATACCTGCTGGACAAGAGATACAATAGCCAGCATATCTGAAGGACTATATCAAACTACATACAAAAGTGGGGATGTTACATTATTGTTTAATGTATACTCACTTTGCATTACAGTTTAATGTATGCTCCCTAATCAATGTTAAGGAATGTGATTCTCACTCCCTGATACGTCCCTTTTCTCCCTAACCCTTTTCTCATTCCCTTTCTTCCGATATCTAATAAATGCTCATCACACTTCGTGTCAGCTCTCTCCTAAACCTGAATCTGTCCCATTTCCTATGACTCAATGTAACAAACCTTGTATTCAAAAACTTCACACCTCTATGTGAAATTAGATTTTGGATCTTCCTTACAGATATAAAAAATAGAAGCATACTGCTACTCAGTGTTCAAAACAATTTTGGAGGCCAGTTTGATCTACACATGTGTACATATACATGCACACAATAGAAGAGACAACAGCCAGCAGCTGCCAAGTAAGCCTTTGTTTACAAACTCACAAATGCATTAAGCTTACCATCATAAAGTCTGTCCACACATTTTACACTGCACTAAGAACACGTAATTACATTATAAAACAAACTTCACTGCAAGGAAAATTTAACATTTTATTGCTCTTGTATATTTCTGAAAAGAATATATAAATGTTATTTCAACTGACATTCTGCTTCTACTTTTCCTTTAGAAAATAACTTTTTTAATTTTTTATTTAAAGATGTGCTGTTGTTAAACGTTTCGAATCCTGACACTCGGATAGCAACAAAAACCTGGGTAGGCAGATCCCAACAAGGTTATGATAAAACCCAATGAATGGATTCCATTTTTTATAGAGCCATCATTCATCCCTGAGATATCAGATTACTTTTCATTAATAAAGATTGATTTGAGTTGATTACAATTTTAGATTTTCATTTTTAATCTGAAAACCATGAATTCACTCAATAAAAAAACTAGTGTCAAATGAAAATCTTTGCCAAAATAAGACAATTTGGCATAGTAAAACAGTAACTAATATGAAAAAAAATGGACATCATTTTTAGATTTGGTGCCTTCAAATTAGCCAAGAAGATTTCATCCTTGCACCAAAATATGTATTGACCAGTATAATTAAAAATAAATTGATTAAATCATATCAAATAAACTATTAGGTTTATTAAAATATATCTAATCTGATAATGCAGCTTAAGCTTAGTTTTAACACAAGGCTGCAAATATGCATCACCTAATGAGGATTGAACTCAATACTCAGTAGAAATGCTCAACAATATAAACTTGATAACCATTACTGTATTAAAATTAGTTTTAATAAAAACAATAAAATTAAAATTGTATGAAGAATAAAAAATTAAAATGTTGGAACTGTGTAAGAATTAATATAGAAACTATTTTTAGTAAAAAAAGATATATAAAAAATATATTTAAAATTAAGAAAATTAGAAATTTACTCACACAGTCTGTTTTAAAAACAAACTGACTAAATGAAGCCAAACAGTTTATATATTTAAAAAAAAAAAACATAAATGAAAATTGATGTGTATATATTTGAACAAAAAAAGCTCCAAACTGATGTCATAAAAAACCCTCCAAAATAAGGCCAGATGGTTTAAACTTTCCATGGCAAAAATTTTACAGGATCGTCCTGGCTTTGATGTTTTCAAAACCAGCTGAATTTGAATTGAAAACTGGCATAGTTTTATTGGATGGTGACTCTCAATTTTTAAACTAATAGTGATACAAAGTATAGACTTTGTATAAGGAAATGATTTACAAGTCAGTTTTGATCCACATATTTGCAATATGAGAGAAATTTAAGACTGCAAATGCAGAAAACGATAGACCAGAAATGGGTAGGCTGACTCAGGCTGCTACTGCTGCTACTGCTGTGGAGAATGGATTAGCCACTTGGGTGAAAGGCTGGCATCAGGTAGAAAACTTTAACTGTCTTGACATGTAAAGTCTGCTGCAGCTGAGAAAAGAAATAGACCATGATGTAACATGGAGTGATAAAAGACTTCAAAGGTGGGCTGAAAAGTTCATAGGCTGACTATAAAGGAGTTATATTTGAGCTCTGAAATCTTGCATGCATTCATTTCAACTCTTCTCATTAATAACTCCATTATTTTTTCTAGGTAAACTGACATCTAACTGTTCAAAGAAAACTTCAAAAGTAACTAGTAGCGACTTCTGTTAAAAATGGACAAAATTTGGCAACATTGTATTATCAAGTACCTGCTGAAAAATTATTAAGCCCCCAAGGACATTGATGGTTGCTACATTAAAAGATGACACTCCAGCTTTATCAACAATGCAAAAGTTGACAGCTGAATTTATGAGGTGAAGGGAGATTCTTGAATGTAACCCAAGGTCTGGACTTCCTGCAAAAGCCACCACTGAGGAAAACATTGACTATAAAGCAAATAGCCAATGTTATTAGCATATCCTGTGTGAGAGTTGAGAATATTTTGCACAGTGAACTTGGTATGACAAACGTTTCTGCTTGATGGATGCCATGGCTTCTGATACCTGATTAAAAGCACACCAGATTGATGACAATACAGGAATATCTGACATTGTTTGAGGCAGATTCAGCTGGTTTCCTTGAATGTTTCCTAACCCAGGATGAGTGTTTGGTTTCGTCACTTTGAACAAGACACAAAGAGACAATCTATGTAGTGGAAACACCCAGCCTCACCTGCTCCAAAAAAGGTCAATGTTGTTTCAGCTGCAGGGAAGGTGACAGTCTCAGTTTTTTGGGATGTAAAGGACATTGTGTCTCTTGACTATCTTCAAAAGATTCACACTATTAATTGATGGTGTAGCCCTTTTGAAGATAGTCAATTAAGTTTGGCCCTATTTTCCAAAATTGATCAAGTTTACCTAATAGTCCAAAAAGTTATGTCAAACCTTATAAAAAGCTTTAGCATAATCTATAAAACATACACTGTAGTAATGGTCAACCAGACTACCTGGTTAACCACTAACCTACACTGAGGCACTACTAAAATACTAAGCTTAATTTAGTTTTAGCACTAGGCCACAAGTATGGAATGCCTAATGAGGACAGAACTCAGTAGTAATGATTAACCAAACCAACTCACTAACCAATACAGCCTTGTGGGTGATGAACTATTTCATTATGAGCCCTTCCCCACAGACTAAATGCCACAAGCCTATCACTACTTTATTGCTGTTTCCATGGGAAATGTTCAGACAAGCTACATTCCTTAGTTTCCCCCAGTTCACACCCTTACAGCTAGGACCCACCATGCCACCTACACAGTGTTGAAGTCCATTGGTGAGAGCTTCTTCCTAAGAACTGTTAGTGGAACAGACTCCCAAGAGGATGCTTCCTCAATCAATACAATATTAACCTCTTCAAGTTTAGAGTTATCTATTCAACAACCTCATTCAGTTACCCTCTACCTTGAGTGGCTCTTGAGCATTGTATTGAGTGAACAACAGCAAAAAATGATCATATATCATTTGAAGCTACTGACCTTTGTATTTCAGCAACTTAACTGTTTATCAAATTTATAATTAAATTAAAATACATCTGGAGACAGTTTAAATCTATAATCGGGAAATTTTATTCAGTGCTTTATATATATATATATATATATATATATATATATATATATATATATATGTGTGTGTGTGTGTGTGTGTGTGTGTGTGTGTGTGTGTTATCATTATATATTTTAGTTTCATGCATGCACGTTGTTTCTTTTGATTTTGTTGACTGCACAGTATAGTAGGGTCAGTTGGGCACAAGAGCATTATGACGCAATTGACTCCACCAGAAATTTGGAAATGGCATGCTGTACTGCTTGGTATTCACACCAGAAGCACCAATACTAGCATTTCAGAGTGTTTGGGTGTCAAACTGAGGACAATGCAAAGAATTAAGAAAGAGTTGGATGAGTCTAATGCTGATTACAAAGGCATGGTAACTTGGAAAACTCACTCTGATCATTCTGATAAGAAAAGAACTCACAGATTTGTTGGTGAGGGCTTCACAAAGCCCTACATCATGTACCTTAAGGAGGCAGTGCTTCCCTGGGTCAAGAGGGTGGCTGCTGGAAGACCCAATATCTGGCAACAGGATTCTGCACCATGCCACACAAGAAGGAGATCCCAGTTATGGTTGTCAGACAATTTTTGCAACCATGTCATGCCTTACATCTGGCCATCTAACTCCCCAAACTTCACCGCCCTTGATTATTATGTGTCAGGCACAGATGAGTGAAAGACCAACAAAACTCCTTGTAACACCAAAGATGAACTGAAGGCAAGGATTATGCAAACATTCACCAACTTAAACAAGGAGACTGTCCAGACAAAGATGCAGGAGATTCCAAAATCGTCTGGAGGCCATGGTTGAGGCCAATGGCAATGTTATTGAATAAATTTACATTTTAGCATTTCAAGATATTTTTGTGTAATTTTGATAAATATATCTGTTAAAATGAGATGATGTCAATGTTATTTTCGTTTTTGCATAATTTAGACGACAATTTATCCATCGCACCCGATATAATTGAGAAAATGTTTAGATTTTATTCAGTGCTTTACATTTATAATATTATTTAATTTTTCTTTTTCTTTTTCTTTTTCTTGAGTTCACCCCAAGCAAGGCAATAAAGCTAGGTTTACAGGGTGTGGAAGAATTAGAAAACATAAATATTACTAAGGAGCAAGGACAAAAGAAGAGTAATCAAAAGACAGAAGATAGTGATTCACATAGCATTTAAATTTTTGAAGATTAAAGTTGGCTGGAAAGCATGGAACCAGAAGAGAGTTCCACAAATGAGAAGTGTGAGAAAAGACACACTTAGCAGAGAACTTACAGTTACATCTAGCCAGCTCAACTACAAATTGATATTCCTCTCAACTATTTCATTGACCAGTACTCACTACTCCCTATTAATGTTCTTCCAATCTAACTCATTAACCAGTACTCACTCCACTTTATTAATGTTCCATCCAATTACCTCATTAACCAGTACACACTCCTCTCTATTAATGTTCCTCCTAACAAGCTTGTTGATCAGTACTCACTCTTCTCTGTTAATGTTCCTCCCATGTAGCTCATTAACCATTACTCACTCCCCTCTATTAATGATCCTCGTATCTAGCTTATTGACCAGTACTCACTCCTCTCTAATAATGTTCCTTGCATGTAGCTCGTTAACCAATACTCACTCCTCTATATTAATGTTCCACCCAATTACCTTGTTGATTAGTACTCACTCCTCTTCATTTGTTTCTCCCAACTAGCTCATTGACCAGTACTCATGCTCTCAATCAATTTTCATCCCAACTTGCTCATTGACCAGTACTCACTCCCCTCTATTAATATTCCTCCCATGTAGCTCATTAAGCATTACTCACTCCTCTCTATAAATGCTCCTCCTATCTAGCTCTTTACCCAGTACTCATTCCTCTCTAGCTTGTTAAATCTTACTCATTCCTCTTTATTAATGTTCCTGCCAACAGCTCATTAACCAGCACTGACTCCTCTCTATTAATGTTCTATCCAATTACCTCATTGACTGTTGCTCACTCCTCTTCATTTATGTTCCTTCCCACTAGCTTGTTGACCAGTACTCACTCCTCTCTATTAATGTTCTATCCAATTACCTCATTGACTGTTGCTCTCCTCTTCATTTATGTTCCTTCCCACTAGCTTGTTGACCAGTACTCCTCCTCTCTATTAATGTTCTATCCAATTACCTCATTGACTGTTGCTCACTCCTCTTCATTTATGTTCCTTTCCACTAGCTTGTTGACCAGTACTCACTCCTCTCTATTAATGTTCTATCCAATTACCTCATTGACTGTTGCACTCCTCTTCATTTATGTTCCTTCCCACTAGCTTGTTGACCAGCACTCACTCCTCTCTATTAATGTTCTATCCAATTACCTCATTGACTGTTGCTCACTCCTCTTCATTTATGTTCCTTCCCACTAGCTTGTTGACCAGTACTCACTCCTCTCTATTAATGTTCTATCCAATTACCTCATTGACTGTTGCTTCTTCATTTATGTTCCTTTCCACTAGCTTGTTGACCAGTACTCCTCCTCTATTAATGTTCTATCCAATTACCTCATTGACTGTTGCTCACTCCTCTTCATTTATGTTCCTTTCCACTAGCTTGTTGACCAGTACTCACTCCTCTCTATTAATGTTCTATCCAATTACCTCATTGACTGTTGCTCACTCCTCTTCATTTATGTTCCTTCCCACTAGCTTGTTGACCAGTACTCACTCCTCTCTATTAATGTTCTATCCAATTACCTCATTGACTGTTGCTCACTCCTCTTCATTTATGTTCCTTTCCACTAGCTTGTTGACCAGTACTACTCCTCTATTAATGTTCTATCCAATTACCTCATTGACTGTTGCTCACTCCTCTTCATTTATGTTCCTTCCCACTAGCTTGTTGACCAGTACTCACTCCTCTCTATTAATGTTCTATCCAATTACCTCATTGACTGTTGCTCCTCCTCTTCATTTATGTTCCTTCCCACTAGCTTGTTGACCAGTACTCCTCCTCTCTATTAATGTTCTATCCAATTACCTCATTGACTGTTGCTCACTCCTCTTCATTTATGTTTCCTTTCCACTAGCTTGTTGACCAGTACTCACTCCTCTCTATTAATGTTTCTATCCAATTACCTCATTGACTGTTGCTCACTCCTCTTCATTTATGTTCCTTCCCACTAGCTTGTTGACCAGTACTCACTCCTCTCTATTAATGTTCTATCCAATTACCTCATTGACTGTTGCTCCTCCTCTTCATTTATGTTCCT
The DNA here is from genome assembly GCA_903632075.3 of Acanthosepion pharaonis. Lineage (NCBI taxonomy): Eukaryota > Metazoa > Mollusca > Cephalopoda > Sepiida > Sepiidae > Acanthosepion > Acanthosepion pharaonis. Next base: position 4,333,347 of record CAHIKZ030004942.1, read on the forward strand.
TCCCACTAGCTTGTTGACCAGTACTCACTCCTCTCTATTAATGTTCTATCCAATTACCTCATTGACTGTTGTTCTTCATTTATGTTCCTTTCCACTAGCTTGTTGACCAGTACTCACTCCTCTCTATTAATGTTCTATCCAATTACCTCATTGACTGTTGCTCTCCTCTTCATTTATGTTCCTTCCCACTAGCTTGTTGACCAGTACTCCTACCTCTCTATTAATGTTCTATCCAATTACCTCATTGACTGTTGCTCCTCCTCTTCATTTATGTTCCTTCCCACTAGCTTGTTGACCAGTACTCACTCCTCTCTATTAATGTTCTATCCAATTACCTCATTGACTGTTGCTCCTCCTCTTCATTTATGTTCCTTTCCACTAGCTTGTTGACCAGTACTACCCTCTCTATTAATGTTCTATCCAATTACCTCATTGACTGTTGCTCACTCCTCTTCATTTATGTTCCTTCCCACTAGCTTGTTGACCAGTACTCACTCCTCTCTATTAATGTTCTATCCAATTACCTCATTGACTGTTGCTCACTCCTCTTCATTTATGTTCCTTTCCACTAGCTTGTTGACCAGTACTCACTCCTCTCTCCTATTAATGTTCTATCCAATTACCTCATTGACTGTTGCTCACTCCTCTTCATTTATGTTCCTTCCCAAGCTTGTTGGACCAGTACTACTCCTCTCTATTAATGTTCTATCCAATTACCTCATTGACTGTTGCTCACTCCTCTTCATTTATGTTCCTTCCCACTAGCTTGTTGACCAGTACTCACTCCTCTCTATTAATGTTCTATCCAATTACCTCATTGACTGTTGCTCACTCCTCTTCATTTATGTTCCTTCCCACTAGCTTGTTGACCAGTACTACTCCTCTCTATTAATGTTCTATCCAATTACCTCATTGACTGTTGCTCACTCCTCTTCATTTATGTTCCTTAAGCTTGTTGACCAGTCTCCTCCTCTCTATTAATGTTCTATCCAATTACCTCATTGACTGTTGCTCCTCCTCTTCATTTATGTTCCTTTCCACTAGCTTGTTGACCAGTTCACTCCCTCTCTATTAATGTTCTATCCAATTACCTCATTGACTGTTGCTCACTCCTCTTCATTTATGTTCCTTTCCCACTAGCTTGTTGACCAGTACTCACTCCTCTCTATTAATGTTCTATCCAATTACCTCATTGACTGTTGCTACTCCTCTTATTTATGTTCCTTCCCACTAGCTTGTTGACCAGTACTCCTCCTCTCTATTAATGTCTATCTATCCAATTACCTCATTGACTGTTGCTCACTCCTCTTCATTTATGTTCCTTCCCACTAGCTTGTTGACCAGTACTCACCTCTCTATTAATGTTCTATCCAATTACCTCATTGACTGTTGCTCCTCCTCTTCATTTATGTTCCTTCCCACTAGCTTGTTGACCAGTACTCACTCCTCTCTATTAATGTTCTATCCAATTACCTCATTGACTGTTGCTCACTCCTCTTCATTTATGTTCTTTCCACTAGCTTTGTTGACCAGTACTCCTCCTCTCTATTAATGTTCTATCCAATTACCTCATTGACTGTTGCTCACTCCTCTTCATTTATGTTCCTTCCCACTAGCTTGTTGACCAGTACTCACTGTTGCTCCTCTCTATTAATGTTCTATCTACCTCATTGACTGTTGCTCACTCCTCTTCATTTATGTTCCTTCCCACTAGCTCGTTGACCAGTACTCACTCCCCTCTCTATTAATGTTCTATCCAATTACCTCATTGACTGTTGCTCCTCCTCTTCATTTATGTTCCTTCCCACTAGCTCGTTGACCAGTACTCACTCCCTCTCTATTAATGTTCTATCCAATTACCTCATTGACTGTTGCTCACTCCTCTTCATTTATGTTCCTTTCCCACAGCTTTTAGTACTTCCTATTAATGTTCTATCCAATTACCTCATTGACTGTTGCTCACTCCTCTTCATTTATGTTCCTTCCCACTAGCTTGTTGACCAGTACTCACTCCTCTCTATTAATGTTCTATCCAATTACCTCATTGACTGTTGCTCACTCCTCTTCATTTATGTTCCTTCCCACTAGCTTGTTGACCAGTACTCACTCCTCTCTATTAATGTTCTATCCAATTACCTCATTGACTGTTGCTCACTCCTCTTCATTTATGTTCCTTTCCACTAGCTTGTTGACCAGTACTCACTCCTCTCTATTAATGTTCTATCCAATTACCTCATTGACTGTTGCTCACTCCTCTTCATTTATGTTCCTTCCCACTAGCTTGTTGACCAGTACTCACTCCCTCTCTATTAATGTTCTATCCAATTACCTCATTGACTGTTGCTCACTCCTCTTCATTTATGTTCCTTTCCACTAGCTTGTTGACCAGTACTCACTCCTCTCTATTAATGTTCTATCCAATTACCTCATTGACTGTTGCTCACTCCTCTTCATTTATGTTCCTTCCCACTAGCTTGTTGACCAGTACTCACTCCTCTCTATTAATGTTCTATCCAATTACCTCATTGACTGTTGCTCACTCCTCTTCATTTATGTTCCTTCCTACTAGCTTGTTGACCAGTACTCATTGACTCCTCTCTATTAATGTTCTATCCAATTACCTCATTGACTGTTGCTCACTCCTCTTCATTTATGTTTCCTTCCCACTAGCTTGTTGACCAGTACTCACTCCTCTCTATTAATGTTCTATCCAATTACCTCATTGACTGTTGCTCACTCCTCTTCATTTATGTTCCTTCCCACTAGCTTGTTGACCAGTACTCACTCCTCTCTATTAATGTTCTATCCAATTACCTCATTGACTGTTGCTACTCCTCTTCATTTATGTTCCTTTCCACTAGCTTGTTGACCAGTACTCACTCCTCTCTATTAATGTTCTATCCAATTACCTCATTGACTGTTGCTCACTCCTCTTCATTTATGTTCCTTTCCACTAGCTTGTTGACCAGTACTCACTCCTCTCTATTAATGTTCTATCCAATTACCTCATTGACTGTTGCTCACTCCTCTTCATTTATGTTCCTTCCCACTAGCTTGTTGACCAGTACTCACCCTCTCTATTAATGTTCTATCCAATTACCTCATTGACTGTTGCTCCTCCTCATTTATTCATTTATGTTCCTTCCCACTAGCTTGTTGACCAGTACTCCTCCTCTCTATTAATGTTCTATCCAATTACCTCATTGACTGTTGCTCACTCCTCTTCATTTATGTTCCTTCCCACTAGCTTGTTGACCAGTACTCACTCCTCTCATTATTAATGTTCTATCCAATTACCTCATTGACTGTTGCTCACTCCTCTTCATTTATGTTCCTTTCCACTAGCTTGTTGACCAGTACTCACTCCTCTCTATTAATGTTCTATCCAATTACCTCATTGACTGTTGCTCACTCCTCTTCATTTATGTTCCTTCCCACTAGCTTGTTGACCAGTACTCATTGACTCCTCTCTATTAATGTTCTATCCAATTACCTCATTGACTGTTGCTCACTCCTCTTCATTTATGTTCCTTCCCACTAGCTTGTTGACCAGTACTCACTCCTCTCTATTAATGTTCTATCCAATTACCTCATTGACTGTTGCTCACTCCTCTTCATTTATGTTCCTTCCCACTAGCTCGTTGACCAGTACTCACTCCTCTCTATTAATGTTCTATCCAATTACCTCATTGACTGTTGCTCACTCCTCTTCATTTATGTTCCTTCCCACTAGCTTGTTGACCAGTACTCACTCCTCTCTATTAATGTTCTATCCAATTACCTCATTGACTGTTGCTCACTCCTCTTCATTTATGTTCCTTTCCACTAGCTTGTTGGACCAGTACTCACCTCTCTATTAATGTTCTATCCAATTACCTCATTGACTGTTGCTCACCTCCTCTTCATTTATGTTCCTTCCCACTAGCTTGTTGGACCAGTACTCACTCCTCTCTATTAATGTTCTATCCAATTACCTCATTGACTGTTGCTCACCTCTTCATTTATGTTCCTTCCCACTAGCTTGTTGACCAGTACTCACCTCTCTATTAATGTTCTATCCAATTACCTCATTGACTGTTGCTCACTCCTCTTCATTTATGTTCCTTCCCACTAGCTTGTTGACCAGTACTCACTCCTCTCTATTAATGTTCTATCCAATTACCTCATTGACTGTTGCTCACTCCTCTTCATTTATGTTCCTTCCCACTAGCTTGTTGACCAGTACTCACTCCTCTCTATTAATGTTCTTCCCAACTAGCTCATTAACCAGCACTCCACACTGAGGTGATCCTTAAATACTAAACATAGATTCATTTTGACACAAGGCCATAAGTGTGGCCTCCCAATGTTCCTATTGGTAGTAATAGTCAACCAGTCTCTTGGTTTTACTACACGGAGCACCCCAGTCTCTGTAAATATTGTGTAGGGGAGTTATAACTCTGAGTAGATAATTATAAACCCCCTATATATATAAATACTCATAAAAATATGAAACAGCAAGACATGGAAACAACAAAACGAGTATTATTTATTATCTGGTTGTTATGGGGTGTTAGAGAAATGAGAGACAGTAATATTGAGTAAAATTATGAATTTGGGGTCAAATGTAGTTCAAATATAGATCAAAATCCAACAGACTGATAAGATGAAGAATAAATAAACTGTATACAGTCTTTCTCATATGCCTTAGATGTGTGTAATGAGCATCCAGATAATTTAGATGGAAAAATACAAGAAGTGTCTGGGAGTTTTCTTACTTCAAATTTTTGTTGACTGCTAAAAGATAAATGTTACTATTATGACCTGAAAAAGGAAAAAGAGATGAAATTTTTGTTGATGTACATTTTGATGGCCTGCCTGTGTGAACTGCTTGTCCGATGGGGAGAAAGTCATGTGTTTGTGTGTGTAGAGGAGGAAAGTGGGGTGAATTTTCATTGGTTTAGAATAAGTGAATTAATTATAATTATAATTGTTATAATCATTTTTTTATAATTTTTTTTGACACTATAATTAACATTTTTTTTTATGGACACAACAGTTGTCATGATTAACCTATGAGGAGCAACTTAAAAATGAAACAAAAACTCAATGTACACACTCTAATGAAAATAACTTTTCAAAAATATTTCCTTAAATAATTTAATTATTTGATATTTTTTATCAGAGGAAAAACAACTTAATAAAATGGAGGCAAGAAGAATATATACAGAAAAAAAACTTTAAAAATATTCAAATATAAAACTTCACTTGAAAATGTGATAATATTGTGAACTAAGTTGAAAAGAACATGTCTTTAATGAGATACTGATATAATTTCCTCATAAATAGAGATAAGTTTGGATGAAAACTTAGTGATGATGAAACTAGCAATGAAATTAGGTAATTTTATGCAATGAGTTTCAGCTTTTGAATCTGAAATTTTCTGATCAATTTTGAAATGATAACTTATAGTTCTGTTTTAAGAAAATGTTTAAAAAATTTAGAACCACTCCTTAAAGATATTTATTAAGCTTAGTTTAGGGTGAGGTAGGACTACTTGGACACCTATAAAAGAATGAACTCATTACACTGGCAATGGTCTTCTCATTAAACTTGTTTACCATCACTCTAGAGCAAGTATTCACAATCACTCTTATAAGCTTTTGTGGATAGAAAAGATCACTTTATAGTAGTATACACCATGTCTTGTCAACTGCTGATTTCTCCACCAGCTTTTATTGGCATGAGGCATTTTACAAAGACCCAGAACTTGACCAGTTGCAGAGAGGCCCATATTTAGACATGTCAAACTGTTCCTCTACTAACAGGAAAAAACTGGATGTAACTGGTGTTGGAAAACATGTCCCCATGCAATCCAAGGCTTTTTTTTGTGTCTGTACTGACACACGTTCACCACACATCCCTTCCTCATAATCTTCATAAGACCATGTTTCTGTTACTTCATAGTCAGCTGAAGTGTCCTGAGGACAGCCCTCACTTAAGCTTGTGGGTCCCAATTTATCCCCTGTTAGAGCCAAGTCCTTTAGTGAGACTGTGTCTTCCTATCCGTCAGGGTAATGGACATGCACATACTGGGGGTTGGCACCTAGAAGCTCCACTTGATTCACCAGTGGTTCATTCTTATTCAGTCGTATATGTCTTTTTAGTAATATCTCCCAGTTTCAAGAGCCAAGTTGGTAGAGATGCTCCAGTTCAACTTCTAGAAAATGGGAGGAATCATTCACGGGGTGTTGGATTAGTGGTGGTGTATAGCTGCATTCTAATTGCATGCAGGGCCTCTGGGATTAGTTGTTCCAAATTCTCTAAAGCTACCCCTTTATCAACAGCTGCCAGCTGAACCATTCTCCAAATTATTCCATTATACCTCTCACACTGGTCATTACCATGAGGGTTATATGGGGTTGTTCTACTTATGGTTACTCCTTGTTCTTGTAGGAACCACTGTATGTATTTGGACATAAATGAAGTCCTTCAGTCCAAATCAATATATGCGAGTAACCTGAAGATGGTAAAAACTGAGCAAAGTGCTTGTATGTCAATTGTACTGGATACATCGGGGTTGAGTATTGCAAAAGGAAACTGCAAATATTCATCAGTTATTGTCAGTATATATTTGTTAGTTTTTAATGGAAGTGGTCCTTTAAAATCCAATGCAATTTTTTCATAGGGTTATGTGACTTTCATGACCTTGCTGGTGTTAGGACGTTAAAACCTAGGTTTATTTTCAACACAAAGTTTTACACAATTTGGTGATTTCTTTCATATCATCTCCCGAGTAGGGAAGGTTTTTGATTTTTGTCATCTGGACCATGTGTGTAACACCTGGGTAGCACAACTATGTAGTTTCTTTAACTCTTCTTTGCAAGCACTGAGTTACATACATGAGAGAGGACATTCACAGCTGTGTTCTTTACCAGAGCAGTATATTATGTTAAACTAGTAACATGAGAGTTCAATTCTCCACCTGGCTATCTTCTCATTTTTAATTTTGCTTGTTGTTTCCAGGTTGTTGTTTCCATATGACTGATTTTTTGTCTGTAATTAGTATAAAATGCTGCCTGCTCAAAAAATGTTTCCATTTTTTCAGTGATTTGACTATAGAATAGACTTCTTTTTCTATTGCAGAATGTCTAGGTTCCAGTTTAGGAAAAGAGTAGGGGCCTCTCTGGCTGTCTTAAAGAGGCAGCTATGGTGCATTCTAGGGCGTCTGTCTCTATTACCAGAAGTAGTGCATGACTGGGCATAATAATGGCTGTTTTTGCTATGCCTCTTTTTAACTTGTTAAATGCTTTCTCTACTATAGGAGATAACAGAAATTTTGATACTGTTGCTAGAAGGTGGATTTTGTCTGAAAAAGACGATACCCAATGGGTATAGGGTGCAAACATTCCTAATGCACAGCACAGAGTGGGTGAATCTTTTAGAACTGTCAGGCTCAGTAATGGATTCAGACATTCTGAATGAGGTTTGTTTCTATGTATTATATACCCAAATAATGTTATATTTTTATGTCTAAAATAACATTCTTCTTGGTTAAGCATTAGCTTGTACATTTTAACAGCCACCATGAATAAGATTTTTGTCATAATCCACTAGGTTTTTCATGCAAATAGTTACATTATCGATGTAAGCATAGGTACCTTGCAAGTCCTCTTTTGATATTATCTGGTCTATCACTCTTGAAAACTAGCTACCTCATTAATCACAACAAACAGTATTCTGTGAAATTGATAAAGTTTGCTGCTGGTCTCAAAGGCCGTATAGCGTTTATCGCTTTGTTCATCTAAATTGCTTGGTCATAGGCCAGCTGTAATGTTAAGGTGCTGTTTTTGAGTCTCAGATATCCATGAACTGTAGCCTGTTTATGAAGGCATCTCAGATTAATTCAGTTTGATATTGTTCTGCTGATACTGAAGAAAATGAACAGTCCTTACTTAGTTTTATCAAGGTTTGATAAAATCTGTCAATGGAGTCTGAGGGCAGTTGATGCCTTGTAGCTAGTAAGTGTCTAGAGAACATTTCATTTTTCTTTTTAATGTAGATCCTGTCCAGTATTGTTAAAGGAAGATGCATCTGCAAAATACTCATAAACTTGTACTGAGACATATTTGGTGAGATAGTGTAGCTTATTAGAACTTTGGTCACAGGACGTGCCCAAGAAGTTCATGAAAGTTACTCTCCAGTGACATTATTTTGTTCAATGTCAGGCACATTGGGGTTAATAATAAGTTTCTTTGGACAGTAAATTAGGCATTTTCAAAATGGTTAACAATGAGAGTATATTAAATTGTAGTAGAATTGTTCTAGACAATATGTATTGCTTATCAGTAAGCCTTAATAAACTCTGCATATCAGCATTCAGGAGAGATACACTAATGGGGGAGATGGATCATACCACAATAATAAAATAAAATTTTTATGATGGAAAAGAAAAATAAATGAAAAGACTATTCATTTTTGCATAAAATAATGATAAATTTATTTTTGATTTTCTTTTTAGTTGTTATAACAAACATACAAACAAAAACAAATCATTTTCAACAAGATGAGCATTAGGATGGACCCCACACTCTTATTAGGAAGTTACAAATTGGACTGCAAATTCCTTTGTTTTTCAAGTTGAAGCATTTTAACAATATTACCCAAACAAAAACCTTGCTACAATGTGCAATTTTTGCTGCATTATAACAAACGAAGAGATACATCTAAAAACAAAATCAAAGCTGGATCATTGTGTTTAAGCATGAAACAAACTGTTGACATTCAATGTTGATACCTATGTCCACACTGATTATATATATATATATATATATATATATATAAATTAAAAAATTTTGGCAAACTTGAACCATCATGCCTGCAAAAATGTTTTTAATATTTTTGTTGTCAATTCTCAAGAACAAAGAAACAGTATAATTCACTTTCATCATATGTTTAGGTTTTATTACAATTCTAATCACTTTTTAAAACAATAAACATTGCCAAGGAGTGAAGTTAATTAAAATAAGAGCAGTGTCAATGGAAAAACTGTCCTTTTAACACTATTTCTTTTGCAAGCACAAAAGTGCCCAGTATTTGAGATAGAGAATTTGTAGATATAAACAGTGTGGACATAGTAATAAACACTGCATGTAAGTTTCACACCTCAAACAATCTCCAGACCATGCATTATTGATCTCTACTCACTCTCTCTCTCTCTCTCTATATATATATATATACACACACACACAAACATATATATGTTATTAAATAATAAAACTTTGGTTCTCAATCATATTTAAAACAATGGATAAAGATAACAAAACTTGATATAACAAAGATTTTTTTAATATTTCAGTGTTTATTCAAATCATCCTCAAAATATGATGAATAGAAATACATTTTAGCAATTATTTATCAGAGAGCATACATATCAAATGAGAAAATAAATAAAATCAAATGGAACAAACTTTCCAAAGATGTATAAATAAAGCAAAGTGTAGCAATATTTGATTAAAAATGAAAGTAAAAATAATTTGTCAAAAATGAATGTATAAAGAAAACATCTGGTCATTCATTGCAATCTGAGATTCAAAGAATTTGGTAATTTATTATTTCAAACAAACATCAAAATATTTACAAAATCATGACTGTTCATAATATACTGATTACCTTCAAGCATATTTTTAATGTTACTTGCATCTTGTGTGTGTGTGTGTGTGTGTGTGTGTGGTTAGTAAATTGAATATTTCAATCCGTTTTGAAATCAGTACCCTTTTTTATTTCATTTTTTAATCCAGAACTAAATATATTAATTTATATAAATAAATAAAGGACTAAATATATTAGTCTTATCTAAATAAATATTTTCAATATTAACCTTTCTACATTATCAGGAATATTTCCATGAATTTTATATACATATCTCATACTAAAAATTTTCAAGTAACAAGTGGCATATCCCCACACTTTGAAATATACACTTATTCTTTATAAAGGATAGGTCATCAACATCAGTGTCTTGTAATTTACCCATATTGTTAAAAATTACAGTATATTTGATTAAGTACTTATTAGAAGGTTTTCACATGTGAGTCTTTAAACATATTTTTTCCAATTATTACTGTTGCATTCTACCCTTTTATACCCCAGTTTCATAACGATGATTGCTATTTTTCTAACAAAGACATAAAGCTGGTTTTGTCAGTGTAAGGGAGATAACTCTGGTGTGACAAGACATTAATTTCACATACACACTTGCATATATATACATATATGGTAAGTATATTTAAATTTTTTCAATATCTAACTTTATATATATATATATATATATATATATATATATATATATATATATATATATATATATATATATATATATATATATATATATATATATATATATATAAATTAATTGATTTAAAATATATATATATATATATATATATATTTTTTATATATATATATATATATATATGTATGTATATTATTAAATTAATTGATTTAAAATATTTTATTTTTTTTTCGCACAGTTCCAACCATGTTTCAAAAATAGAAGTTAAAAACCCCGAATTTAATTTTGCAATTAAATTAAAAGCATTAGTTCCATTTCATCTTCAAGCAAATTTTGGAGTAACTTTTAAAAATTACCGTGTGAGATTGTCATTGTCTAGCGCTTTGAAAATTGTATAATTTGGACCAATCAGATTAGCCATGGTAATTAAGAAATGTAATTTTTGTGTTTATAGTCGGACAGTAATTATCAAGTACGGAAGACCAACCAGAATACAATTTAGTTGCATTATTTGAGTTCAGCATTGTTCTCCGCTGTTAAGCCCTTTACTTTTGCGAAACACGTATGGAGAAGTTAATTTGAGTTTTCAATTTCAACTGAGAAGGGTACCTACAAGTAACAGTATCATCTTATGAAATTTAACTACTGCTAAACTTTAATTTATATGATCTTATTTTTTATATTAATCTCAGTTATGACATTTTTCCATAAATGAAATATCAAAATTAATAATAAAATGAATGGAAACACAAATAACACAGTAAAATGTAATAAATGTACATAAAATTACAGTATTTTATGTAATACTTCTGATAAAATTTCATAAGAAAGGTACCTAAATTAATTAGATACCTTTTTCTTATGAAATTTAATCTCACTATTTACAGTCTTATTTTTTAATTTCTTTATATTTTCCATAAAGCATCGTAAACGTAAAAATGAAAGCTAAGTACAGAAAAAAAAATAAAAAATTAGAGCGCTGAAAGTTTTCCTTAAAAGTAACAAGGTAAATAATTTGTTCACTTAAATAATTTCACTTCCTTCCATCCGTAGAAAGAATTCTCCTCCCGTAAGTTATCTAAACGTCACGAATGTGCCTTTCGTCAATCGTCAAGCGACGCGAAAGGTTATGACCTGCTTTGTTTTATTTTCAAATTACATTTTTTCAGCGCAGAAGATAAGTTAAGCTTGGTTCAAAATATTTTAAATAAACAGTATAATTTCTGTTTTTATTAAAATCAGTTTTGAAAAAATGATAATTGATTTTTAAAAGAATATCAAAGTAAGATTTTAATCTTTTTATCAAATCGAAAAAATGATTGAAAATGATTATCTGTCCATTTTTTTGACAAAAAAAAACAATATATTTTTAACGAAAATTTCAGACATGCTAGGAACGATTAAAAATGTAAAAAAAATACCACCAAAATACTTTGATCTTTCCTCTTTAATAATAATATGAACATTAGACGATAAAATTTTGTTTTCGTCAAGTTTGGCGTCTTTTTCATCATGCTATGCTCTTTTGTTTACATTTTCGTGGGTGAGTTGTCCCCCTTTCATTCTCACGATGTGTCTTAATCGTGTTTTCAAAATGATTTTATTAAAAAATAACTGTGTTTTTCCCATTTTCGGCCCCGTTAGAACCACCACAAGGTAATTTTATGTAGTCCTGTGAAGTTTTGTTGAAATCGGCTAAAAAATGTAGGAAATTCGATCCAACATATAAACGTTACAGACACACACACAATCTGTGTTTTATAATAAGTAAGATATATATATTATATATATATATATATATATATATATATATATATAGAGAGAGAGAGAGAGAGAGATATAGATATATATATATATATATATATATAGAGAGAGAGAGATATATATATATATATATATATATATATATATATATATATATATAGATAGATAGATATAGTATAGATAGATAGATAGAGAGAGAGAGATAAAACTAGCATAATCCCCATAAAAATGACAACATTATGAAATGATACTTCTGCCAAGAGCCAGAATATTTCTGCATTCCTTAGCTCTCTGCTTCAGCTCAAAGTGTCATCATTCCCCAATCTTCTGCTGATATCCATATACATTGCATTTGGCATATATCATCTATTTAGGTACCTCCACAGATTCACGATACCCAAGGTTTAAAATGTATTTTTAAAAATTAAAAATCTTGCTTGAAGCTTTTATTTAAGTTTTACTTTCAAGCTAATAGATTAAATTTAATATTTTCAATAAATAAAATACTTTGCTGCATTTCAAAACTAATTTAAATTGATTGTAAAAGTGTTCATTTTGTAATTGCTGAATTTTTTTTTACTTTAGAACCATTTTTAGCCACTGGCCAGCAGAATGTAATTCTCTTTATTAAAAAATCTTCCAAAAATAAAATATATTTTTCTGAAACTTTATTTGAGGAGTATTAGCTGATTTAAAGTATAATTGATCTGATTTGAAACAAATATTATTTTTTTAAGTTTAAAATATCACAGTAATGCATTTTTTAACACTGCTGTTTATTTAAGCCTTTGAATTGTTGACAGCTTGATGATAGATCAATATTTATCTAATGTTGTTCTTCAGGAGCTTTATGTGTAAAAAATAAATAATATAACATGAGCGCCTTTTGTATGTAATTTTTAAGTACTCAGTAATCTTTAAAATTTAAGAAAACATTCTCTGTAATCCAATGTTTTATTGAATTTTAAATATTTTGGCTTTAAATTTCCTATAGTTATCATTCCTATTTTCTGATAATGTTGTGTATGAACATCTTGGCACATTTATACACATGCAAAAACAACTCAAAATTCTTTTTAAAATATTGGGTTACCTCAGATTGTAATAAGATTTTTGATTTATGATTAGTAAATATAATTTAACTTAATAACAATATTCCCTAACCTTTACACCATTGAAACTGAATTTTAAAATATTTAAAAATTCTATAAATTATTCTAATTAAAAAATGAAAAATTCTGTAAAAATTCATTATTCATTGAAAAAGTTTTATCTTCTTATGCATTAAAAGCAATTAAAAACTTTTCTAATTAAATAATCTTAGTTTTATGTTGTTTTTAATTTATGATTCAGAGTAAATTTTTAGATGGTCCAATTTTACAAAAAAAAAAAACCTTGATTTAAATTCTCCAATGAGTTCTGCTTTTAACTAATTATTCAGTAAAAATTATCTCATTGAATTTCTCGAGTTTTCATAAAATTAATAAGTGGGGTGTAACACATGTAAAAAAAAAAATATTTTTACCAAGATTTTTTTAAAAATAAACATTTCTACAATAATTTCATTAATTTGTGAAGAAGTCCTGAAAATTTCATTAAAATCCAACAATTATTTGATTTTTGCAAGTATTTCCAAATCAATGTGTCTTTCACTGCAAAAAATATGCTAAATTTTTGCTATGCTAATTTATACTCCATCAGCTGACAAAAGAAAAACAAGATTTTTAACCAAAGTTTTGAATGTTCTAAAAAGGATTAAGAAATATAATTAAATACTTTGGTCTTTCCTCTTAATAATAACAAAGATTTTGACAATATAACCTGGTTTTTATCAAGTTTGGGGCATATTTTCATCATAGTATACTCTTTTATCAGCGATTTTGTGGAGGTAACTACATTTATTTCAATCACATGTAAAATAAAATCATGTGATCAAACACCACCAATTAAAAAAAAGGCTACAAATTTTTATTCCAACACAATATATACATTAGAAGTTAACCAGAAACAAAATTTACAGTTATTTTTCCATAAGAAAATTACTAAAAAGATCTTTCTTTAGTAAATCTCCAAGTTTATGTATACTGCAAAAATTAAAAATTGAAGTATTTGCTTTAAGAATAAAAAACAAAAAAGAAAATAAATCAATAGTATTTATTGAAAGATTCTTCAAAAAGAAAAAAAGAAAAAGAAAATCAATTTTGAAATGAATCAGAGCAGAAAATATTATAAAAAGTTAAAAGTTATTATGTATATAGATATTTACTTAAGCTTAACACATTCGTTCATACACAACCTACTGGAGTATTATGGTAGTATGTCTGTAAGGCCTACAAGACCCTCTGGTGGGTTGTTTTCCAATTTCTTTTATATGAGAATTATTGGGAGTAGCTATGATTGATTACTTATGAGATCATATGAGATCAGAAACACTTTTTTTTCAAAAAAAATAATTAAATATTTTTGATTTTTTTGTCTTTTATTTCATTTCCCTTTTGGAATTTCTGATGTTAATTTTTTTTTTCTTTCTTTTACATACACAAAGCTGTACGGTGCATTTAGGTAAACTAAAAGATTGAGTAAACAGAACATTTGAAGAACAAAACATTATGAAATTTAAAAAAAAAAAGGTATACTTTATTTACTCAAGAAACCAAAATTATGCCTACAACCAGTAAAATAAACACAAGAATTCTAATCTAATAGAAATCATATTCCCAATAAATAAAAACACATCATATTACTAATATTAATGACTGATTTCTGAAAAAGATATAAAAGAAAAAATATAAAAGCACATATTGCTACACAAGGAAAAGTTGAATTGATTCTAATTTTATGTCTCTTATTGAAACACACAAAGCAAAGGGAAGGATTACCTTCACATTCAGCACAAAATGGATTTCCTTTGTTTTTTTCATCAGCTTCCTTTGTATTCATTGTTTTCCTCATTTCACTATAAGAGGATTTAAGATATAGTGTTAGGACCCTGGGACAACAAGGGAAATGAGATCTGGAAGCCAATGTGTTAATATGGCCCTGAATTACAATGTATCAGATACCCAGTGAAGATCAAATTCACTATCCCAGAAAAGTAGCCTGCAAGATGAACTACAAAACAGAAGGGTCAAGCTTGCTTGGACAGAGAGAAAAGTAAATGCAAAGTCTTCATGGGTGGGATCCCCTTACTATTTGACACACAGTATTTTGTTTGTCTTGGATCAAGTCAGCTTTCATTAAAGAAACTGATCACATAAAACTGTCTCTGACCAACAATCTTTTATATTTAGCTGTAAACTGTAGGACCTCTCATCCTTAAACCAACCACTGACCACATGTAGCTGGATGGTAATGGTATACACTCTTAGCATGTGAAATATTTGGTTATCAAGTGAGAACATAATGTTTCAGCATACCTGAACCAGGAATTTTGAGGTAATGGTACTGCCTAAAAACTGTAAGATACATATCCCAAAATAGAAACAAAAATGAGCCAAAAAATCCATTCAGTATCACAGAATTGGTTAACAAAAAGATTACACTCATCAAAATGCTGAAATTTTGTTTTAATTCATAAAGATCATTTAGTTCATAAAATTTTTTAGTTCCTAAGTCAAAGTCATTTTTCTTTGTTCTAGGACACCATGGATCAAATATGTGAGCAATGATAAACTTTTAGAGAAAATGGAAACAGAAAGGAAACTTATACTTAGCATCATGAAGTTGAAATTTCTAGGGCACATCATGAGGAAAAAGGGCTTGGAAAATCTGATGCTCACAGGATAGATTGAAGGCAAGAGAGACAAAGAAAAACAAAGCATAACATAATTAGTGAGCTTGAGTAAATAAATGGTGGGACAGTGTTTAGGCAAAATAACAAAAAGACATAATTTATTAAAAGCTACAAAGAACAGGAAATTGTGGAGAGCCATGATTGCCAACATCTCAAAGAGAAGAATGAAATGATCTAATCCAAAGAAATCTACAAAGTAAACATTTATCTATAAATTAAAATAAAATTTAAAAACAGACTCCCACATTTGACATTATTAACCCTCACAATGGAGACATTAACTCATTTTTAAGATTCAATAAATGAGAATTTGTATTTCTAAAAGCGATCAAGGACTTTAAAGGTACAATATTGTTTAAACTAAGTGCAAACTTCCTTTAATTATTTAAAAATTGTATCATTTTTGTTTCATGTTATTCATCCTAGAAGTAACATAATATATATGAATATTAATTTTGAAATAATAGTAAAAATTTAAATTTTCAAAAAAGACACTATTTATATTTGCACTATTGTCCACATTTTTGTTGTTTTTATCACAACGCTTCACTTGTTGTTTCCTTTGGCCTTCCTCAGATGTGGGTAACCTACAGGGAATTCGGAATTAAACACTTTATTTAATCCACAAGGGTAGACTGTTCTTGTTCTACTGCTCATGTCTAGGGTTATTGTCTAATTCCTGTTTTAATTTTATTTAGCACTTTTCCACTGAGTGCAAGTACATACTGCCCAACACTGGGATTGAATTGAACTAACAACCACTATGTTACCAAATTCACTAACCAATGTTTTTACCCACTAGGCCGTTGTCCTGTAGGGAGGCGGGGGGGTTGGGGGTCACAAAGGCCGAAATGTGATAAAAAAAAAAAATGAGGACAATAGTCCAAATATAAATGTATCTCAGAAATTCAAACAAAAATTTCAAAAAAGGTTTTTAAATAGCTTAATTTATTTATTTAAGACAATTATTATATACATAAAAAAATCAATATGGACAACAATCCTCTCTAGTCAAACTGTTTTCAAGTAAAAAATTAATTTGAAAGAATTTATTGG
The DNA here is from genome assembly GCA_903632075.3 of Acanthosepion pharaonis. NCBI lineage: Eukaryota > Metazoa > Mollusca > Cephalopoda > Sepiida > Sepiidae > Acanthosepion > Acanthosepion pharaonis. The sequence goes on from CAHIKZ030004942.1 coordinate 4,350,233, forward strand.
TATGGGAAGAGAAAAGATTTTTTTATATCAATTACACAGTGTTTTCTTTAAGTCAGGTGGTTGTTCAGATGGAATCTTTCAAAAAGCACAAATCTTATTTTGCATTTTTGTGAGATTGTCAGGCAAGAAAAAAGTACTGTCCAGTTTAAGCTTCTTTGTTTTCTTTTTTTGCAGGTTGTATTTGTTGATTTTGAGACATCAGTAAGTAACACATGATCGAACTCCAGAGAGCAATTACGGCAACAAAACTCAAAACAAACCGAAGTGCTTTAAACCAAGGCGCGTATATCGATGCAACAACATCAAAGTACGCGAGACCCCCAAGACCGGCAGCAACTACCAAGGTAGAAAACGGTATAGGTAGTAATAATGCTGGCCATGCAATTAAAGAAGGGACAACACTTTGTCCCAGACTGGTCCAGCTGAGATAAAATGTACTTTGATGACTCACAGCATGACCCCATCTCACTCCACCCAGAAAAGATAAAATTACCGCTCCGTATGCGGTCTGTGCGAATGATATGTCCGGCACATATGTACTGGTCATTATCATGTACATAGGAACAGACACGAAAGGAATTAGACCCGAAAAACCCAAAGCTAAAGCAGGAACTGGGGCGGTCCTTAACTCTTTTAGTTCTGAAATTACCATTAAGGCACTTGGTTTATTACTAGTACTACTACTGCGACTATATATTCTATTCAAAGAAGCGGTTTCTGAAAATAAATTCTTTTCTGTATGTAGTCTAATTCTTCTAGTAAAACTATATAATTTTTCTCTGGGGAGAGGACACTTTTTGGTTGATATATTATGTAAATTCATCTTTTGTTGTGTCAAGTTGTCGAGCGTATCCGTATACCCGTTGTTGTTGTTGGTCATTATTGCAGTTTTAAGTTGACTACTTTGATTATTAGAAGAAATAAATCCGTGTTGTTGTCTTGTGTTCATTGACATGTAATACGAAAGCCGTGTAAGTTGAGATGATCGGTGTGACCAAGGAGAATATATAACCTTGAAGATTTTTTTGCCCAAGACACGACTGGTTGATGTCGGAGATGAATTTAACATTTTTCCTGGCCTTTTTCACTTGAATAAATTCTTAAACTCGGTAGCCTGAAAATTTATATATATATATATTACATATTTATTCCAGTCAGTCTTTTCTAAACGCAGAATTCGAACCAAAAAATAACTTTGCAGTGCACTCACCTGTTTTAAACAAGAATGCTAGATGTTCGGCCATGTTAAGTTTTCAACAACAACAATTTGTTTTATTTTTTCGAAAATGATTTTTTTTCGTATTTTATTTAAAATTTTGTTATTTCAAGCAAATTAAATTATAACATGTTTTAATATCACAGTAGCTAAATTATTTTTCAATAATAATTACAAAGTAACTAAAACTGAAAACATTAATTAATGAGTTGGTCAGAGGGGGGTAACTCAAATCAAGGGAGGTAATTTGTACGAAATGCATTGATTCAAAATGTTATTTTTAAAATTTTAGTGTCATCCTGAAAAATTTATTCAATATTGTTGGAATTTCTGTTTATTTTGAGAAAGCGATACATTTTTAGTCAAGTATTTTTTCAAAATGTTAGTTTGTGGCTGATTTCCCAGTTTCTTTTTCAATCATTAATGATCTCCAAAAGGTGGAAAAATCACTCCTCCTAACTTTTATTACTTTTTAAATATAGAAATTTAAATATTTATAAACAGATAAATCCTAAATTAAATATAGTATAATTCTTAAGTAATCAAAAGTATAAATTGTTTAAAATAGTTTCAAAGTCCAATTTAATTTTACTTCACGTATTTTTTTTTCATAGATATTTTTAAAAATTAAGAGTCCAGTATACACTAATATTTTACCTGTAGTTTGGGCTTTGTTCTAGTAAATTGAAAAATTTTGGTGAAAATATTAAGAAACTTTCAGTTTCATAAGAAATATCACTGATGCTTCCAAATGAACAGTAAAAATTAGGCAGTTTTATTTCTTGCATAAATGAACGACCAACATAGATAATGTCTGAAAAGAAAGAAATGAAAATCATAAATGTACAAAGTATAAAAATTTATTTTGTATTCATAAAAGTTACGTCTTAAAGAAAAGATTAAAAAAATGAATAGCTGTCAGAAACTTTATAAGGAACTCACTGCTTTTTTAGGGTTGATGAGATATTTTTTAAAATTTATTGTAGAATGCTGCTTTCTTAAGTGTTGCGGTTACTAATGTTGAAGTGGGGTTTGGTTGAATAGATAAATGTGGCTGCGTGTTGAATAAGCATTTAACATTCATACATAATATTTAAAAACATCAAGGAAAAACAATGAAGAACCAATTTGTTTCAACGAATAATCAACAATAAGGTAGTTGTATAATGTATGAATAAGGAGAAAAAAAGTAGTTCCCCTTTATCTGTTAGGAAATGTTTTTAAACAAGATTTTTATGAGTATAAAGTTCAGAGTTTTCTAAATATTAAGTTCAGAGTTCTGTGTTAAGATTGAATGTATCTTCAGAAGATTGTTCAGTTGTGTGTTTGTAACTAACAGAGTTGTTTCAACTTGGTTTGTTCACATAGAACTGATGTTGTATGAAATTCAGGTTCTGTTTCTGTGTGTGTACGTGCGGAATGAGTAGGATGAATAGCACGAGTGAGTAGTCGAGATCTATTGTCTCTGCTCTGTACTCTACTGTGGTCTATTACTCTACTGTTTGATTTGGGAAATGCATCCAAATTTATACTACTATATGTGGCTCTCAGCATGAACGCGGTATATATTTTTGAAGATATACGAAAAATACTCAATTGGATGAAAAATGAACCAATCAGTGATTTTATAACAAAACTTGTTTGTAAGCAAACTGTAGGAAAAAATTCATTATGGTGAAATGCGATCGATAAATTGTCTTATTATTTTTAGTATATATTAATCGACCAATCAAAGTTGAAGAAATGTGGGCGTGGCACTACAATATCAAATGGTTGCATAAATCATTCACTGTGCATTGTTTGTCAGTAACAAGAACTTGGTTGAGTCATTATTAATTAATAATAGTAACCATTCCTACAGATTACATCTTAAAGAAAGGAAGGAAGTCATCACTAAGGAGCACACCTGTAATTCCTGGGCCAGAGTGAAACCACAGGCACATACATGACAGAATTGAGTGAGAATTGACAAACTGGTTATTACATGTTGAATTGAGGAACAATCAACTGGCTGATTATTTAGAGTTTGTGACTAGATTTCCCAAATCACCCTTCTGCAGTAGAGTACTTGATTTTGAAGTAGATAATAGGGGCATTTTATTCAACCAGTTTTTCTTAGAGTAAGTCCAGCTGCAGATTACTACTGTATTTTCTCGGATAACCACTAAAGACAGCTTTCACTGTCTCCCCCTCATTCCACATTCTGTCCTCACATTTGTACATGTGCAGGTGAGTCCACCTTGTCACTTGGGGTATAACTTCACTCCTGTAAAAAAGTCTTGTCTTTAAAAACTGGAGTGGATATCAGGAAAAAATTACATAGTTGCTCCAATAATAATGTCTGACCCCTTTCTTTATATTTACTGGGTCTTAATTGATTTATGCCTTTTGTGTAGGATATTTCCCCCCTGAATCAAATACACCACCTTGCTGATGCATTTGTATATCCTTCCCAGTTTCCATTTTTGTTTACCTACTTGGTAAACCTGAAATAATACTAGTTCGCCTTTTTGAAAAAAGGTTGTAAATTTATTTATCAATGTACTTGTCAGCAACAGTTTATCAAATGCTGATGTTATTTTCTGATTAAACATTTGTTCTATTGGCAAAGTACTATCAAGAGTATTTGGGTTTGAAGTTTACCTATAAGTGGCCAAAAATTGTTGAAGTGACTCTTCCATTTCCTCCCCACCCTTGATTTTTTTCAAGACTGTTTTAAAAGTATCTACAAATTGTTCTGTGTATCCATTAGATCTTGGGTAGTATGCTGGCATTATTACATGTTTGACAGTCCCTTCTCTGCAAAATTCCTTGAATTCAGCTGCTGTAAACAGTGTACCATTATCTGTTACTACTGTGTCCAAAATTCCAAATCTGGCAAACAGTTCTCATAATATTTTAATGGTACCCTTAGTTGTCACTGTGCTACATCTTACCACCTCTGGTTACTTAGAAAAACTATCTACTATTATTGAATAATACCAACCATTCATTAGTCCTGCATAATTCCTATGTAACCTGGACCATAGCTTTTTTGTTTGTGGCCAAGGTTTAATTTTTACTGGTGGCAATTTAGCTGTTAACACACAGTCTTGACAAGACTTCACTAGATCTCCAACATCCTGATCAATAACCTTCCAGTATACAAAACTTCACATCGATGCTTTCATGTGAGAAATCTCTGGGTGACCACTGTGGAGCTGTTTCAATGTTTTTTTATGGCAAAGTCTCTGGTATTACTACTCATTCTCCATACATTAAACATCTGTCACATATGGAAAATGACTTTTCCTTACCACCGAACATTTTTATTTTGTTTTTTCTTTTTTACCACTCCTCAGATATTCACTCTTTTTGTCGTCTTTCTGGGATTCACTTGTTGGGGGTTTTTATGGCCTCAATTCAACCCATGCATTTTTTACTTACAAATGTGTAAGCAAAGGAAAAGCAAACAAGAGAAACAACACAAAAACTGTTTTTATAATAATCTTCATTTTACTGTATGACATCCAAAACAATCAAGTGTATGATTTTTATATAGTAATAGTTGTAATAATACAGCAGGAATTATTCTCCTGCAACTGTTATTTGAACTGGTCAAGACTTTAAGAAAGATATATATTTTATCTGGACTCACAGAAGATTTAAGTTCATGAAATAAGAGTAAGTTTCAATGGAAAGTATGTTCTTTGATAAGAAGGTGTTGTAGGCTGAAATTTGGTGTAAGATGAGTTCCAAGAAACTTGTTGATTGAGGGAAAATATAATCTTCACTTGAATATTGAAAAGTTGAATTAACTTGACATTTATTGTTGTTCACCGAAGAGAGTTGAATATGAGTGAATGAATTCTGGAAAGCTGAGAATATGTTGAATAGTAACATAGCTCCAGAGGATTTTGAAGTAAATAAGTTTTTGTTGCTTGTAGTTGAATAGTTAAGAGATGTTCAATGTTCATACATATGTGTGTGCATTATAGCTTCCTCCTGTCAGGGACAGACGTAAAACTCCTCACTGAACTACATAGTTGTAGTTCTGAGAAAAACAGAAGAAAGAGTTGAAGATGTTGCTCATATTTATTTACTTTCAAGTCACGTGGTAGGCTCAAAACATGTGGACAGATTTTTGGCGGAAATATTTTTGTTCAGGTCAGAAACTAGTTCGATAAAATTTGGACGTAGTTGAAAACATGATATTCATATTAATTGACCAATGAGGAGTCAGAGAAATATCAAGGCTCTGTGATCCACTTTTTGCACAAAAATGAACTATTTATTTTCAGCTATTGAAATGATGTAGAATTAAAATTCTACACCTTCTTAATATCCTCTTATTTTATTCCTTAGAGTGTATTTTATTTCTTCCTCAGCTTTTATTTTCAAGTAAACCCTTCACACTTAGGTATTAATCTGGACAGATTATCTACATGTCCCATTTCTTTAGATGGCAAATAAATCATATCCTAGAAACATCGTAGCCCATCATTGTATGAGGTTTGCCAAATGTATGGGAATGTCTTTTTTGAGCCAAATATTTTCAAAAGTAGTTTATAATCGGTTTGTAGTACAAACTTTCAATCACGTAACATTCTGTGAAAGTTTTCCATTGCAAAAATTATTGCCAGTGCTTCTTTTTCAATTTGACTATAATTTCTTTCTGCTGATAATAAATTTCTCAACACATGAGTAACAGCAGTTTTTTTTGTTCTTTTTTTTTTTTGTTTAGTAATACAGTTCTGATACTGTATTCAGTAGTATCAGCAGCTACTATTATTTCCAATGAAGAGTCAAAATGCACTAATGCAAATTCATAAGTTAGTATTTTTTAAAATTTTTTCAAATGCCTTTCTGATGGAGTATATTATTTTTTTGCAACAATGGCAGCAATAAGGAAGAAGAAACAACTTTTAGTTTTTATTTAGTAAATACACCTAAATTTAGATATTAAAAATAAATAAAATAGTTTTAAAATGTCTATATTTGGCTGCTGGTAGTGCTGATAATTTGGCGAAACCTTTGAAGAAAATTTTAGATAGGTTTCAAATGATGTCAGCTTGTTTTAAAAAATGTCACCAAAAAGCACTGTCTTGCAGGGGGGATGGACCCCACTTACACATGGTGATCAATTTGGGCTGGTCATTAAGTATACTCCATCCTCCTTAGTGTTTTGTAAGACCTACTTGAATCCAAAGTTTTTTCACACCTATGTGAGAAATAAAGACTTTGGCGTCAGTTCTTTCATTTTGATTTTTCATATCTTTGAACAGGTAGTGGAAAGAAAGTTCAAAACATATAAAGGGTGGGTGCAGAGATAGAATGCCATAAAATCAAAAACTACTTAAAAAAATATTCTTGCTGAAACAGTTCCATTTTCATTCTCATAGTCAACTTCTTTCAGACTAAAAACTGAAAAACCAATGGAAATTTGACATCAACATAATTGTAAATGTATTTTTTTTCCTTTTTGTTAACTTTATATTAAATAAATTTAAAATGTTTTAAGAAAAAAGTGAAAAATCAATTGCTAGCATTTTTTTTTTTTACTAATCTTATATATTTAAAATTTTTTTACTACTTTTATATTTAAAATTATATTTTATTTAATGTAATGTGAAATTTTAAATTGTTTTCTTTGTAGAAGTAGATCTTTCTTTCAATTGTGCTATATAGGGACCGTTGGATTTTGTCGCCCATTTCGCTCGATATTTGCCCAAATTTTGGATAAAATTGATTGTTGGTCTTAATTGTATTTCTTGTCCTGGAATAAAATTCTAATTTACTTTTTAAAGTTTTGAGAATCTAACTTTAATTCAATGTGTTAATTGCTAGCGGCCATTGCTTTTTTGCCTTTTTTTTTTTCTTCCACCAAAAATATTTTTATGGTTTTAATATTTTACTACCCCCAAAAAACAAATTTTTTGACACAAAAAATAAACTTTGAATATTCTTTTTACACAAAAAAAACAAGTTTTAACAAAATTTTATTATTAAAAGCAAAGGTTTTGAAGAGGTTAAAACATACTAGTCAAGAATTTAAGAATAACAAAATATCACCAACTTCTTTTTGATGACAGGTAAAAATTTGGTATAAAAGTTCAATTTTACATATATTAAAAATAAATTAGAATTTTTTGTCAGGACAAAAATACTATTTCACACCAATAATTGATTTTATCCAACTTTAAGGCAAATACCAAACAAAATGGGTGAGTAAATCCAGAGGTCCCTATAGTACAACTGAACCTCTTTTATTAAATTTATATTTACAAACATCTAAACTAAATTGCAGATAAGATACATCAAATATCTCATTAAAATTGAGCTAAATATTATCATCTATACTTGTTTTTCTTTGTACAGTAAGAATATAAACTTCTCTTAAATATATTTTATTGACAGTACCACCAATATAGCAATAAATGGCCAAATCTTTAATTAGAATAAAAACGTGAAATTTCTTTGATAGTATACATAATTATATTATGCAATCATGTAAATTTGGGATGTCAATGTGGTGGCCATTTCATGCATAAAAGCTGGGGACTCATTTTAAATCATTGTTGTTTTAACTTCCCAGAAAGTTTGGCGTATTCATAAAAAAGCAAACAAGACTTCAGAATATCTGTAAGGCAATATCCACCACTAAAATAACTAAACTTTATTTGTTTATACATTAATATAAGTATGAAACTTTTAATAGAAAATATTTGATTTTCCTTGCATTCTATTCTATGCAAGATCCAAATCTTCTATTTTACTATTTATTAATAGTAAGTAAACATTTTAAAAATTAATCTTTCTTTTTTGAGGGCACAATATAGTTTCTTTTTTGTTGCCATATTTCACAACTTCAAAAAAAAAAAAAAAAAACAAACTTTCCTCAAAAGATTCTGCAAAAATTAGACAAGAAATATTTACGCACATCACTGCTCCTCAGCTATCATCTGTAAATTTATCCCTGGGTCCTGTTCAAGCTTTGCCAACAATTATATCCTTATTTCATTATCTTTGTGTGACTTCAGACTCAACACAAAAATTAAATGTTTAAACTGGTCTTCTGTAACATCTTTTAATTTACTCTTTTCACTTTCTCTGTTCAGTTCCCACATGTGGAAAAATCATCTTTTCTCTTCATGTTGAAAACTTGATATCAGATATGGAAAACAGACTTTTTTGCCAAAAACTTTCAAAACTTTTATTGTTTTAAAAATCCACATTGTTTTTTTTGGTAATATAAAATTATAGTACCTTTTGTGTCTTTTGAAAATTATAGTACCTTTCGTATTTTTTTTTTTTTTTTTAAATTATAGTACCTTTTGTTTTTTTTTTTTTTTTTTTTTTTTAAATTATAGTACTGTTCATATCCTTTTTTTTTTTTATAAATTATAGTACCTTTCGTGTCCTTTTTTTTTTTTTTAAATTATAGTACCTTTCGTGTCCTTTTGTTCCCAGCCTCCCTAGTAGTAGTCACACTTTTTTTTTTTTTTTTTTTTGGTTGGTCCATCCCACACATTCTTTTTCAAAGAAATCCTCAAAATGTCAAAAATATACCTCAAACATGAAGTTATCATCTAGGGCATAATTAAATTTGAAATGGAATCCCTTGGACTTGAAATTTTTTCTCTTTCAATTAAGAACATTTCTAAAACCGGTGTCTGGCATTTGAAAAGTAGCTATAATTCCTCAATTTTTGTAAAAGAAAGAAAAAAAAAAAAAAAAAGTTATTTTTTTCTAATTTCCACAATTTTGTCTCATTGCCACTGTTGAGTTCAGCTGCAGATTACTACTGTATTTTCTCAGACAACTGCTGAATACCCGCTTTTGCTGTCTCCCCTCAATCCATGCACTGTTCTCACATTTATATACGTGCAGGTGAGTCCATCTCGTTGCTCAGGCATAACATCTTTATATTTAATAAATCTGTTAAGAGTTATCAACAGTATTGTGAATTTTATTGAAGGAGTTCTTATTCCAGCCTGATTTCAACATGCACTTAGATGCAAAGAGACAAAAGTTACCATGGCCACAGATAGGAATCTTGTTTGTGGTACACAACATACATAGAGGGGATCATACTAGACCTCACCATCAATCCCCAATACCATCAGATTTTGGGAAACCCAAATCAACACTATCGAGACAACACAGTGGGTACCAACCGAAGAGGGAAAAGAAAGCCAGATGACCTGTAAGGTCAGTATTACTCAATACACTAATGAGAATTCTTTATTGAAAATAAAATTTCTGAAACAATAAATTCAGCGTCATTTAATTCCAATGGAATAGTAATGAAAATTAAATTCTGTGAGCAAAGTATTGTAATTACATGACATCTTGGTCAGATTTTTGCAATCTAACTTGTTCAGGTAAAAAGAAGCAAAAACCAAAAGAATTGGTCAAAATGTAATTTGTTTTTTTTTTATTGCTATAATAGTCATCATGTTTTTGTTTTTATATACAAATGAAGAGATGAACTGAGAAACAGCGATTGTTTTGTTAATGAGTACAAAAATGTTTACATAGGATAATTAAGCATCACATCTTGTTTGGCCAATTCCAGCAACATAGGATCGTCGAAGAACTTGTTGATGCTTACATCTTCACTAAGACCCTGCAGGAAAAAGAAAATGAAAAGCATATCTCAAAATCTTCAGTGTGTGAAATAAATCAAAAAATGTATTCATTTACAGTATGAAGTGAGTCAAAAATTAAGTTTTTTTTTCTTACTTTGGTGAAGTAGTCTTTGGTCAATTTCATAATTTCTATTTCTTGGTTCTTTATTTTATTTTTATCATTTGGCAGGCTTCATGATGGTGGCATTGTGATTGCAGATTTTACCAATACTTTGGTTTGTTTTACATATACACACACACACACACACACATTTAATATGTGTTGTGTAATCATTAACATGAATTAAAATTTTGAAACTTTTTAACTGTTTTACTTATCTCATAAACAAGTCTGCAATCAAACAATTGGTATTGAATAGACTGAAGCTAAGTGCATTGCAAAGATGACAGTATAAAAATGGATTAAGGCCACCAAGATGACAGGAATTGATGAATTGTACAAATAAGTTTCAAAGTCATAAAATAGGCTTAACATTTATGAGAACAGGTGAATTTGAGCTTCCGAGATATCATGGGACAATAAACAAGACTTGTTCAGCACCCAGGTCTCTTGAACACATGAAATTCTTTATCAAATCATAATTCTATCCAGAAGCTTAAGTAAACAATAATTCTAAATATTATAACAGTAATCATACAACAAGACCATCATCCAGCTTTCCACTAACCAGCCAATGACTACCCCACATTTTCATTTCTATTGCTGGGAACCAAAAACTGGAAAAAGTCCACTGCATGTTCACAGAGTAAAGGAAGATGAAAACAAATGCCACAGCAAAAAATGATAAATTGAACCACATTTCCAATAAAATAAAATAGGGGTTTTATTCAAGGCTTCACTTGCTCAGGTTAGGTATGTAGACATAGGTGACACATGGGACAATTTCTGCCATGCCAGCCTAACAGACCAACTCTTCTTCTTACCAACTCTCTGCCCATCTTACATTTCATGGTATATGGCTAGCAACATGAATAGTTGGCACTGGAACTACCTGATTGACAAGCTGTCCTCTACTAAGACCAGAACTGGCTTCCTCAATTCCAATTCTGACTGTTAATATAGACCAGCAATGAAAATCATCATTGTTTGGCTTTGTTGTCACTGAACACCAAATGTTTTTTTTTTAGTTATCTGTTCTTCCCCCCCCCCCTTTCAGTCAAGTGGGTGCTACTTAGAAGATCTGACTTCAAAGACCCCATCCAATGGCAGTAAAACACTAAACACTTGGGATAGAGATAAAATCATACCATCCTTTTCTATGTGGATGTCCCAACCATAGTGCTACAACATTTAAAAAAAAAAAAAAAAACTCATCTTTGGATTAAGTATGATTCTTGTTAATAATTTCAATTGTTTTCTGTGAAACTATTTTTTTAAACAAGGCAAATGAAAAGTATGACTGCACTTCCACCTTTCAAAGTAGAAATATAACAATTTTTGTACCTTTCGTCTTCGTGTTTTGATCATGAATTCACGAGCTAAGTGAGTGGCTGGTTGAGGCTCTAAAGGACGAATAATGATGCTTTTATCCAATGGATCACCAGGCACAATCTGAAAGACAAGCAAAAATAAAGATTTTAGGTTTTTTAAAATTTTCAAATGAATGAAAAGAATTTATCTTTCAATCAATTCACAAGTAAACATTAAATTGCCATTAGATATTTTAGGCTAATAATCATTAATGCTGAACAAAAGTCAGGATTTTTGAAAGTCATAAATGATAAATATAAAAAGTGTTAAACTATTATCACAAGATGCTCAAACTCTTGAGTTGTTGGGTTGGAATTCGAGTTTATCAGATCAATTACTAAAAACACAAACAAAATTGAATATAAAAGGTTCCAAAAATACATCACTGATGTCTTCTGGATTACTTAGATTACTGTCATCTCATGGCTGAGAGTTCAATCCTTGGATCAATTAGCAGAGATGAAAAATAACCCCCTGGGGACCCCCTTCCATCAAAATGAAATATACTATTCAAGTACCCTGGGTATTGTAGTTTCAGAATATATATGGTTATGGGGGTCTATCTCCAAAACCCTAGGATGGTGATATTATTTGTCATTGCTGCAGTAAAACGTGAGAAAGTTTTGTTAAAAACTAAGAAAGTGTTATGTGCTGAGCGACATTGAAATAAGAAGGGTTAATACCAAGAATCCATGGGAAGAATTGAGAATTCACACAAACAAATTTATATGTCAAGCAGTTTAAACAATGGAAAAGTGACCCTGACTTAAGGGCAATGTTGACTGACACACAGCTGCAAATGCAAGCTGTAAAGTGAAAACTTCATTTTCGTAAACAATTGATTCTCCTGATTGAAAGTAATTTGAGATGAGGAAGTGGGGGATAAGCAACCCATGCTCTTTGAAAATGTTTAGTGAGAGATCATGATATTAGAGATTGGGAGAAGAGAATTCCCTAAAATTATGTCAATAAATACGAATGTACAAAGCAAATTCACCAGTAGAAATTTAGTCAGAACAGAATAGACAGAGGCAGAAGAGAGGCCCACATGATTATCCGCTGAAGGAAAGGCTCTGACTTCAGCCTTGTGCCAAACTCTACCAACAAGAGCAAACCAGATTTTTGCCAGGTTGACGATAGTATCACTTCTGATTTAGATGCTGCTAATTAATTGAATGCGAACTCTATTGATACCAATTATTGTACGGAGGACTGATATAAAAACAGTATTTACTTTTGCTCAATTTATTAGTGTGTTTTTTTTTCCTGTACATCATCGCCCTGCTTGGAACAGCCTAACACAAAGATACCTGTGACAATTCGATCTTAGCTGCCTTGTGATCAAAATTAAATCACAATGTGGGATAGGGTTAGCTCTGGATTGAAGTGGCCGCTTCAGTTGGAAGTCTTGGACGACTGGCTAGAGTGTTGTATAATTAGAGGAGGAGTTTGATAACAAACAGACAGACAAAGATTACAACTTTATACATATAGATTAGGTTTTCATTCTTTAAATATATTTTTTTCAATTATTATTATTATGATGATGATTGTAAACTTTCAGAGAGTGAGTCTTTTCACCTAAAAGCTTTATAAACTTTTTCAAACTGTTTGTTACTGTCATAACAAAAAAAGACACTGCCATCTAGAAATTCCAAAGTAAACTAATACATAAAAATGTTACAGACAAAACTGTATAAATAGACTTGGCATATTATAAAGTTGTGTCTTTGAATAATGTAGTTGTATCCTTCAAACTATATTTTAGTTGAAGAAATGTTTCTATTCCAATTTCAAGAGAACCAAGACTGATAAAAGAATCTGGAAGAAAAACCTGTAATTACCTGCCAATGATGAAAGACAGATAAACAGAATGCCTGTCCTTGAGTGTGTGTACGTAAATCTGTTTCAAATCCAAATGAATCAATGGCTGGAATGAAAGCTTTGATGGTATAAAGAGGGGAGCCAGGCACTGGAGCATCTTGGGTAACATGGCCTCTGAAGATAAAGAGAAGGAAATAAATGTTAAGTCATTACAGATTCTGAATCCAATAATTATATAAGACAAAACTTCAGCTGCAAAGATTTCTCAGTGCAACTTTCTTTGCCAAAGACATTGTGCTATAGAAAAAGGATTTGTATGGTTTAGCATTTTTCTTTGAGTAATTGCTAATTTTGAAGCAGTTCTTAGCAAATCAGTCTTTATATTTTCAGGTAGTGGGCCCAAGGCACTCCATGGCTGTAAAACTGAGTTTAATAGCTTCTTTACTGACACTGTTTGGATAGGTAAGTTAGAAAAGAATTTTTTCCCCATCAGCCATAATGGTATACCAAATCTCACTTTCAGGATGGAAATCATGGATTGACAAAAGATGGCTTTTTAAGATGCTGAAAAGCCATGCTTAAGGTCTGGAGATAAATCCTGGGCTCAATAATTCAATTATTAGTAAAGTAATGCTCTTTAAAATTCCTTAAAACAATCTTAAAATACAACATCATATTTTAATAACTCCAAGCTTGCCAAAAATAAAATGCACAAGAGGTTTAATTGAGAAATACATTTTGACAAAGAATATAAACAAATAAAATAGTATTTAAGAAAAAAAAAAGTACTTTTCTAGCAATAATTATGCCCTTCCTTTTGTAAATATGTATTGTGATATGATAACAACTGGCATTGAAATATTCATCCATCAAATAATTTCTCATCAGAAAACATTTATGCTGATATATTAAGTTGTGCCTGCCATAGGATAACATACTATCTTGTCTTATTTATTGAGTTCAGTCCTGAATGGATGTCCAAACTGCAGCTTTATGACATGCTTGGTAAAAATGGATGGATCAATCAGAATTAATATTGAGTGATTAAATATCTGAGTTGGAATGCCTGGCCAAATTTGGAGAATCAAATGTCCTCATTGCATTTTCATTTTTAAAATTGATTCAAATACAAACCTCCTACGTGCAAGAACTGTGTAAACAGCAGACACACAATCGGCAGGAGCCATTACCTCCACAAAATAATAAGGTTCCATCATACGTGGAGTAGCCTGGAAGGAAAAAAAAAGAAAGCAATAGTCTCACAGTGAAAATTTTGTTAATATTTTCAAAAAGTTTTCAAATTTTTTTCATTCGTTTTGCCAATTCTCCTGTTTACTTTTATACATGTTGATTCCAAGTAGAAACTATATATATATATATATATATATATATATATATATATATATACACACACACACACACAAATTATAAATTATAAGAAAACACTATGTAAATTTTTATATATCAAGAACAATTTGAGGGAAGTCTATGACAGTGGAAAAAGTTTTATCAACAAAGTTTAAAGGATAAAACATGACACACAAAAACTTTTTACACTTTGTCATAGATTTTCTACAAATTGTTCTTGATATATAAAAATTTACACTTTGTCAGATTTCTTTAAAAACATTAAATTATATAAACATACAGAAGCAATATGCAATCAACAAACTGATAGATGTTGGGTATGAAAAAGGATAAATGTTAAGATTTATCTAAATGCGACATCTTTAGTAAAAATTTTATATAAAAATCAAAAATTAAGAAAATAATAAAAAAATAATATATAAAACAGAAAAGTATGAAGATTAAGAAATTTCCAGATATTTTACACAGGCAGCAAATTTTAGTTTTAAGATAAAAAAAAAAACTTTTTGTGAGTTTTGTTTTATTTAAAGTATCTTAATTGAAAATAATTCATGACAACTTTACATTCTTTATAACAATAGTTTTTCCTAAAAATTAACGAAAACTAAACATTTCTTTGGAATTCAAAAAGAAATGAATTTTTCTGATTATTTGATTTATGATAAATCAAAAAACACAAAGCAAAAGAGTCAAATTTTAAAATATCAGCCAAATAAAGAAAGTATATTGTTTTATTCAGAGCAGTGAATGAAACAATCATTCACAGTGAAGACAGAAAAAATAATCTTAACAAATAATCTCAGATAAAGATCAAAAATAAAAAGTAAAAATGATAAAATTGTTACAAACTGACCATGAGAAAAGCTGAATAAGCAACTCTTCTAGCAGTTGGAATAATCTGTCCACCTCCACGATGGATTGGCTCTCCAGCAATCACAGCATCAAGGATTTTGAACTTCACATTACGAATTGCTACAAAACAAATACTCTTTCAATTAAAAAAAATATTATGAAACTAATAAATAGTTTAGAAAAAGTATTTCCAAAAGGGGTATCAAAGATTTTATAATTCCACAAATTTGCCCAACATGAAAGATTTACCATTAAACCATAATAGTATGATCTTGTGTTTTTTTTTTTTTTAATCTACAATAATGTTACATTTTTTTCAAGGAAAATGATAATTTTTTCTCCAAGTGAGACTCATTTAGAAGATAAAGAGATCATTCAATAAAAAATAAAAATGAATAAAAAAGATCCACAAAACTTGTTGCAGGCAAAAGTATGGGAATGAAAAAAAAAATATCAGGAATAAAGTCATCAAAATTATTTCTCATGAAGGTTTTTGTTTTTTACTACAAGTCAATAAATTTTTTATCACCTCTATGAATTCTTTTTCTTTCTTTCTTTTTTTTTTTTCCACTGTTACTTCAGCCAATACAAACATAGAGGGTTGAGTGAAATTGTTTTAAGGAAGGAGGAATTAAGTTCATATTATGAGGACATATATCAGTTGACTGTGAACTTGAAGAGTACAAGATTGTAGTTATCAGGGAAATATTCTCTCAATGGCCACCTACCAATTTATGGAAAATATCAATCAGTTTGATTTTAGTTTTTGTGAGAAAATGCATTTCTTAAAAAAGGTTATTATGAACAATTTTTCTGAATTTAACATGTAAATGTGGTACATAAGTTTTGATTCACTTACAGGATTAATATATACAAAATTAGTCCCAACACTAAGACACACAGGCTTAGTCCTGATACTAATACACACAGGCTTAGTCAAAATATATGAAGAGGCATGGTGATTAATGGATAGTGGCTTGGATTGAGGAATCTGAGATCAGAGTTCAAATTCAAGTCGAATTCATTACTCATATGTGTTAATGCCCATGGGAAAGGTATGAATCCATCTCTTTTCTCCCAAGATATGGTAAGTAGCAGGACAGACCGTCCTATAGCCTTGGTTGGTGATTTAGTCTATGAGAAGGAAAACTGAATTTAAACTAACCTGGAAAGAGTTTGATACATTTTCATTTTTTAATGTCAATATTTTTAAAGATTGAAAACTTTATCTAATCTAAGCCCCATCATCAGGATATTAGTTTGACTGTAAACAATGTAAATGAAAAATGAGTTGCAGTTAATAAGCTTTATGGAGATTGATTTTGTGTCATTTATTCTACTATTCTAACCATGACTCAGGACATGCTAAGTGGCCGTTTGAAAATGACGAAAAGCTTACGTTCATCACAAAGGGGACCTTCACGAGTTGCCCATTGGAATCCCTGCACAATGCTATCCTTGACCGCAATCAATAAGTTTTTGTCCACCTGAAAAATAACAACAGATTGTCTCACTAAAAATATGAGGATCATTGAAGAAGAAAAAAAACTGACAAAAAGTAAAATATTTATAGACAAGATTATTCAAAAACTTGACATTTTATACAGGAAATATTTATATTGAAAGACACTAGGCAAAAACAGAACTAAAATGCAATATCTTTGATGATAACAACATAAAAATAACACAAGTTAAATCAGTTAAACTATTGTATTTGATGGCATTGATGATTCACTTTTCTCCAAAATATTAAAATTTCATTATTTCTAATAAATGTATAAAAAGAAACTGATTTTGAACTGAGCCAAATAGGCAACATGGATAAAATTCAAGTAACATTTGATATACCATCCCAATAATTTTTCTCTTAATATTTCCTACTAACGTGAGGTCCTATATGCCATGGAAGTGGTAAAATTATATAAATATGCCTGAATATTTGTGAAATGTAGCAAACTAATTAATGCCATATTAATTCTCTCAAAATTACTGTAAACAAGACAAGGAATAGCAATTAAGTAAAAAAAATTTAAATAATCATGCGGAAAAAATATTAAAAGATTAAAATAGTTTAGCCTAATAGTGTCTTTTGTAGCCTAACTGATAAGATGTTCTTACATGAAATAAGTTAATGTGAAAAAATGATTCAAGCTTGAATTTTATTGGAAACCCACCTTTGTAAAAAAAAATCATTTTACCGTAAGCAAGGCAATAAAGCTAAGATACAAGGGATTATTGAGTGTGAAATACGAGAAAAAGAAAACATTAAGGAGAGAGAAAAAGAAAAGAAAAGGGATAAAGACAGAAGATAACAATTGACATTGCATTTAAATTTTTGAAGATCAAGGTTGACTGGAAAGCAAGAAGTAAAAAAAGTTCCAAAGTGAGAAATGTGAGAGAAGAAACTGTTAGCGTAGAATTTACAGTTACATCTTGCAATTTCAGCTGTAAAATACTGAAACCTGGCTGCCAATCTAGTACCATACTTAAAAGTTGTAAAGTCAAGATATCAAAGAGGAAAGCTCATCAGAACAATTAACATGAAAATATTTATAGAAAAGGTATAATAAAGATATGTTATAGTGATGGGAAAATGACTGAAGCTGAAATACCAGGTTAGGATCAATAACATTACCAATTCTTCTTTGGATTTTATCAAGAATCTCTAAATATATATCAGAATCACCAGATCAGCTGTGACATTAATATTCAATACATGGACAAACAGTAGTCTTATAAATGTGTAATATAGATTCTGAAGAGAAACATTGTCTAGCATAAGACAGTGAACCAACTTTACTAGCTGCAGACCTAGCAATTGATTTGATATAATCTTTTCACTTTATGTTAAAAGAAAATGTTATCCCAAGAAGACAGTGAGTCACTTTCCTCAAGGTTAGGATCAGCCATGCTGAAGGAAGGCAAAAACTTTTGTTCTGAATTTTAATTTACTGGTTGAAAATAAGGGATTCATTTTTCCTCACCTCAGACGGCAATGTATCATCCACAAGAATGTTTGGACCAGTGGCATCAGGACCAAAAGCCCAAATAGATCGAGCAGCCAACAAATCCCAGTCATATTTAGTCTGGAAAAATTCTCCCAACCTTTTCCGGGGCCATGTAATCTGCACAACTTCATTCTCAATATCCTCAGCCAACCCTTTTTCTAAAGGTTCTGCAATCATTGTTATCTTGTTCCTGGAAAAATAAAGAATTGTTCATATTGACCAAAAAGAGTATTATAAATATCACTCTTTGCAAATTAACTTTACAAAAATAAAACAGCTACCACATCTTGGAAAGAATATTTTAAGCAAATTTTCAGTTATTTTAATTTGTATAGAATGATAACGACCAAGTAATAAATGGTTAAAATAATGATTCAGTTCACAGATAATTATACAATATGAATTATTATAAATATATTTGAAAGATGGCAGTAGATTTTTCAGTATGATTATTTTGTAAAAACATTTAAAAAAAAATTACTTTAATACTTATTTTTAGAAAAAAACACAAAGGAAAAATGGTATTATTAAAATATCTGAATTCTGCAGAAGAAAAAAAAAAAGAAGTTAAAATCAGTCAGTAGCTGGTCATATATGATGTTTATGAGAAAAATCAGAAGAGATGAATGGAAATTGATATAAAAAAAAGTTTCCTCAAATATAAAAGTGAGAAACGTTTTTGTTTTTTTCTTCATCAGAACCATGTTCCATGATGCCTTAATAGTCTTTTTATTTATTTTTAAGACGACTCATTCAAACTGCCAGGCAAGATAAATGAGACAGACACACGCATATAAACACAGTGTCCAACGTCAAACTAATTTAACAGCACATACACAGAACTCTGAAAAGAAAAGAAAAAAATCCCCTCCTCCATCAATCCTAAGTTTTCTTTTCACTAAATTATCAATCTGAAAAGGTTATTCACTCCTTGAGATTTATCCAGACTGGAAATTTTACCTTCCCACATGTTAATGATACAAAAAACGCAGAATTAAATATCCTCCGCTTACTTTTTGTTTGGGGTTTCAGCAAAACACTTCAAGGATGAGGTCTCTACAACTGTCTCACAGAAAGACACAACTGGGTCAGCAACCTTAATATCTAAAATTACAACAAATCAACCAATAATAAAACAATTTAATAAAATAATGAGAAATTCAAAATGTTATATAATGTGTTAAATAATGAAACAAAGGAAAAAAAATAATTACGTCAATTTGAAAATATAAAGGATGAAAGTAACTTTAATTGTCGATAATCAATATTCAAGTAACAAAGTCATTGTTTAATATAAAGAGGTTTGTCAGTGAATTTTTTTTTTACATTATCTTGTCAATTGTAGTAGAAAAAAAAACATAACACTACTTGTTCTTAACAGTCTTCATTTTCTTTGGATGTAGAACAGAAAAATAGAAAACAAATAAAGAAAAAGACTTTTGCAGTACAAAATTTGTGTAGATAGCATAGAAAACATACATATTTAAAACCAGAGAAAAGTAGGGACTGTCATTTGATACAAAATAAAATAAAAATAAAAAACATGGGAGTTAACCAATTTATTTTAATTCATCCAGGGGCATTCAACTTGTTGCTCACACTGCAACACAATGTTTACATGTGGCCCACTGCACCCTAAAATATTTAGGTATATTTTCATTTACTTGTATGTCAAGAAAATTTTTCTCAGATTGTGCTATTAGGTTGTTGTAGCATACCTACAGACAATAATGGGTATGCCACCATTCCCATAAATACAGTATGTATTAGTTTGCAGCCTGCAGTTGGAGATTCATTGTGGAATTCACTTAACTCACTTCTAGCAGTTGACTACGACTTCTACACGCCACTGGCGAATCTTATATGTGTTGTCCTTGTCCTAAGTATTATTGTTCATTACCAACTTTTGTGTGATTATTCTATTCAGTAACCTTCCCTAGGTTACAACATAGGTTCACTTCCCCACTATGGTTCACATGAGTCAATGGTTGGTAAGAAAATTAAATATGGGAAATAGAAAGAAGTATATTTCGTATGTCCGATGTACAGAAGATAAATAATTACTTACCAATTTCTGAATACATTTTCCTGAGATCATGCATGACACAATCAAGGTAGAGCTCTCCTGTTCCAAGAATTATGTGCTCACCAGATTCTTCAACCTTTAAAGAATAAAGAAAAATAGGTAAAGAAAGTCATTTGAGATGCATTACCATTTGAAAAAATGGAACTGGAATATTAAGTTAAAAACGTTTATATAGTCAATCTTTGTGATTGAAGACAATTTATACATTTCGTCCAAGCTAGAATCAATGCATGAGTAATCACAATGGTACAATATATAGGTTATTTGCAATTGACCATGAATGATATTTGAGGTCCCAGATGTCATCAAAGTACAGCATATCATTTCTCCATACATGAAACAATTCAGTAAAAACTTAAGAAAAAAAAAATTGTTTTTGCTAAAGTAGGATCAAAAAGATTAATATAGTCAAATGATAAAATCTGTTCAGAAATAACAAATTTTTTATATACAAAGTTATGATATGAACAAACAACTCCCACTCAACATTATACATCAAGATTTTCTATTTCAGGAGATATGTTTTTCTGTAAAATGGTTCATAATTCATCGACTGAAGGAATATCCAAATTGTAGCTTTTATGGATAGGACTCTGAAACCAAATCCTGAAGGTGGGAGGAGTTAGAGGGGTCAATTGGGTGACAAATAGAATTATAAATTTTCTGAAGATTTTTTTTTTTTTCAATTTTTCTTTCACCTCTGTTTAATTATAATGCCATCATCATTATAGCTGTTTTATTTTTATTTTTTTTTTTTTGTTGAGGCAGAACTGAAATTAATCTCTCACAAAGCAAAATGAGTCCTGCCTGACAGTGGATCTCAGTTTACCTCTCCACACAACACCTAAATCATGCAATATTACAAAATATCATGTAAGGATTTTAAAAAAACAATCAGTTGTAAACAAACTTTTTTTGAAATAACACTGTACAGCATATTAAACCAGATATACCACTTATATTTCCTAGGTTTCTATGATTGACCAACAAAATATTACTGAATATTAAATTGTTACCTAAAAATTATTATGTCATCAATGACAACATTGAAGTAGAGACAAGTAAAAATTATTAACGCTTACCTTAGTGTTAAGAAGTGGATAACTTTTGTTCACTTTCCGAAGCCCATCTAACATTTTGGGAAGTTCCGAGGGATTCACAGGCTCAACAGCAATCTTGATTACAGAACTAGTGTTAAACTTAATCGGGCGGAAGATGTAAATCTGATAATTAGAAAGAGGAAGAAACAGTGACTCAAAATGGGGCTTTCCAAATAGCTTGGTTTTTTAGCTATGTTCACCCTTAAACTGAAATTCATTAAATATTACAAGTGAGAAGGTGGCAAGAATTGTATACACAAAAACTTATCAATTGAAAAAAAAAAAAAAAAAAAAAAAAATGGAGATGCAAGTATGAATAATTCATGGAATAATGAAATAACTTTCAAGCTGTCAAATTCAAATTTTACTAGTTTGAAAATAGTCTATTTAATGCCTAATTATAGCTTTATGCTTGTGACAAAAGAAAAAAAACTCTCACCTCTTCTGGACCTGATACTTCAGTAATGGTAGATGTCTTCACAATGGACTGATCAATACCTTCTATCAGAATCCAATTACCTGCAGGAACTCTATTCACTTCAATCTTATACCTAAAAAAGAAGTCAATATTGGGAGAGATATAAACAAAAAAGATGTATACATTGAATATGCCATAATCTAACATCAGATCAAACAGTTCAGAATTTAAAAAAAAATGTTAATGAAGATATTATTCAAGTAAGGTTTATTCGATTTAAACTTAAAAAAATGAAACCGATTAGACATGTCAGAAAAGAAATTTGATGTACTCAGTAAGTATTAACCTTTAACATTCTGGAGGTGATTTTGTTTGCAAAGCAAAAATTTTATTCTGCCACTGCAAGTGACTCAGATGAATGAATGATGGCATATTTGAATTTTGCAGTTGTGTTGTCATATATTGCTATGGCAACAGAAAATGACCATGATTAAAATTAAGTAGTAAAGTAGAGGAGCCTTGAAAAACAATGCAGCAAAAAGGAAAGTAGTGAATAATGCAGTACATTAAAGGTTAAACATAAACTCAAACCTTTTGGCCCAGTAGTGGTAATAGTTGATAGGGAGTGCTATATCAAGTCCTATATGGTAAATGTGGAAAGGCAGGCTACTTTATGATGTTCGTATCAACAGGTTATAAGAGACCAGCAACAGAGAAAAATCATCAATTGTTTAGAAATTATATATGGGATCAGAAGAAATGACATTATCTTTGACCTCTATAAAGGTCAGGGTCATAATTACAGTCATATTAAGGTCAGGTCATATTTACAGTCATATTAAGGTCAGGGTCAAATTTATGGTCATATTAAGGTCAGGGTCAAATTTATGGAATGAAAAAATGCCTTCAAACCAATTTTTTTTTTTTTTTAAATTCCCATTATTGCCATATCTTGTAATTTAAAAAGAATTAATATCCCAAATATACAGGATGTGATATATATATGACCCCCACTTAGTAGATTTAAAAAAAAAAAAAAAAAAAAGATCAATTTACAAAATTCTTTGGAAATTGAGAAAATGTACTGGATTTTTGCAAGTGATTTCTCCAATTGAATTATCTGTGGTAAAATATTAATTTCTCGATAATGCATCATTTTCTTTCCGATAAAAGAGTGTCAGAAACTCATTTAAAATTCTCATGACATGAATGCACAAATTGTTAGCCTTGTTTTAACTTTGTATTGTTCTAAAAATCTGTTTTGAGTAGCCAATTTGCTTCATCAAAAATTACAGCTTACTTAATTTTGAAAAAACCCATAAATTTTAGTATTGTTTCCAATATATTCACTTAAAACAAAAGAAATACATGTATTTATCCAAATAATAGTCATATTCTGCATGTTAATCACATTTGTCAATCTCTTCTTTCCTGATTTTCAATGCCCAACAGACATTGTTTATTAAAAGGAGTCAACCATAGTCAGGCTCCTAGAGTCAATGCAAATAATCCATTCCTTAGCTGCAGAGTATGTGCTTTGCCAGGGTTACATACAGTTTTGACGTTAGAGTTTTTTTTCCTTCTCCTAAACTGGTTGCCACCTTAGCTATGAAACCTAGTCTGTTATATTATTTACCTATAGCATGGAGAAGGTTGAGTATTAAAACTTACTAAAAAAAAAAAATCCAGTGCTTAAAAAATATTTTTCTGATTTCAACTTAAGCTTACAGCACCTGGAATTACCAAGCAGTCAGCCATCTAGGAATAATAATAATAATAAAAAAAATCAATTACTTCTTTAGAAATGTGTGTGTGTGTGTGTGTGTGGATACACGTTGCATTTTATAGATGTGCACAAGAGTTTTTATCCACTCACTGCCTTTGTGCAGATGCCATGAATTTCAACAAGAAGTTTACCTGGCTTCTGCAATCCAAAGACGTCCAACCATTCCAAAGCGAGAATCTTCCTCATCTTGCAGGGAATAATTTTCTCCAAGGATCCTGACCTCTTGGTTTGCATGCAGGGTGCCACTCATAATACGACCCAACACATGGAAACTTGTAGCATCTGGAGTTGGGTATAACTTGGTGGTATGAATCATCAAAGGACCCTGCAATGAAGAGGAAAAAAAGAAAATATTGATTTGGTAAAGGAACTATCTTAAGTACATCTGCTTTAAGACATTCTTGAAATGAGGAATTATATGTCAGTTTAAGCTTAAAAAAAAAAACAAGAAAAAAGCATTAGGGTGAGTCATAAGTAATTTCCGTTTTTGTGAACCAATTGTAATAATGAATATATCATCCTAACTACTAATCATACATAGTAGTTAAGAATAAATTTGCAGCACACTAACATACCTTAGATTTTGCACAGTGGATTAAAGGAAAGCTGTTCCCCTATATGACAATGCAAGGCCACATACAGTAAGAATAACAGAGGAAAAAAATTTTGGAATTGGGTTGGTTTTATTCTACCCCCACCTGCCATATTCACTTGACTTTGAAACATTTTTGATCACTGCAAAATGCTTCAACGGGGAAAACTTTCTCTAAGAAAAATCAGATTCAAAAGTTTAAAAACTTTTTCACATCAAAACCGGCACCAAAGAAAAGTATCAAAGAGCTGCCTGATAAGTGGCAACAAGTTATTGCAAATAATGGTGGATATATAATTGAATAAAATGTAATTGTATTTCATTTTTTGAAGAATAAAATTGAAGAATGCAAAAGGGAAATTATGACTCATGATTCAAATTAATAAAATCCATAAATAATGAAAAAAAAAACTTACATCAGCATCACATTGGACCATTGCTTCAGCCAATTCTGTTTCCATAGAGCCTGTGTAGACATGTTCAACCTTAGTGTGGGCATTGGCCGCTGGAGAAGGAACATGCTCCACACACATGTCTACAAAACCTGAAAAAAGGGAACATAAAAATTCAATATCTAAGTGGGAATAAGAAATTTATCTTTTTATTAATGAAGAAAGAAATGTGGAGAAATGGTGGATATTTTTAGTAAAAAAATAAATTTTAGAATTTTTTTTTTTTTTTATTTCTACACATCACCATCTATATGGGCCATATAGGATATGAAGAACTGCTGAAAAGTCATTGATTCAGTTCACTTCCTTAATATGACTAAATAACCAAACATGTTTTTGGAAGGGCTTTTCAGAGTCATACATCCATAAAGTTAATGTAGCAATAACTAAATTCCTCCTTAAAAAAAAAAAAAAAAAAAAAAAAATCTGTACACTTGACAGAAGTTTCAATAAAACAGTTTGTTACTTTTGTGCTTACACAATTATCTTCAATTATGAATTTTAGATCCCCATAAAAAAAATGAAGCACAGAACTGACCAGTAAATGCCCCAAAAAATCGCTTCATGACCAGTCGCAGTAAAGGTCGTACATTAATCTTTTTCTCTTCTTTTGTAAGGCTGATTCCCAATTCATCACAGACACGAGGTAGATTCTCATCCACATCACCAACAATCTGGAGGGGGAAAAAAAATAAAAGACAAATTCCAAAGACTAACAAAACCTCTCAAAATAAAAAAATTGCAAAATATTTTTAAGGTTAAAACCTTAAAAACATGTTTCAGGTAAATAATCAATATTTAACAAACTAGAAAATTAAATTAATTTTGATGATATTGCCATGTTTATTCAGGTCAGCAATAAAAGATTAGAAAAAATTAATTTTATTTGGACCATTTCAATACTAATCAAAATAAAATCAACTTCATTTTTTTTCTTTAACCAAATACTGATTAACACAAGTTTGGAGTTAATTTCATCCTTTCCATTTCAAAATTCTAATGAACACTTTTCCCAACAGATATTCAGAGAGATTAAAATAGCAGTTTATTCTTTTAATACAGATATTTTTAATATCTTTGAAAAATTCCTATCATTAGAAAACTTACCTGGGCAAATATTTTATACATTGGTTCTAGAATAAATTCCACAAAACTCCTCTGTGAAGTACTGTGGGGTGGTTTCTTAGTAAAACGACGCCTGCAAAATAGATCACAAGATGAATTTCATAAAAGTTAAGAAAACATACAATCAAA
>CAHIKZ030004943.1:0-20000 GCA_903632075.3 Acanthosepion pharaonis
CGTTTGACATTTATTGACGAGCAGCCAGTACTACTGACAGATGAAATTTATAAAATTTTTCTCTTAAAACATTTTTTTCAAGACAATAGATTTCATTATTTACATTATTCGGACTATTGTCCTCATCTTTGTCGCTATATTTATCACAACGTTTCAGCCATTGTACGCTCCGGCCTTCTTCATGTGGTTGGAATTTCGAAACGCTGTGATAAACATGACGACAAAGATGAAGAAAATAGTCCGAATAATGTAAATAATGTACATAATACCTCATCTCAGAAATATAGACAGACTCACAATAGGTTTCTCAAGTTCAGAAACACCTTTCGCTCTTTCAAATAATGACAGGTGTTTTGTTCGTAATTTTTTATTTGAAGTATAGCGGAATGATAATTTATTACTTAAAATCATTATTTTCTCTTCGATTTACATTCTATTGCTGCTGTTCTGTTATATAGTGTAGTTCTTTGTTTGCGATTCTGTAGTTTCCAGTCCACAAGCTTCGAAGAAAGATTGCCTTGGCCAAGATCCACAGGCTTCACTTGCTCAAAAGCATTTTAGTCACTGATTTAGAATGAAGATTGTGTGGCGCCATGTATGACAGTCATAAGGCAGTCTCGATCTGGCGAGACTAAAAATGTCGAAACATTAAAGTTAGATTTATATTACTATGTTTAAGTTTTTTCGTTTGAATTGTATTTAAACAATGTGAAGAGAATGAAAAGTCGTACAAAGTCATTTCCGATCAGATAAAGACAAATCCAATGAAAAGTAGAAACTTTTGACGAAATTGTTTCTCTGAATGTCCGATTCATTTGTTTTCTACTTTCTGTTCGCTTTTTAGATGATTTTCTCATGAAAGCAAAGATTATTGAAACATCGCAAGGTCGTCACGTTTCTATGTCTTCATTCGGTTACGTTTTATATTATCTTGATTCTGTTCATCTTACATCATTGAATATATTACACGACGAAGAGAAAGAAATTGGTTGCTTTTATTCAGGTCCAAACTCTGTCGTCCTAAAATATCAAATGATATTAGTTACCGAGCTAAATCACTTAGGGGATAATTCCAATTCATTCCCCTTCAACTACCATACATTTTAATTACCACTGACGACTAAAAGACAAATAATAAATGTTAATGAATTATTTCATTAGATACGCTACAGTACAATATAATTTCACGATAAACGTACATTTATGATGCAAAAATCAATAAAAATGAATTGAATGTCTTTAAAATATTGTCATTAAGGAAATTATGAATGTAGCTCGGAAATTATACTTCAAATCATATGAAATAAATTAAATTCTGAAATAGTAACAATATATTAATATTTAGCAAATGGCATGTCAAAGATTAACGACCGAAAAAGTAAATAATTTCTGGTTGTACTGATATTTCAATTCATTTTTTTTAACTAAAAACAAAATGGACCTATTTTTGTATGTTTGAAGTTTTCAAACTTACAGATACATTTTTAATTTTAGTCTTTGAATTTAATTTTAGAAAATAAAAATTTGTAATTTTCAGTCTTTTAAATAAATTATAATTTATTGATTAATTATATATTTTATGTAATTTAACACATTCTACTCTTATGTAATCTTGGATATATCCAAATCATTTTATGCACTGAGCTATTGTCCCATAGAAATTGTCAGGAATAAGGCACAAACGCCAAAAACTGTCATAAAAACAAAGATGAGGAGAATAGTCCAAATATAAATAATGTAAATAATGATAACTCCTCATCAGAATTCCAAATTCGCCCCAAACATATTTATCCTATAGAGTCCAGAAAGAAAACAAAAAAAAATATGCAAAACACTTAAAGAGCTAAATCATATATCTATAATATTTTAAATAGGATTTTTGTAAATCCACGATACTAATATTGTGACAGTGCCACAGAGTACTAATAGAACTTAAGTAACTTAACGAAACATATAGCATGTATAATTATATCTTAATTATTATATTTGAAATCCTACTACAGCCACTCCTTTGTCGCTTAAAGCGATCAAAACATCTCCGAATCTTATATGCAAAGTATAAAAAAATCGTTAGAAACAAAGAAAAGATTACTGAACTGTTACATGATATATGTCCTCCTGTACAGCAGTGAATGACTTGAAGCAACAGAAATGTGGTTCCTCAGAAGGTTTCTGAGTATTCTATGGACCGAATATGTGAGCAACGGAAATGAAATGTTTTAGGGAAAATGAAAACACTAATGAAACTTATATTTAACAACAGGGAGATGCAATTGAGATTACGTAAAGAGAAAGATGGGCTTTGAAAATCTCATCCTCACAGGACAGATTGAGGGCAAGTGGGACAGAGGAAAACAACGTATAACATATTTAATGAGCATGAGTAAAAGGATGGCGGAACAAGTTTTAGGAGAAATAGCAAAGAAACAACATGTATTAAGTGCTATAAAAAGTATGAAATTGTTTTGAGAGGTCACGACACATAAAGTGTTTGATGGACTAATGCTTGACCAGAGGGTATAGACTTCTTGTACTTGTAACTAGCCACTTTATACTCTAAACGAAGTCGTCGTATAGGTCATTAATATAGTAGTAAGCCTTTGTCAATCGGATGGAGATTTATAGTTAATTTTGTAATGTGTGGAAAAGCATCAGTTGAATGTACATGCAGAAATATGTGGTAGTATGTTATCAATGAAGAACTGCATGAAAATGGGGCGTGTTTAATTATATGAGATTCGGTATCTCGTCACTGTGAGTGTTAGTTGGCGAATCTCTGTGTGCGTATGCATGCAGCCAAGCGCAAAAGTCGCACTTCATGACTTCCCTTTCAACTTCATAGCCACGTTTTTTCATCTTCAAGTGGGAAGAAATAAGCAGTACTTGTAGCTTTCTTTTAAATTCTACTATCGGAAAATCATTAACACTATTCCCAGAAAGGGTATTTTTCGATGTGTCTGTAATAATATATGTATGTTACTAAGACGTCACGTTGCTTTTTTTACTGGCAACGTCTGCTTTGGATTTATCATTCGACATTTAAAAACAAGTTAATTCATTCTTATGCATTTCGTAAGTCTGGATTACATATATGTACTCGTTTACCGATCCTTAGTGGGTGCTCTTCATACATTTAGCCTTGTGCCACATCTAAGCTACGCATAGAAAATCACCATTCATATACTCGTTTACCGTCTATAACGATTGTATAAATAATTATTTAATTGTGTTTGAGAGTAAGCTAAGATTTTTATATCTGATTGGATGGAAGTTTCTTGCGGTTTCTAAATAAATTTAAAATTCTACAAATCGAGTGAAGTTTCCTTTAAACCAGACATATACGATTATTTCTCTTGGCACATGTAAGGAAGACATCTGCACTTTAAAAAATTAGATAGAAAAGTATTGAAAGAAATCTAACCTGAAAGAAAAAGGATTGAAAATCACTTTTTAGGGTTGTTAGTTCAACTATCTCTTAATGCGATGTGATGGTAAAATGAACAAATTTAATTATTGGTTACGTGTCAATATAAATACAGGATATTTCATTAGTAAGCAGGAGAACTAGGCTATTTTGAAATAATAAAAATATCGGATTAAATATAAATCCATTAATTCTCTAGAAATCTCATTTCCAATTACATTTCGTATATAACGAAAAACCTATCTGTAAAAGGACAATATGAATAAGATTTCCTTTTGTCTTTATTCCTTGTAACTTGTGTAGATTTTGTAAATGTAATTTTTTTCCTTCATCTTCCTTTGTTTGGGCATTCATGTGACAAATCTGTCTTCATTAATCTTGTGGCCAATTTAATTGGTTTCATAATGATCAATGTCTTATAAACCTAACATGTAACTGGTCTAATGTTTTGCCATCTCATTTTATATTCCACTCTTGCGCTCCATAAAAATTTTCTACAGCCCACAAACTTTTCGTAACTTGATAATTACGTGTATATCACTGAATTGAGCACCGTCAATCATTGGCGTGTTTATTCATAAAGTCCGCAAAAGTTTGACTACCTTTCAACCGTGAGCCGATGCTTTGGCGGGGGGATCTCTGATTGTTGACGAATCAGGCGGGTTTCGTTCCCGCCTTGAAGCAATCGGATGTCTATCCACACTGATGATCTGCGAAACAGTCTTTGGATGACAATATATATATATATATATATATATATATATATATATATATATATATATATATATATATATTTGTCTATATATATATATATATATATATATTTATATATATATATATATATATATATATATATATATATATATATATATATATGAAAAGACTCAAACTAATATTCCATGGTTTAATTTATTACATTGAATCGCAATTACGATCAAACTATCAGACCTAAAATTCATAGGAATTTATATATATATATATATATATATATATATATATATATATATATATATATATATATATATATATATATATAAATATATATATTATATATATATATAAATACATATATATATATATATATATATAAATACATATATATATAAATGCATACATACATATATATATATATATATATACATATATATATATATATATATATACATATATATATATATATATATATATATATATATATATATATATATATGAATATAATGTTATCTGACTGGAGTTGATTATTTGTATCAGGGCTCTAGTATTTGAACCCAAATAAAAGTAGAATTTATAATGTCGATTTTTAAAATAGACAGGCAACCAGGAGAGTTACTATGAAAAATATCAACTCAATCAAACACTGGGTACTTGCTTATATTTATAAAAACAGTTGAAGTGAATTAATTTTGCAATATCTTCATCTCAAAATTATAAGTCAATCTCATTAAACACTTAATAAACCAATAATGACAATCACTACAACATCTTCTTAACTTCCATTGGCAAAAATTGGCCATCATCTGCTCAAATCAGATTCTTCTTTTGAATGCTCAAGTATCAGGTTCTGCCATGATACTGGAAACAGATTTCATCAAATTTTCTTTATCAGAACTAAACGGTATAATCTAGGGTAGTGCTACTCAAAGTGGTGATCCACGGACCGTTAACAGTATGTGAACCATCAGCTACCGGTACCTGGCCAATGTCCAGGCCATGTTATGGAATAAATTGAGGCTCATATTTTTATAATTTTTATATATTTTGAGATTTAATTTTTTTTTGCAAAATAAAAGGAAGATAAAAAAATAGTCACTTTTAATATATTCATTATATATATATCGTTTCCGGTATACATTAATATTACCACGAAATATTACTTGTACATGATACATTGAGAAAAACAAATGCCAGTCGGCCATATCAGATAGTTTGAGAAGTTTCTAGGATCCTCAATGTACTATACAATAGTAAATGTTAGGCATTTTACAATTTCTTTTTCTAATTGTCAGTGTTGATTTACTTGTTACAAGTTTTGAATTTTTTTAATCACTTAAACTTTGTTATCATTTAAACATGTGACTTTTATTTACAAAGAATGTATGAAGAAAATCTGCGATGGGATAATTAAAATGCAGGAAATATAATTAAAATTTAATAATAATTAGGATCTAAACATATTCGAATACTAAATATATCGGCTCTTAAACTGTTACATTATTAGAAATCAGAATAAAGAGGTAACAATTGTATCGCAAGAGAGATATATATATTTTGCATTGCTTACTACGAAAGCGCATCTTTTATGAATATATATATAAAAACAAACGCAAAATACTACGCAGTAAAATCACTGGAACCTGAATTAACATTAGAAACAATTTGAATTCTTTTATTAATGAACCTGGCTTGATTGCGCAGTAGGTAGGAAACTGATGGTATATTTGTTTTTCTAAGTAATCAATTACACAGCTGTTGAATTTGACCAAAAATAACTTCTTAAAAGGTATTCATTTCAAAAAGCATTAATGTGTTGCGTGTTTTCGCTCGTATATATATATATATATATATATATATATATATATATACAAAATGTCTTAAAATAATTGTCGGACTTTGTCCATTTCATAATGTGTGACGTCATTTGTTTATATTTGGATACGCATCGGCAGATATAAATGTACGTGAGAAAATCATGGAAATTTAAGTTTAAAACAGTAAAATTGACCTCACTAACTGAAACGCTCCTCTGTGCGAAATCGGTAAAAGCACGTCAGGCTATATGACGGTTCCGTAGAGGATACAGGTTCGATTCATGTCGGAGAACGCATACCTTCTATAAAAATTCTCGGGCATTCAGGCCGGTAAACGTCGTTAATACTGTTTATTATAAACAGAGCATTTACTTAAATATTTGTATCTATAAAAAGAACGTATAAACATATATATATATATATATATATATATATATATATATGTGTGTGTGTGTGTGTGTGTGTGTGTGTGTGTGTGTGTGTGTGTGTGTGTGCAAAGTGAACATAGAAGTCAACATTTAGTGGCGACAGTCTGTTTTTGCTAGATACAATTGTCAGGCCTGAAGGTTGCATCTAACATGAAACAGACTGTCGCCTCTGTCGTTGGCTTCTATGTTCACTTTTATATTTACACGCTCTCTGATATTGAGCACTTTATCCCATAAATATAGCATATCTTAAGACTATATTTTTTCACACACACACACACACACACACACACACACATATATATATATATATATATATATATATATATATATATATATATATATATATATATATGAAGGCATGACTCTTTAAATATTTTAGACAAGCTTAGTCTTCTCATTTTTAATAGGAACCTCGTATATTTAAGGACAATTTTAGTACTTTCGATATATAGCACAATGTCCTCACAAGGGTATTGTTTTTTTATCTAAGATAAATTTGTTGTGGTTATCATTTTTCTAAGAAAAAATTATTGTGTTATATGAAAATTAAAGTTTTTACTTGTGAAGTGAAAAACGCTAAACTTTTGTACTGTATGATTTTAATTAATCAATCTCCTAAGGGACAGTTAAATTTATATATAATGTTGGTTTTCTGCAACCCGTTAATTGGTGAAGAAGTGTCAATACAAATGATTAAATTGGATATATTTAATTTAGTATAGTATATAATTAATTGTATATCCAACAGAAAAAATTAATATATGTGTTGATCACACCACAACTACGTTGTCTAAAAGGTGCGTTTTCATTTAAATGATGCATCTAATATCTCTCAACATTTACAATAGCAGTCCTGCCCACATTCATAATTTAGAAAAATTAATGTTGAAAAAAAACATCTTTACTTTTTCATAAAAAATAATAAAAAAAGTATAATGTTTTGAAGATATCTATATTAAAAAATTGAAACCAACCCTTAATAAAAGTAACTATGGATACTACACAAATGTTTTAAAATGTTTACAGTAGATTGTTTAAAAATATCTACGTTATAACTAACAGCTGTAATTAGTTATTTTTTAAGTAGATACACATCTCGATAACGTTGTTACCTCCCTTCCCGTTACTGGACGTGTATGTTTACATTATAACATATAAAAATCATACGGTACATAAGTTTTGCGTTTTTTAATTCGCAAGTAAAAAAACTTTGTTTCATATAGCACTATATTTTTTTCTTAGAAAATTGATGAATACAACTATTTTATCTTAGTAAAACAAGAACCTGACGATGGCATTGTGTCGAAAGTACTCGGAATAAAATGCATATGCATCAACATAGTAATTTTCTTTCTTCTTTTAATAAGGATACTAAGATGAGAGGATCTTATTATGAATAAGTAGACAAATCTTGTCTAAATTATTTAATCAGACATATCATGAAAAGATGCTGCCAATATATATATATATATATATATATATATATATATATATGAAAGATTAAAAATAATGGAAGCTTTAATAACAAAAAGAAAAAGCTACATTTTAACAATATTAACTAGAAACAAGGCCACAATATGCTAACCATATTAGGAAATTAAAAAAAACCTCTCTACAACACACTAAAACATAGACATAATGCATACACTCAATTAAGCTGAAAATCGAATCATCCTTGATATTGGCTAAAGGTATAGCCGAAAGCGCTCGGAACTATAAAACATTTGGACAGTTTTTACACACTCTTTGTCCAGAAAAGGAAGCTCTTGTTCGAACACAAGGAAAATTAAATAAAAAACTTAACCCTGGTACCTTGTCCGTTGTTTTTAATGAAACATGCATAAACGAAGGATTGCTTCCTAAATATACAACTATATATATATATATATATATATATATATATATATATATATATATATCTGGAGAGAGAGAGAGAGAAAGAAAGAGAGAGATATCAAATAACAGCATTAAATAAATTAATTTTCAAAATTTGGAGAGTACTCACTGCAACGATGTACTTAAGTTATAGCACGTGTCCTAAGTACCAATTCAAGGTGCCCCTAATTTTTCAATAAATTCAAAAAAGCCATCTCTGAAAAGTAAAAATAATTTTCTTCACATACATGATCTGTCATTGATTATTATTGGTAACAAAGAATGGGGAGGTTTTCATTTAAATTGTTAGTGAAAGCGTAGTGTATGTCATTCCGTGACAATATACAGCAAAGGACCATTATATCACTGGTGTTAACTGGTGGTAAGCCGATATTCTGGGTAACATTGGGAAGCAGTCTACAGTGGTGTGCAGTTTCTATATTACTAACCAATGCAAAATCTACGCTCAATGTATATTCGATAATCTCTTCTTGCTTAATTATATCAACCTATAATAAACAAAGTTATTACCTATAATCTGCAACCCCTGTACAAGCGATGCTCTGATGTCTGTTTGGTTTCTGTGTTAACTGCATTTCTTTCCTACCAAAGTTTTAATTGAGTTTCGGATAAAGTCAAGATGCTGATTTTTAAAGCAGCCAGTTATCGATCACTTGAAATGATCATATAACAGAAATGTTTCCCTAGTTGTAGAGAACAATGATCGTACACGTATTGAAAGAATATGACCCGTGAGAGAGAGACTTTCCAAACCATGCCACACGAAAATAGACTTGATAAACATAGACAAAAACAAACTGCTTCCCATTACATTAGGATATATATATATATATATATATATATATATATATATATATATATATATATATATATATATATATATATATATATATATACTACGTTTATGACTTTTGAATTTTTGTAAAGTAATTAATTTCTTATATCACAATTCAATGAACTCTTGTTAAAAAATATTAAAAAGGAGGGTTTAATTCAAATTATTTTTGAAAAATGTCACCCCAAACATGAGATTTCTAAAATCGTTTATAGGTATAGTAGCTCTATGACTTTCTGGAACCTTCTAGAACTTCCAGTCTTGAAAATATAAATATTTACAAAAAGCATAATCATAAATAATATATTTTGATTTAATCTAATACTGTATAAAGAGAAAAAAAGGGATATTTATTCCGACGATGGAAAAGTCTTTACACGAAGGAAAAATCTACATTATACTAATTTCTATATAAACATTTTTCTCCAAATATTTTTATGATTAACATAAAAATTTTTATAGTCATATTAACAAGTTTAGGGGCATTTTTATCAACACATAACGGCTTGATGCGAAAATGTTCGGTGCAGACTATTGGCACTCTTTATGTTAAATGCAGCATATTGAGAGCTTCGCGTCCGTAAAAAACGCCTGTCAAAATGGCGTTTTTTTTTTCCATTGATACCGCTTTTATTTTAACTAACTTCACTCCTCGTCAATATCTATTTTATCAGAAAGTGATTATTAGAATTGCAATAAAAGCTAAATTTATGATGAATGTTACTTTTGTCCTAAAGAATTAACGACATTAATAATAAACACTTTTTATTTATTAGATTCTTTATTTATAAGAATAATTTTATATTATAACACTCTAAAATCTAATACAGTTAAAACGAAATTATTAGAATTGCAATAAAAGCTAAATTTATGATGAATGTTACTTTTGTCCTAGAGAATTAACAACATTAATAATAAACACTTTTTATTTATTAGATTCTTTATTTATAAGAATAATTTTATATTATAACATTCTAAAATCTAATACAGTTACAACGAAAAGTTCGAATCGATTAGAAATTAGTCGATGTTTAGCCAACAATTTTAATAAACTATATAATAAATAAATATTGTTAATAAACAATTTAATAAATAAATACTAATTCTCATCATGGCTTTTTAGAACATTAACAAAGCCAAGGACGGAAGGAAGTTAAAATAATTGTGTTAATGAAAAACCGTCCTTTTAACAGATCGTTTTTTTTCGGGTACAAATGTCGGACTGTGTCTTAAATGCTACAAAACGAATATTCTTACTTTAAAGAAATAATTACCAGTTGAATTTTGGTCAAAATAAGAAGAAATGCAACAGGTTATTCCTGATGTGATTGGAAAGCGACCCTAAATCCACTTTAATAGTTTTTCTACCAGTATATATATCGTTTCGAAACGAGTCTAGTTATCTATATTTATATTTATATATATATATATATATATATATATATATATATATATATATATATATATATAGTGGCTCATCTCACGGCGATCGTAAGTCCGGTTCGTCGTAACTAGCATAATTTGTAAGCTGTGAACAACCTTCACATTAAACGGCGAAAACCTTTTCAACATAACATGTATGTTCGAATGTAAATATTTTAGTAACTATCTATGAAGTCGCAATTGTCTATTCATTACTTAAATGTTATTTTACTTTGTCATGAAGACACGAACTTAGTTATCAAGGCAGATCTGAAAACTCCTCAGAATTTAATGAAATACCGTACAGGGTAGATATGTCGAAGGCTTAAGGTAGGTTATACAAGGGAAGATATACTTTGATGGGATGGTTGTGGAAAGCTTAAAACGATGTGGGCGGAGAAAAAAAGGGGAGAAGGTTTCTGGCTTTCTGTTATCGATAGGCGACATCTAAAACTGTTTTCTCCTGATTTATGGCAACTGTAGGGATCAAATTTCTGCCACCCTCACCTATAGAATTAATTTGAAACCCTTGAAGTATACACGTGCACACATATACAGGCTCACACATGTATTCCGAGGATATATTTTGGCTAAAAAATAAACTGTCCAAAATTGTAAGTCGTAGAAAATAACTATTATTCCTTAAGAGCCGTTCTACACACGTTTGAACATGGCGCCATGTATATACACGCGCGAGCGCGCGCGCACACAAACACACACACACACACACACACACACACAGACAGTGAGGGCCTTACGTTTGCTGTCACCCCAAGCAAGCTGAACTTCGGCGCCCATACAAGTATATATTTTCTTTAAATTTTCACAAGGAGAAAAACTGAAAAGGTAGAATGACGATTTTAATACAAACTAAATAAAAGATTCATTAACCTACCTAAAATATTTTCTTAACCATGAAGCCTGAAATCTTATCAAGGCACTTTCTACTGATAAAATAGCCAAATAATTTAATCTGTCTTGAATCATTGACGACCACAAGTTTTAGTTTTGGAACATCACAAGCACATAACATGGCGCCATGATGATGTACTACCCCGGGCGACTCTCCGTGTTGATCCAGCCCGATACATACATACAAATATATATATATATATATATATATATATATATATATATATATATATATATATATATATATATATATATGTGTGTGTGTGTGTGTGTGTGTGTGTGTGTGTGTGTGTGTGTGTACGTGGGTTCGTGTTTGCACGCGTGTGTGTGAATGTCTGTGCGTGTGTGTGTGTGTGTGTGTGTGTGTGTGTGTGTGCGCGTGAGTGTGTGTTTGTGTGTGCGCGCTTGTGTGTGTGCATTTTTGTGTGTGTGCGCGCAAAAGCGTATGCGTGTTTTTGTGTGTTTGCCGAGCGTATGCGTATGTGTTTTGTGTGTGTGTGTGTGCCGTGCGTATGCGTGTGCGTATTTGTGTTTGTGCGCGAGATCGTTGCTAGCCACTCGTTACTCTGTAGGCACTCTACCATGACAAATATTCGGTTCAGACCTGCTTCATTCATTAGTGCCACCGGTTCAGAACTTCATAGCTAGGGCCCTTCTTGCCACGTTCATTCACAATCGATCCTAGTTAGGACCATCGAGTCAATGGGAACGATCCACATTCATACGATTGATTAATCCTCATTTTATTCGTATTCATTTTTGAACAGGAAGGATTCTATTGGTAATTTGGAAATTCTACTCTGACCACTTCTTCAAAACTCATACTTTGTGGAACAGCCTGACGAGTGGATATTTCGACAATCACTACGATCTTAGCCTCTTCTTGAAGAGTCAATTCCAGTTTCAATCCATTTTTATTCCTATAGATACCAACTTTTTCTTAATCATTTCACCCCAAGCAAAGCAATAAATATACTAAGATGCAAAGGGTTACTGAGTGTGAAAGCATATGACAAATGAAAATATTTATTTATTTCGTATTGTTGTCCCTGGAAAATTTTTATTTCTTCATCCCTGAGGATTTGCAAGAGATATTGTATCACGCAAAGTCATTTCTTTTTCTAAATTATACATTCTGCAAGTAATACTGCTAATTTAATTAAACACAAGTACTTGGCTTGTTATTTTTGCAATGAAAATTGAAGAGACTGTTTAAATTATATGAATGAAGCTAAATGTACAGGTCTTGCGTCTGGAATATTAGCGAGTGACTTCAATAGATTTTTATTCTGAAGAAGCATGACGTCACTTTTACAAGGATTAAATGAGAATGCAAATTCTTTCTTGCTAAAGTAACTATAAACAATAATTTCTTTAATATTAATCCTTCTGCCAGCCACAATAATGGAGAAAGCATTATCTCGATACATCGCCAGTGAGACACATGTGAAAAATTAAAACAGTATTAAATATGACAAATTAAAACAATATTCAGAAAAGATAACAATAATTGAACAGGAATTACGAAGACAAACAATATTGACATTGCATTTACATTTTGGGAGATCAAAATTGACTGGAGATCTAAATTCCCGAAGAAATTTTCACAAGCAAGACATACGAGAGAAGAAACTATTAGCATAGAACTTACGGTTACAACCAGCCATTTCAAATACCTTGCTGGCAATCTAGTACTAAGTCGTGGTACAGAAGACTTAATCTCATCAAAACAATTACCATGAACATATTTATGGAAAAGCCACGGTGAATCTATATTATATCTCTAGGAAAATGAATGAAGATGAGATGACAGGTCAGGGCCAATATCATTGCAGATTGTTCTTTGGATTTCATCTAAAATCTCTAAATATATATCAGAAGCACCAGATAAAATATGGCAGCAATATTCTTGCTTGGTCGGATGGTAGTCTTATAAGATTTTAAGATAGATTCCTGCGCGGGGGAAGGGCGTGAACAGTCTAGAACGTCACAGGGTACGAACTGGCCTTGCAGGAGTACAACAAATTGATTCAATATAATCTTTCCATTTTATGTCATCGGAAAATTTTGTCCGGGGAAGCACAAATAGTCAATCATTTGGAGGTCTGCGTAATATTCATTTCTTTCTTTTACGCACTTACAACAACCGCATTCAGTATGCCTCTATCTTGAGTAGCTCTTGGGACTTGTATTGGGTTAACAATAGTATACTATTTTAATGTATACACAAACGCATATTTGTATATGTAGATATGACATTAGAAATTGAAGTCATTTGAATTGAAATCAAGGGATGATTTTGGGAGTGAACAATTTATTCTGAAGACGCAGTCAAAATATTAACAGAAATATCTTGTCAAACATGTTTAATTCAAAATATATTAAAAAGTGATTGCTGCCCAAATTTACAACTTTATATACAGTAATACAGGAAGTGGATTTATTTATGCAATTACAGAAGACTAAACAACCGCACGCACATCTGTGCTATATAGGGAGCGATGAAGTGGTTGTGTTTAGAACGAACGCGATAAATGTGTAAAGGTACGAATGAATGTGTTTGCCTGAGAGCGGAAATATCTTTTGTAAGTAGCGCAAACATATTTAACGGGAATTCAAATTTCTGCTATAGATTATAGCTCATTCAAAATTAATAAACATGTGGAGAAATTTAAATTCAACATTCTGTGTCCTATCACAAGTCCTAGGAATTTTACTTTAATTACTGACATGCTAATGTGGTCGTTATATTTTAACTGCATATAAACCAATGTAAAACATAAGATGGATCCCGTAGCAAAGGAGAAGTTCCCCACCGCATGTCCAATCGGTTTTAATTTCAGAATGTCATGACATGGAAGTCGATAAGAAAAAACAATTACCTGATTATGAACGCGGTCCATCCATTTTACAGCGAGTCACATAGTGAGGATCGAACAAATGACACAATTGTAATAATATAAGAGACCAGATTGATTGATTTTAACGAATGTCAGTATATTGTTCAGATCAATGAAAGCAAATCGAAATATACTTGATAACAATCAATTCAAAGTTTCATTTTTTAATATTAATCATTCTCCTGGAATTAATTTATGTTTTATAAATAATTTCTGATATTAGGCTGGTTTAAGCAATAATAATTATCAAAAGACGATACGAATAATGAAAATCGATTACAATATTAAATGAAGTATCGTAGTAGGGATCCGTGCATCTGGCAAGAAGTTAGCGTCCTTTTTGGTCAATATCCATTTCTATGGTGGTGAAATTGAAGTGATCTCTCAAGGGGGCAATACTGTAAGGAGGCTATGCGATTCCGAGATTTTCCTAGGCTATAAGAATTTATTCTAGACCGTGCCGAAAAAATCCAAGAGAATACAAGTCATAGTCGGGGACGGCATGGCTGCAGAAGTTGCCGGAAAATTTTCAGTGTTGACAGTCAACCGCTTCCGGGGCTCCAGTCCGGGTTTGTCTCAATTTATTCCATAGACTTTTCCGTTTTGGATATGGACGAAAGGCAGTTGGGTGTAAAATCAGGGTTTCCTTCCCTTAAGTTTTAATTAACAATATTCTCATATATATATATATATATATATATATATATATATATATATATATGAGAATATATTAATATGTTATTGGTAATATTCTCATATATATATATATATATATATATATATATATATATATATATATATATGAGAATATTGTTAATTAAAATATTATTTGGTAGAAAATATGTTTTGTATTTCCTACAAATATAACTTATTTTAAAGAATATATATATATATATATGAAAGACAAATAATATTGTTAAATATTTATACATTATATATATATATATATATATATATATATATATATATATATATATATATATATATATATATTATTTATTAAAAAATTATAGCATAAATATGTTATAAAATCACTACAAAAAATAGGCATTTTGTTTCCAACACCTCAAGTGATAACGTTGAATGTAAAATAAAATCTTATTATTTTATTTTACATTCAAAATCATCACTTGATAAGACACCGGAGGTGTTGAAACAAAATGCCTATTTTTGTAGTGATTCTATAACATATTTATGCTATAATTTTTTAAAATAAATAATTACATCTGCTCTACTCTGCATTGACCACTCTTTTGAAGAATAGTAATTGTTGGTTATTGGAATTCATTCCGTATACCCTAATTATATATATATATATATATATATATATATATATATATATATATATATATATATATATATATATATATATATATGTATGTATAAAATATATATATATATATATATATATATATATATATATATATATATATATATATATATATATAATATAAATTATGCATTTAAAATAAATTATATGTATGTATAAATATATATATATATATATATATATATATATATATATATATATATATATATATATATATATATATATATATATTGTTTAAAAATAAATTATGTAAGGAAAGACAAACAATATTGTGTACCAAGTAGTATTGTAATATAAAATGTGTTTATATTTATTTTTAAAACCAGTGGGGAAAACACACATCCGAAGACATTGAATGTTTTAGTTTATTGTATTTTGAACTAATGAATAAACATACCTTTTCATATAATTAACTGTACACTGATGCATAAAACTAAATATGCATAAAAAACAGAAAAAAAGATTTGATAGAAATAAATCCCATTTATCCATTTTAATTCATGAAAAAAGTGTTCGCAAAATACTAAAAAGTTAATTATATGTTTATTCATTAGTTGGAAATATAATAAATTAAGAATTATATATCTACGAATATTTTCCCCCCACTGTGTATAGATTTTATTCATCATTTTTTTCTTCTTAATATAAAGGTTATTTTAGTGGATACATATGTTTCTGTTGTTTTCACATTTTACTGGGTACATATATTTGCGTTGGTATCCGTGATAGAAAAATGGAGGCAGGTTAATATATTTATTCAGTCCTAGCTCTGTCAGGGTCGCTCCGTGGCAGAACTTCTCGAGGCAGTCTATGGGTAAAGAGTCGTTTCCCTGATGAAGAAAAATATATGCAGGTTTGATTCCTGTAGGAAGCAGAAATTTCATTTAGTAGGATTTCTCATTTTAGGCCGGTTGTTATAAATTTCACTGTTTAATAAAACAAAGTAAAAACAAGCAAACTAGGACTGTAACTTAAACACGTGTACACACTAAAAATAGCGTATATATATATATCTACATGTGTGTGTATGAGTGTGTGTGTCAGAAAACTACTTGCTAGCTATTACAGAAACTATGCCACAGGCGCTATAATGCAGATGTAAAAATCTGGAATATATTTTACAGAACTCTTAGACTCTCCATTCTAAGATAATAGACGATACCAAAATATTCTTTTCCTAAGTCACTAATATATTGACTACTCGTAAAACTTCCCGGGCCTCATGAGACCACTATCACTAAGTAATTCCACATACAAAACCCAAATACTTTATTAGTCATATTAATTGCCTAATCCTTATCGGGAAGAAATTCGAAATCTGAACCTACATATGCCTTACTCTATTTTGGTGCTGCTGACGAGCACATGACTTCAGGAACTTCTCCACACACTACATTTACGCAAGAATTTAAAATATAAGTCAAGTATGTCCGTATTTATTTACACATATGCTCTGCAGACGAGTACGAATAGAGAAATGTTTGGTCCCAAAATATGTGCCCATCGGCCCGAATCAAGGGGAAACCTTTCCCACTAAAATCGCACTAAACTACGTTTAAGCCATCGTGCTGAATACAATAAACTCTTCTAATGATGTAGGCTTCATTGCGATACTATCAACAGAATGAAACAACTTCACACTTCCAGGACACAATTTGCAAGGAAATAGTTTACAATCGGTAACCACCTTTCACAGACCCCAATAACTGTATCACTTACGTTTATAGATATTTAATAAGCTTCGCGTTGTCTTTTTTTGTATTTTTTTTACTTTTCACACCTATAAGCGTTACATGGTCCTATTATGCTAAGGCTTCGATTACGATTTCTTGATTTTTTTTTCATTGAGAAGTCTAAGTGTAATGAACGAATTTTGGAATGACAAGATTTTGAAAAATATAAAATTCTGTCTATTTGTTACCCCTTATTAAAATAACTAAGATATTTTGGCGATTTTAAATTGGTTTCCACATTCACTGATATAGTAATTTCTATGGAAGAGAAAGTTTAAATTGTTTCTAACTTCATAGTAGCAAGTCATGTGATTAAGATTTATTTTGTTTTAATCATAAACTCATTATAATATATTAATTGCTATGAATTTCTAAACAAAGGACATTAAATAAATTAACTGTTTTTTAATTTTTATTCTGTTATTATTTCGTATTTATTTAAACGATATTTTTGTGCATACATATTCTATGAGCTGTACCCATTCAGGATGTTGGCGAACATGACTCTCCACAATTTCCTATCCATTGTAGCTCTTAATAAATTTTGTTTTTTCCTTACCTCTCCTAAACCTTGCTTCGCCGATCTTTTATTCAAGTTCACTCGGCATCTTATGCGTTATTTTCCTCTGAAGCTCTCACGTTCAATTTATCCTGCAAGTTTCAGATTTTCCAAGACCTCTTTTCTCATTATGTGCCGTAGAAATTCCTACTGTCTTTTCCTGATTTTAAGTGTCCTATTGATTTTGATTTTCTATAATACAACGTCTTTGCTCATATGTTCTAGCCATGGTATTCTGAAAATATTTTTGCAGAACCACATCTCTGTTGTTTGAAGTCTCTTCATCGTCTGTGAAATTGTCTCAAAATCACCGCCATAAAGGAGAACTGATATGATCTATGTTTAAAAAATGGTCGTATATTTACACATGTGTATATACAAAAAAAAAACATTTACAGTAAATACCAAGGACTGTATTTATTTTAGCGGTAAACAACACAATAAAATCTC
This sequence comes from Acanthosepion pharaonis, assembly GCA_903632075.3. Lineage (NCBI taxonomy): Eukaryota > Metazoa > Mollusca > Cephalopoda > Sepiida > Sepiidae > Acanthosepion > Acanthosepion pharaonis. The sequence continues at coordinate 18,421 of CAHIKZ030004943.1, forward strand.
CTTTGTGAAAACGTCGAATTAATTTTTACTTGCGTGATCTCTTTAGATGTTCGGCTGTAATTCTCTCACAAGATTTAGACTAAAGAATTTGAATTAAACACTTCACGATACTTGATCTTGCCATAAGTATTAACAAGGAGTTTATGAATTATGTACACAATGATGGATCAATAAATACGTACCAGACCCGCAGTTATTAGTGTAATTCTGATAGAAATTTGTTAGAGTATAATGCTCAATCACTGATAAATAATATGTAAATTACTTGTCTTAACGAAGAAGCTAACTTGACGAAGTTAGGTTGATATTCAATACATTTATATTTATCAAGATCAAACTGTATAGAAAGATTCTTTTGGGCCACTCACTAAGACTCACACACACACGCACACACACACACACACACACACACACACACACACACACACATATATATATATATATATATATATATATATATATATATATATATATATATATATATATTAGTTTAAAATATGTATTCATCGCAACACAGAAATTGGCATGTTTCGAAACAAAAAATTAAATCTTAGATTAACTTAAAATTTGAAGTTCAGTTTCATTTTCAGGTGATTCTGAATAACTTTCGAAAAAATATATATTTACTCTATTTATAAGCTAAATAGTATTAGATAGTTTAAGTTGGTGGGGGAAAGGGGTTTCATTTTTTTTTATTAAAGTGTGTTTGTTTTTTTTTTACGAATCAAGATCAAAGTATAATTTTAGGTGGCAAAGTGAGCGAACAGTGGATAAACAATTCTGAAGACAATTTTAATGTCATAACGGAATTGTTGGACGCTGCATAGTCTTCCGATCTTGTTGGTCTATGTATTTTATCTGAGTTCACATCGTGAAATTAATATTAAAGACATTGGACGTTATAAAGATGATGGTCTCATGGCTTCAAGGAAGTTTAAATTCATAAGATTTGACAACTAATACACAGAGAATTTAAATGCCTAAGTTTGAAAGTTACTATTAATACAAAATAGAAAAATGTAAACTTCCTCTATATAACATTAGTCTTAATGAGTGATAGATACCAACAATATAGACAAAACTAATACCAATCCTTTATATATACACCCGAAGTCAAGTCACCCCTATCTATAATGAAACATTTACCTTCATCTATTGAAAAACGAATAAGTATAAATTCTGCTAATAAAAAAATATTACAGTAATACAGCAACTTTTATAAAAAAAAAGCTTTAAAGAATACTGGCTATGAATGCCCTCTACTTTTTTCTGGTGACATTAAATGTTTATCTAAGCTTAGATCTCCTAAAACTTAATCTAAGCTTAAATTCAATTTCAAAATTAATCTACACTTCTTTTAAATTTTTTAACTCCAATATTCCACCCGAACAATTATAAATCACGTGCAATCTTAAAAAAAAAAAAGAAAAAGAAAGCGTTGTCGACCCAACATATAAATAGAAATAAATATAAAAATAATAATTCCAGGGCTTGGAAATTGCTTCGGCATGAAACTCTGAGTTGTACAATTAATGTAAAATATGCATATTTTTTATATATATATATATATATATATATAT
>CAHIKZ030004943.1:22500-37500 GCA_903632075.3 Acanthosepion pharaonis
CATATATATATATATATATATATATATATATATATATATATATATATATAGCTGTGTGTTTGTGCATAAACTTGTCATAATCACAGATGCGTGAAGTAAATAACGAAATTTCTACTGAAAGCTTTTTTCTCTTAATTCCCTCGCCATTTCTAAACCACTACTTCCCTACTTCCCATACATTTTGTTTTTGTATTACCAAACCTTTAGAAAGTTATTTTTATGAATTTTCGAAAGTCGGCCTATTTATCCAGTCCAATAGGTATTAGTTTAGTTTGACAGGGTGAAGAAAGACTGACAAATCAAATGATCTAATGCATTTATTTTGATGAATTAGCATTGTTTTCATCGTCAAACCATTTTACTTTTCTTCAGATATATAGTTCATCTGATTGTATTTTTTTTTGTCTTTTATATACCAGAAAGAGAGTGAAGAGCCTTTCGGACAAATCATTGATTAACAACAAGTAGATATGTTGAGGTGAATCCCAATAGAACGTAGAATTGTGACCAAAACAAATATAAGAATATTCGACAGTATTATCAAGTAATTTTTTCGTGAAACGTACTGACGGTGTGAATATATATATTTTAGAACTGATTATTTTTATCTTTTCTAAAATATATTTCCATATTAATTTAAATCCATATTTGGTTTGATCGAGTAAAGATTCTATTCTAAATGTCCTTTGGTGTTCTACGCTTAACTGACCATTTTCTTTGAACTTTGATTAATGTGAAGGAAGAGAGAAGAAAAAGAATATGATATCCGACAGGATAAATAGGTGGTTTAAAAAAAATATCAATGTTTTGTCTTAGGTAATCTCTTATATGGAATATTTTCATTGTACTTCACCTTAGTACACTGAGATTGTGCGATTTAAACAAAGAATATCCTGTGACAATATATATGGTATTCGCTTTAAATGCAAGGCTTATTTGTGAGGAGGTGAGCACTGTAGGTCTTCTAACGGCAAGTGGAATGAACTAATTTCTTATATGAGCTTATGAAAGAGACTGCAAGATGTTATCACAGGGATTGTTTTATTTTGATGATACAAATCTAAGAATTTTTCATAAATAATTTTGAGTTTTTTCGTACGTCATGTGCGTATTGGAAAAATTATCTGAACGACAACGAAATACATCCGAACCTTTTTATAATGTCGGTCCATTCATTTGTCCGGAAAGCGGGTTCAGAAATTTTCATTACATCTTCTGTATATTAATGTCAGAGTGACCACAATACATTGACATTTTTATAGTGTACTGTTATTGGTGAATTTCTTTTTCCCTAAATGTACGGCTTGTTAAGCTTTCATATCTCGAATGATTAATGGGTAAATACAATTAGAAATATATGAGGATACACTGGAAATATCTTGGCCCGGCCAAGAAAGAATTAATAAAACATTCTGCAGTTTGATCAGCTTTTAGGATGAATGTTGGGCCGAATAATTCCACCATATGTTTTTGTATATTTCCGTAATAGCTATTTTAAATCGAAATTACTATCAATACTTTGTAAAACCGAGCAAATTTATCAAATCAGGTTTCGTTATGATATATACTACAAGAAATATTCTATTTCTTGGATTTACTTTCTAATTCCTCATATCTCGTCGGGAAACAAACACATACAATTAAAAAACAATCTCAAACAGGATGGTGGTACGCTGTCCTTAGAGTATTGTATTCTCTCTCATCTGTATATCGCTTTGTCTGTCTGTCCCCTCTCTCTCTCTTACTTATACTATGTGTATATATATATATATATATATATATATATATATATATATATATATATATATATATATATACAATTTTTAGAACATCGACGTTTCTACCATAGTTTCAACAGATCTGATATCACCAATCAGTAAAAATGAAGTAGCATAAATGTCGGTTTTCTAATAGTTTTATGTCTTAAATTGTCGTATATTTTCGTTTTTTTTTTTTTCGTGGAATTACATCAACTCTTCACGAAATCTGATGCTGATTCGTGAATACTGGAAGTAATTCCGTGAAAAGCAGAATAGATATTTAATAACAGTATCTATGAATTAATTTTCTTCAGCTTTCTATTAAGTGAACTCATTTAATTAATTATTAATTCATTATATCTTTTGATTATTCCTCACCGAATACGTAGCCCAAGAACAACACAAGTTAGATGAGTATTAGATGAGGTTGTTGAAGTTCTAAAGATGAGGAGCTATTAGGAGATATAGGGAAGATAACGATCGACCATAGATTTGAAGAGGGTAAGATTGTAGTGGTCGGAAAAACAACTTCTCTGGATTTTGTACAACAAGGTGTCAGTTATTTCTTCATATCGAACACTGTAATTACAAAGACCGATTGCATTAAAAAGGTTATAATGCAGAAACATTGCTCAATGTAAGTTATTATGTATCTATTTAGATATCTAACTATATAACTATCAATCTCACTGTTTCACACACACAAACACAGAGACAGACAGACACAGGCACACGTATCTATCTATCTATCTATCTATCTATCTATCTATCTATCTATCTATCTATCTATCTATCTATCTACTCACCTCTCTAAAACTTCTCTCTGTTAAGGTTTAATATCCCACCTTCTCTCGTCTGTTACCCCTCTCTTAAGTTCTAACATTCGTCCGACACTCTCATACTTACACTCTCTCTAAATTCTATTTTTGTTTCCGGAGTTGTTTTTTCTGTTTTCTTTTTGAATTTGTAGGTCTGATGAATTGGATCGTATTTACGATTCCAATGGAATAAATTATGACCATGGAATATTAGTGTTTAAGACTTTTATTATATATATATATATATATATATATATATATATATATATATATATATATATATATATATATATATATATATGTATCTATACAGATATACGTATATTTTCAACGCGACATAAAAAAATAGTGCATGTAAGGAATGATTATGGGTAAAATTGCAAAATATCAAAGATAGTGCGTTTGTTTAAATAAAAGTCGTCATTGAACGCAAGAACAAGAGGAGACAATCTGTTACTTGCCGAAACGCTATCATGTTGCCTGAAGATTGTGTTCAAATATGTAGAAGAATATCGCCTCTTGGTGTCGATCTCATCGTCGACATTCACACACACAAACACACACAGACACACACACATATATAGATAGATATACGTTTCTGTGCGTGTTCCCTTTTGTTTATATATATGTTCATATGTGTGCGTGTTATGTATGCATATATATACACATATGTACATATATATATCCATTTGTGTATATATATATATATATATATATATATATATATATATATATATATATATATATATACATATACACACATACATTTGTGTACATGTTATATATATATATATATATATATATATATATATATATATATATATATATACAGGTGTAACAAGAGAATAGAGCAAAAGCATAATTAACCATCACACAATATGTTTAATATCTAAAAGACGACTAAACTGATTGATTTTCTTTTTCCCACGTATTCAGATAAGGCATTTTGCCATTTTGATGCATTTGTCATAAGAATCCCTGAAAAACAATTTGAGGTACACAACTAGAAAGAGAAAGGGTCTATCTACTGTCTTTTCACTTCAGCAACGGTGAGAGGAAAAAGATCATTCAGGCCGTCAGTAATGGCTTCAACATTTGTAACCTGACTTCCATCTTCAAAGACTATTCACGCCCCATCAAGGGAACGGTGAATAAGTTTTAAAAAGTGATAACAGTAACAAAGAAAACTCGTTTAGTAAGTCACAACAAGAAAGTGATAATCATATCAAGTTAAGAGATAAAGAGATGAATTAAAAAAGGTCCAACGAAATCCATAAGTCTTTTGGAATGTAAGAGAGTAGTTTCAACTATGTAATTATAAACAGCATTGAAAAAAGGCTTGAAAATGAAATGGTACCTGAAATGTATCAGCCTCCCAAACAGGAATTTAGAAGGTTAGAGAATACCAAGATAATCTTGAATGAGTTGCAAAATGATCCTGAAATATATATATATATATATATATATATATATATATATATATATATATATATATATATATATCCTGAAACTTTATTTCAATCCTTCATGAGATCAGATCATTATCAATGATTAATTAATGATGAACATTTCATTTTCGTTTATGATCGATTTCATCACGATTCTTTCTTAAGTTTGGAGAGTAATTATGCATTCGGGCTGCTCGAAGAAAAGACCTATAGTGTAATCAAAATCTCAGAGAATTACAGTTTGATATTTGAATCATTTCTAAGATACAACGGTTCAAAGGTTAATCTAACAATTGGACAATTCTGTTTTTAAACTATTTGGCCAATTTTGCTGTTACGTCCGGTATCTATCTATCTATCTATCTATCTATCTATCTATCTCTCTCTCTCTCTCTCTCTCTCTCTCTCTCTCTCTATATATATATATATATATATATATATATATATATATATGTCTGTGTGTGAAGATTTATCTCTCTCTCTCTCTCTCTATATATATATATATATATATATATATATATATATATATATCTATACTTGTGTGTGAATATATATATATATATATATATATATATATATATATATATATATATATATATATAAAGAAAGAACAGTCAGATATATAATCCAGTGTTCTTGGAGATATTTTTTATTTTTACAAAATAGTGCTCAATGTAAATTTACAGAGCATTAATATTATAAATTATATATCTTACTGTTCTTTCTTTTTATTTATATACATACATACATAAATATATATATATATATATATATATATATATGCAACTGGTATACGTGTGTGTATATATATATATATATATATATATATATATGTATATATATATATATATAGACATCACACACATATATATATATAGACACCCCATATATATATATATATATATATATATATATATGTGTGTGTGTGTGTGTGTGTGTGTGTGTGTGTGTGTGTGTGTGTGTGTGTGTAACTCTGTTTTGCAGTTTTGGCAGTTATCTTTGCCGCATTGATCCTCTCTTCACATATCTTCGTCAAGCCATCTATTGCGGCCGGCTTTGATGTTTCATTATATCTCATATTGCATACTTGTCTCTTCTTACTCTCTTGATGCGGTTATTTTTTTTTTTTAATCTCTCCGATAAACAAATCTATTTCGCCACCCTCCATCACTTGATATTTTTCCGTCTCAATTCCGGTTACCACGCTCGGATATGACGCAATAAGACGAAGATTTCTTACTCACTATTTGTATCTTTTTATAAATATAACTGTTTCAAAAAATATTGTAACGAAACATAAGCCTATCATCTGTTTCTGACGCTTTCTCAGACAATATTTTGCTAACATGTGATTTTCTGTTCCAAGTCGAGAACACAATTCTGATTTTCGGAATTCATGTAAACGTGTCAGCACTTTCACCTATTCATCACTAATTAAACGTATTTCCGAAATATTCATTTTTATACGTTTTGTGTGTGTGCGTGAGAAGAGAGGGCGGGTCAGAGAGAACAATAGAGAGAGGGTGTTATAAAAGAGAGCGAGAACGTGAGCTTATGTCCGTGTATATTATATTGCGTATGAAGCCATCTAGCTCTTTTGCGGAAGTTAGTCTAAGGGACTATGTAAGGGACTCTGTGTGTGTGTGTGTGTGTGTGTGTGTGTGTGTGTGTGTGTGTTGCAAATACGCATTATCATCCAATACTCGTAAAGACAAGTTAGCATTTTTACCAACTTAGGTACATATAGATTTGTCTAAAGTTATACTGAACGTGATACATAAATGACCAGCGAAAATCAAACCACACAAAATTGAAAAACCAGAATTTCATTCTTTTTGTCACTTCTTTCTCAGTTTCTGACGAAGCTTTAACAAATGTGAAACATGTTAGATCGATAAACGTTATATATCTTAGAATATTGTATGATTCCGATTCATTATTTAATCAAATACACACGCATACATACATACAAACATATATATATTTCCTCACATTTAGATGCAACTCTGAGTTTCATGCACATAGCAAACTCTAAATATACCTGTGCAAAATACTATATAATAAAAATGCTTTTGTTCAGCAGGCGAAGTTTCATATTATCGGAAAAAAGTTAAAATGGGAGAAAATTTTGAAATATAATTATTGTATTGAAAATAAGCATTGACACTATTTATATATTTCATCATATCAGTTGGATAATGATTTTATGCTCTTATTACGTAAAATACATGGTATCGATCTAGAAATCATCCAACCATATAATAAATAGAAAAACGAGTAAAAGCTATTTTTATATTATTTTTAAAAACCTTCCGTAGTATACACTTTATGGATTTACAACCTTCCACCTCATCAAGTCATCCTTACACTTGTCTACGGTCTCAAATCACACTTTCAACGGTGTTTTATACTTAAATTGCAAGGAATTCATTGTAGATTAGATGGACGCTGACAGATTCGTTGTTTTAACATAACATTATATATAAACGTGAATAATTAACATATACTAGCGATGGATAAACATACAGAATATACAAACACACTCAGATTGAGTAACACCACAAGATAGTTTTAATTCAGGCCAACGCAGTAAAGACGTTTGATTGGTAGTCACATTACAGTACAATTGTTTAGCGAGATATTCATAATGTCTGCTTACTTTCCGGAAAGATCTAGTACAAGTACCGGAGGTATAAAAATGGAACGACTCATATAATGAATTAATAACAGTAAAATCTTAAGATGAATAACAATATTGTCTTACCGTAGCAAGCGAAGAAAATTCATTGCTATTATTTTCCAGCTCCGGTGTAACTTGTTCATATTTTAAGTATTTCATAACGTTAATATCTGCTAGTTCAATGTTGACCAGCATGCAAAAGTTAAAGCGTTGAGATCTTTTCCGTGTTCTGTATATTTGTTATGCTATGATTTCTCTCAGCGAAAATAATTCTTAATTCAATATTTAGCAAATACTTTTGATTTTTCACACAAGCATTCCTAACATTTCTTTTGTAATGTGAGGCATAGTTACAGTGTTAATCCCCTAAGGTCTCCAAACTCTCAATTTAAAATATTACTAATATATAAATTGCGTTATTATTTAAAAAAAAAAAGTTATATATTGTCCTAAATGTTATTTCTGGAACAAGTAGAGTCGATAAAAAGGAAAATGAAATTTTCAAACGTTTAAGTGAATAAAAAACAGGTTTCATTTAACTTTTAGTAAATAAATAAAACTGATTGTAATTCAGATTACTATTATGACTAAAACCAGAAAATCCCTGTAGTTATATACTTAGAAAATGACTTTTTTTTATTTAGGAAGACTTTGACTTGTCACTTACTAAGTATTAAAGAAAAACATTTTGGGAGAGTTTCAAAAACCCACGGTAAAAATAAACCATTAATATCCACATAAATTTCGTATTAATTGTAATTTTGCGAACAAAAATTAGATGTTAATAACACTTTTCAGCCAATAGAATCATTTTTTAAGATAATTTAATTATTTATTACACTATTATAGATAGATTTATTCCGTCACTGATCAACAAATTAATATGTATCTCAATAAAATTAATAAAAGCCCTAACAAAATTGATACACTACATTGGTTTTTTGTAGATGATTTAGTTTTGTGGACGTAGGGTTATTACAAATTATGAGATCAATTCTTTTAAATTTTTTATAATATATGATGAGCTTAACTTATTTATAATTATTAATGGGTTTATGTTTTTAAGTGTTGTTTCATCATGCTTGTAATTATTATGCATTTGGTTAAATAGTGTTATGCTTATTTTGACGTGCAATATTATTATTAATATTATCAATTTCGTTAGTAGCATTATTAAGTTTATTGAGATACAATTTTAATTTGTTGATTAATGACAGAATAAATCTATTGAGTGATATGACGTCATAGAGCCGCATCTTGAAATTACGATCAGCGTCTGCTATTCCGCGACCGTTATCGTCGCATAGCAATCTTCTATGTCAAAATAATAAAATATCATATTGACGGAGGGTACCTTTGTTTCATGTCTGTATAACCACTCTGAGGATGGATCATGTGAACAGAAAGCTTAAGACCAACTTAATAAAATATATCCAGCTGTTGGATATTTTTTTTTCGTTATTTTCATCAGAAACTAAAGTAAACATTCGAATATTAGAACGCCTGATAATCAGACATAATAGAGATTCAATGTCTGATATATTTAATAATGTATGTTTACACACACACACACATGTATATATATATATATATATATGTATGTATATATATATATATATATATATATATATATATATATATATATATATATATATATATATATATATATATATATATATATATATATATATATATATATATATATATATATATATATATATATATATATGTATGTATCTATGTATATATACACACATACACACACATATGTATGCGTGTTTGTTCATGTTTGTATCTGTATATTTGTGTGTGCTTGCATAAGAAACAAAGATGTAGACACCGCTCTTTGATCCTTGTTTGAAAACGTGAAATAAAATGTATTTCCTACAAGAAAATAGATTGGTGGAATTGGCCGTCTTTTGTTCTATTAAGTTTTGCTGGCCTTTTCTGGGATGAAATGAATGCATCTCTTGAATAGTTAATCTGTTGGAAGGATGCTATTTTTCTGCTGATTCATGGCCAACATTGATGACATTGATAACAATGAGAACGATAAGATTAAGGAAAACAAAAAGAAGCAAATTGCGAGAGACGAAGAAATAGAAGCGATGAGCAGGGTAGATAAAAAGAAATACAAGAAAAAAAAATAATGTATTTTATTTTAATATTCTTAAATGAAAGGTAACGGAAAGAGAAGAAAAAGGATCAAAGTGAAACACAGAGATAGATGAGTGAAAAGCGTAAAAGAAAGAAAAGAAAAAAAAACATCCAGACAGAAAAAAAGAAATACAAATTTAATGGAAAATAACGAAAAAGGAATCGAAAAAAAAAAAAAAGCTATAAATAGAGTAATATAAACAAGGACAAGCAGACATAAAATGTGAAAGTATAGGCGGAGAATAAAGTAAAAGATATAAAAAGGAATATATCAGGTAGACGAGAGGGAAACGAATGAAAGAATAATTAAAGACCAAAGAAGAAGAATAATTGATAAGGAAAGAAACAAGTTGATAAAAAAGACAAGATGAAAGAGAAACGTTTCTAAAATTTAAAAAAAAGAAGCGGGGTGACTTAGTAAAACAAAACTGAAACAAAAGAAAGAGGATAAAAAGAAACAAGTGCGATGCAAGAAAAGAAAAAAAAGAATGAGAAAGATGTCAAGGACAAAATATAGAATGAAAATCAATACACAGAAAAGGAAAAGGAAAAAAGAAAAAAATAAGTATAAGAAAAGATACACAACAGCAAAGTTTATGGAAATGAAAAAAAGAAAAGAAAAAGCTAATACATTAATTGAGAATTGCGGGAATGTTCGTCAAAGAAGTTCTAAAAATGCGAATGACGGAAAATTATGCTGCATTTTTGTATTGCTCAATAAAGAATAAAAGGAAAGAAAAGTTAGTGAATAAAACTGAATATGTATAGAGGGAAATAAGGGGACATTGAACCTGGTATTTGCAAAGACATCGACAGAGAAGAGTAAATGGAAGAGAAGGGCAGATAAAAGGAATAAAGTCCGAGTGGATAACACTTAGGTCAAGGGTACTTGAGCAAATCTAAACAGGTTAATTGAATGGGAAATTTCCGAGCATCGATCTGGAGCGATGAATTTAGGTGAGGCGTGGGTTTAGACTGTTGCATGGAGGTGCGAAATGTAATGATGATGTTCTCAAAGAGAATCAGTCTATTACAAAGGATGAAGAATGTGTATTTGTGTTTGCGTGAAGAGAGGGAGGAAATGTCTGTAAGAGCGACTCTCACTGTCGATATTAATGTGTGTGTCTGTGTGAGAGGGTAATGGGGAGAAAAGAGAAAAAAATATATGAAAGTGTGAGAATTGGTTAGGAAAGAGATAATGAATGAAAAAAAAAAAAAGAAAGAATGAGTGGGGAAGGAAGAAAGAAAAAGAAGAAGAATGAAAAAAAATGAAGAAAAAAGAATGAACGAAATAAAGAAGGAAGGTAAGAAAGAATAACAGAAAGAAAGCGAACATCGATACATGTAAAAATACATAAATAAATAAATAAATAAATAAATAAATAAATAAAGAAAGAAAGAAAGAAAGAAAGAAAGAAATAAAAAAAGATAGAAAGAAAGAAGATAGAAAGAAAAAAGAAAAGGATGGAAAGAATAAAAAAACAGAAAGACAGAGGGAAAGTAAAAAGAAATAAAAATTAAGAAGGAAGGAAAAAAGAATGAAAGAAAGAGGGAAAGAAGTAATGAAGAAAGGAAGGAAGAAAGTAACTGATAAATGGTCATAGATATAAGAAAAAAGGGGAAGTAACACGAGAGAAACAAGAAAAATCAAGGAGGAAAGAAAGAAAGAATGAAAGAAGAAATAATGTAAGAAAGCCAGAATGATCAAAAGAAAGAAAAAACAAAGAAAACATAATGAGAGACAGAAAAAAGAAAAAAAGGAAATAAAGAATAACAGAAAAAGGTAAGAAAGAAAGACAAACGGAAAAAAAACTAAAGAAAGACAGACGGACGGACGAAAAGAAAGAAAGAAAGAAAGAAAGAAAGAAAGAAAGAAAGAAAGAAAGAAAGAGGAAAATAAGGAACGAAGAAGTAGATTGATGGTCATGGATATAAGTAAAAAAAAAAAAATGGTGTAAAATTCAGAGGAACCGATATGTAAAATAGTGAAAAATAAATGCAATAAATCCCAGGCTGAATGCAGAAAAAAAAATCCCAGACAAAATAGAAAAGAGAAAAGAAAATATCGCGAGGAGAGTAAAGGAACCTAACAAGAATAAAGAGACGATATACCGAGAATTTTTTTTAAAGAAACGAAGAGAAATATTTAAAAAAATATTATAATGTGTCTAGGTTAGGAAATATTATTACATAAATTGTACGTCCTAAAAGTTCATGTAACTTACAAAACTAAATATTTTGAAACTCTTTACGTTTTGGGATGATTTCGAGAGACATACGAAATATCTGGTCAAAATGAAAAACGCTTACTGACAGCGGAAAGGGTTGATCTAGTTTTATATATTCCTTGAACATTTAAGCAGCAAATAAGTCTAATTTACCAAGTTTAGTATGTCAAAAAGCACATAAAAATCATTATGGAAGAATTATATTCGCTCCACAGGCGAACTGAAATATCAGATAGAATTGATAACATTGCTTCAATAATAGATACCAAGCATATACGTAAAGCTATATACAAAACATAATTGAGGTTGAGAAATGACCAGTGGAGTACACGGTAAGTCGAGAAACTCAGTAAGTTATAGAAAGTCTACATAACTGGATTTCTATTCATCTTGCGATGAGAAGGGTCTTTATGTTGGTGTTAACGGTAAGAAGTGAAATTGGACTAGGCTAATGCTTTATGGTGATTAAGAAATAAGGTGAAATTATTACTGGTTTGGGAAAAGAAACAGTAAGCAAAAAGAATAGTGTAAAACGTCGGCTTCTTATATGCCCTGGATTGCTAAGACTGGCTCGCGTTGACGAAGACAGTCCTGATTTAAACAATCTGTTCTGGAGTCCCGATAGAATTATATATTTTAACATGTTTGTGTCAGCTATAAAGATTAAGCGTTATACACCAATTTATTACATGAAAATAGATATAATATAGAAAAAGAGAATGATTTGAGATTTAAAAATTCTTCTAAACTGTGATTTTGATGGAGAGGTAACGGAATTAAAATGGCAAAAGAGAAAAAATAAAAAGATAAAGAATATCCCAGTAAAAAGAAACAATATTTTATAGCCTACTACTAAACAAGCAGTTGAGATATTTGAGGGTAATTAAAGTGAAAGTGAAGTTAAAATGAACAATGATGGGAAATGCAGAAATTACAGGAGATAAAAAGAAATATGAATTTATCGTATGCATAAAATACACATTTAATGATTGTTCGATTTCAATTCACTTTAATCTGAAATCAAACACTGCACAGAACATAAAGATTATGTATGTTTCATTTCTGATTGTATTTATCCAGAATATGAATGAGATGTTGAGTATTTTGATCAAAATTATAGAAAACCTCTCCTAAGATATCGTGTGTTATTGCTTTGTTTAATTACTTTCCGACATCTCAGTCATTGTCAAGAACAAATGTGACGTCAGGATACCACTCAGACTCTATATTGCTTCCTGAAAATGGCTTTACTGCTTCCTGAAAATGCCTGACGATTGCGCCTAGTATGAAACAGCTTACCGCCTCTGAGTGTTGACTTCAATGTTCACATTTATATTTTGCATAGGCTCTATCTCTGATATTGAGCACTTTCTCCCATAAACGTAGCACACCTTAAAACTATATTTCTTTATGTATATATATATATATATATATATATATATATATATATATATATATATATATATATATATATATATATATATATATGAGATAACGATATATATATTTATATATCAACAAGAATATTGGGGAAAATGTATGAACATGTGGAAAAAGTTTTCTTGTAATGCGATTCGTGTCCTTTAGTCTGATGGAGTCCTATATAACGAAACGCGTCACATGAAATTTTTTAAATATGAAAACAGATAGATAGATAGATAGATAGATAGATAGATAGATAGATAGATAGATAGATCAAGAAATGCGAGTTTGTAAAAATAATGCATATATCTATATCGACAAGGAAGAGCGGAAGGAAGTAGGAAAATGAGGAAGGGAGAAAAACGAAAGAAGCGAGGGAAGGAAGGAGGTGGAAAAAGAGGGAAGGAAAGAAGAAAGGAAGGTAAAGATTTTGTCAATCGTGTCCGGATGCAATGTATTCCAGATGGAATTTGTGGAACTGCGAACAGCAGACGTAGTAGAAAACTCAAATTGTTTCGCAACCCGAAAACTAAATAAATAGATAAAAGATGAGACGGACACAACAATGCGGAGAGCGTATCAAGCTCTGCGAAGTGTGTCATTTAATTTGACTAGTGTCCAAAAACTATTCGCCTTCTCTTTTCTGCTCAATGGACCTAGTTCGTTCGATTAGGTCACAGTCACTCGGGAGAGCGCCGCGTGACCAATTTCGCGACTGAATGGGTCGCCAATCCGATTTGAAGCTGCTGATGTCAGTCCAAGGCGAAAGGTCAGCTCATCAGTCGCATTTCCTTGATTCTTCATTATCTCTTTTCTCATAAAGTGTCGATTGGTTCGCTCTTCGATTATCATCGGTCGACAACATGCAAAAGACTTCTCTGACTTCCTCGCTGACACTAAAAGCTGTCCATGTTTTCTGGACAGTTAAAAAATAAACTTAACATCCGAGCGTTGAAAAAGCTAAATATATACAGTCACCCACATAAATATATTACATTTCGATATTTGAACACGGATATGTGTTTTATTTCAGCATTAAATGCTGGTTTAGGATGTTCAGAAACTATATAATTCAATTTTAAGAAATGTTTAAACCGTTTGTAAAAATCAAGGCTTGATAGCGATCAGGAATGTTTAGCTCCGTTATTTTTTCTCACTTCCAGATTTTCTTGTTCTTTCTTTCTACTTTTTCAATAGTACTACACACACACACACGCATGATGACATATCAAGCGATGGTGTTGATTGCAAAATAAAGAAAAACATTTTATTTTGCAATCAAAACCATCTGTTGAAATGACACGAGTAGCGTTAAAACGAAATTGCAAGGTTTGTAGTGATGTTATGACATGCATATGTTATAATTCAGAATAAATATTATTTGCTCTACGCAATATTGAGCACTCTTTTAAGTATAGTGTTTTTGGTTATCGGAATTTTATTCCATCTATACCTACCCTATGTACTTGTGTGTGTAGGTACATATATATATATATATGTAAGTGAACATGGAAGTCAACACCCAGAGGCGACTGAGTCTAGCATGAAACACCCTGTCGCCTCTGAGTATTGACTTCAATGTTCACTTATATATATATATATATATATATATATATATATATATATATATATTTTACATACGCTCTATCTCTGATATTGAGCACTTTATCCCATAAATATAGCAAAATTTAAAACTATATTTCTGCATATATATATATATATATATATATATATATATATATATATATATATATATATATATATATATATATATATATATATATATATATATATATATACATATATAGATATATATCAAAATGTGTGATTGGTTTGGGACAAAACCTTCACCACTATAATCAAATCTTATGTGCTGGTATCTGGCTATCGATTCGTAGGAACGGAGCTGCTTGACCTCGTATGTCGAATACGACGAAAGTGTATATATATATATATATATATATATATATATATATATATATATATATATATATATATATATATATATATATATATATATGTGTTCTCAAAGTATTAGATACATAATTTTTCACTTTTTTTCAGGTATCAATTTATGGCGTATGTAATTATAGTTTTCAACAGATTCATTCAGTTACATATGAATTGCCAGGATTTCTTGGGAAAGAATGTGGAGTTTTTACCCGTCATATTGCAACTTTTGTTGTTATTCAAAAAAAAATCATGCAATGATAATAGCAAAAAATTGCAATATGAGCACTGGTAAAAAAATGTTGCTGAGACATTAGGTTTATAATACCAAAAAATTCATACACAGTCCTCAAGGACACATGGCATAGTGGATAAAGGTGTTGGTTAGATCCAGTGACAAGACCCAAAGAGTATGACTTCAATACCCGGTTAAGGCAGTGGAGAAATTTCGGATGGAATTTCACAGGAGATAACTGATAACTGACATCCGTTAAACATGGAACTAGAACATTCTAACCCAGTGAACGAAATAAAGGG
>CAHIKZ030004943.1:42500-115000 GCA_903632075.3 Acanthosepion pharaonis
TATATATATTAAAAAAAGAAACTGCAACGTTTTTGGTTGTAATGTGGATTTTTAAAAAAAAATATTATGCTTTATTTTCCATAATTCTGCTACACGAGTTTCCGCTCTCGTGACCGTCATCAGGCAAAGGATAGAGATTTCCACATATTCTCGACAATAATTCCAAAAATATGTGGAAATCTCCACTCTTTGCCTCATGCCAGTCACGCGGCTGGAAATACTTGTAGCAAAATTATGGAAAATGAAGCATAATGTTTTTATTTAAAAAAATCCACATTACAACAAATAACGTTTGCGGTTTTACTTTTTAATATACACACTTTTTCATCGTTGGAACTGCTATAACCTCTTCCTTTACACACACACACACACACACACACACACACACACACACACATATATATATATATATATATATATATATATATATATATGTATGTATGATGAACACTACAATATTTGTCTCGAAATAAACAACACCTTGATGATGACATTGTGCTATGTCAAAAGTACTGGAATAAAATAATAAATATCAACATGGTGATTTTCTTTCTACTTATGATAATAACACCAAATATGCTTGTCCCCTAATATGAAAGGGATTCAATTGGAAATGTGTAGAAACTCTTGAATAAATTATTCAATGAAACATGTCTCCATGAAATATGCCCCAATATATATATATATATATATATATATATATATATATATATATATATATATATATATATATATATATATATATATATATATATATATACGGGCATATACTTACGGGTCTTCCATCACAGAACACCTTATAAATAGCAATAATTGTGCTGTTAGCTTTAATGAGGACGCTTTTACCATCCATAGCAAGTCCCACTCAAATTACCACCTAAACGTGTTGGATGCCATCTATATTCTATCACTAAAGCCTTCCCTTTGTAAATAGAAGGAATTTATATTAGGCCTCCAAATCATTTCCATTTAATTTTTTTTGCTTTCTTCTTCCCACCAATAAAATTTGTCCGTTTTTTTTTTTATTATATAATTTACTCGCTTTAGCTCTTTTGAGCGAGGTACTAAACCGGTTAACTGGTCCGTTTTTCATTTTTACTTTTTGCTATCATGAGTGGTAATAATAGAACTAATTTTAGTCTATTCATGGCAGTGATAAATATATATATATATATAGATTGATAGATAGATAATAAGCCGTTGCTATATAATCCAAGTGAATCCTAATAATATAAAATATTAATACTAATCCACAAAAAGTGCTCAGTGTCTTTATTATAACAGAGCGTAAAAATTACATAGAATGGAAATCCAAATTTACCTCATTCGAGTAGGTATTTCAACCAACATTGTCAACTTTGCATTGCCGAGTGGTTAGAACGTTTGCTTTCTGACCAAGGGGTTTGGATTCGAATGTCACCATGGTGGATTTGTCAGGAAGCAAACTTCCTGATGTTACAGGTCTGTAGTGGAGGACGATCCCAGCGTGAGGGAAGTGCCTGAAAATAATAACACTGGTTGACCCATGTCATGTGAGTGATATTGGGTAAACGGAACACTTTGGGACCGTCGATAACTGTGCTAGCACGAAGTACCAAGTCATCGTGACCGAGGGTTTGAGTGTGCTGGTGTTGTTCAGATTGCTGATCATGCTAGGTAACAAGCTCTCTCCCAGAAACTGTAACTAAGGTCTGCTCAGTATAGTTGCAGAATAAACCACAGTTTGGCACTATGGGTTTTGAACAAACAGAAATATGCCTGAGTGTCTGCCATAGGGATTGGCTAGCCGCCCTAGTAGACGGTTATCCTCGACTAAGAGTGGCCAGCTATTATTATTAGACAAATGTATAAGAAAGAAAATAAATGCGATGAAGCGTGTTTCATTTTCTAAAAGGACACCAGTAGACTTATGTAAAGATTTTTTTTTTTTATGAAATTATATATATGTAAAGAGGTGAGGGCAGATATAACATTCTGAACGGCGTTTATAATTATGCACTGACTTGAAACGCTGAAGTTTTTAGAACGATAAAATTAAAAAAAATTTTAAATTTAAATTAAATATTTTTTTCTTTCAGTCGCGTATGGACATTCAGACGAACCGATCTAATTCATTTTCCCTATGCTTTTGTCTTTGATTTTATCACTTTTGTCATTAAGTCTTCCTCATTTTGATAATAGAAGTTGTGCAAAAAAAAAAGCTGTAATATTGTTTAAAATCTGAACGTAAACTTACCATGGATCATCTAACACTCAAAGCACATTTTAAACACATTCGCTTTCTTAAATTATTTTTTCTTTTAATTCAGAAGTATTACTGTAAGAGACTAATGAATTGAGGGTGTTGTTTTGTAAAAGATCTCGCTTATGTTTATATGTTCATATAAAATTATATTAAAATTCCTCGAATTGTCAAATCTGACGGAGTCCTGGAAATGAAACGAGTTAGAGAGAATTTTGCAGTATTTCATTCATTTGCCTAATATTTTTCTGATACACAGAAATTACATAACATATTCTTCCATATACATACACACATACCCACACATATACGCACACATATGCGTGCATGTGTGTGTGTGTGTACAGGTAGTAATCCATTGCTATAAGCCAAGCTAGTCCTATTAAAAATACTTATAATTTGAAATATGTTAAAACTGATTCACAAAAAGCACCACCTAGAGTTTGATCTCTGATATATGTGCGAGTTTAATACGCCAACAATTCTGAATTATCACTCTTTAATCCTACTAAAGTTACATCTTGATTGTTTTTTCACGTTTTCATTAATTTCCGTGGATTGCCATTCAATCAAAGTTTGGCCGTGTCACCATTAGGATGTAGGTCAGCTCATCGGCTTCCCTTCTTTCCCTCTAACCCGGCTGTCCTACCTCCATAATATAATTCAGGTAACGGTGCCTTCTTCTGCACCATCTCCCACCATGTTCCTTTTAACGTCCCTCTTCTCGTTCTTCCCCAACTAACAAATATCCCGCTACAAAATGATACCGTAAACAGTTTTCAAAATCCTGCGAATTTTAAAATTCGTAGGTAAAAATGGTCTGTAACTGTTGTGGTAGGATCCACCTAATTTGCATAGTGGAGTACTGACCATATAAATATGGTTGGTACCGGGTAGAGAGGGAGGAATCAAGAGATCCAATCCAGAGACTCTGCCCGACTGCGACTAAGTCAACCCATTCTCCAGGAACGGTCTTCCCAAGAATATACAAAAAAAAGACTATATGTAAATATTGTGTACACTTTCTTGTTTCAATACATTTTGTTCTAAGTACATTTTTGTGTTGTATTATTATTCCATTTATTAGTCAAGTTTCAGTAAATAAAGGAGCCTTAATTCCAATTGTAAAAAAATATATATATATATATATATATATATATATATATATATATATATATATATATATATATATATATATATAGTGGACACTTTCGTCGTATTCGACATACGAGGGTCAAGCAGCTCCGTTCCTACGAATCGATAGCCAGATACCAGCACATAAGATTTGATTATAGTGGTGAAGGTTTTGTGCAAAACCAATCACACATTTTGAAAGGCCGAATACAGAGACCTGCTGCACTACGTGCTACAAGGTCCCCAGTCGACCCTCCGCAGGTTTGAATTTAGAGTTGCCATTCTCCTAGACCAGTTGCTATCCAAGGCTATAGAAACCAGTCTGTCCTGCTATTTACCCATAGCTGGAGGGAGAAGAAAAGGATTAATAGGTTTCGCAAGGGTATCAGCACGTAAGATTCAATTGAATCAAGACACACACGCACACACACACACACACACACACACACACACACACACACATAAATATATATATATATATATATATATATATATATATATATATATATATATATATATATATATTGGTGTTTAGCTAGATAATGAACATTGCTTCTGAATGTTTGTTTTCATCCAAATTTTTATTTCTTTGTTAGTTTGATTTCCGAATATAATTTCTACTTGTAATTTTTCGCGATATGTGTATTGTATATATTAACGATACCGCTACTAATGAGGTGATAAAAGTTAACCAGTCTAGAAATGTTAAAAAATATTGGTTAAAACATTTTTATTATATTTTTTATCTGATATTCCGTGAGCAAGCACTCACACACACACATATATTATTTATTATAGATTTTTACATGTGGAAAAAAGCAAATACACACTACAAAGATACATTCATGTTTCGTTGCCTTATTGCATCTCGGCTGTTGGGAACTAAAAATGGTTACCATTATTTTAATGATTTCAGGGTTGTTAACCATTTTTGTACGCACCCGTTGAGATGCAATAAGGCATCAAACAAAACTGCATCTTTGCATGAACTTTGTGGGAAATAAAAATGGTTACAGATAAAAATGGCTGATTACCGTTTTTTGAATGAATTCAGTAAACATTAGAATTTGCATTATTCTCGTTCTCATTACATTTATATATATATATATATATATATATATATATATATATATATATATATATATATATATTTTTTAATGTTTTTGTCAGATACTTATTTCACCCCCACACAAAGCGATAATACCATTATGACACAAGCTGTTACTTTAAGAGAATACTTTAATGAGTAGAAATAAAAGGATCCAGGTAGAGAGAAAACGATGATTAACGATGCATTCATTTTGTTTTTAATTGTAGCTAGTATGTAATCAAGAAATCGAATGAGAATTCCACAAGCGTGAGTTGCGATAAAATAAATTATTATAGAACTTACGCAGGATTTTGCGAGCTCAACAGTAAAACAGTGAGATCTAGTTGCTAATCAAGTAGCAGGCTTAAATTCATGCAGTTGAAACGCCAAGAAGGAAACCTCACCTGAACAATTACCATAAAAATATTTATAGAATGGTCAGAAGGAAACAAATTCAAGGTGGTAGTAAAGGGACTGAATTCAAGATGCCATATCAAGATCGATTACATTACAGACCCCACCTTCTGACACGGTCTATTTAACTCATATTTTCATGAAATATGAATTTGTTAAGAAAATACCTGAAGTATATTATCTCTCTAAATACAAAATTTTGTTTGCGTGTTTTAAAAGCTATAAAGAAGAAAAATTACAACTGAGTATGAATATTTATTTAAAATTATATGAAATAGTTTTTCTTCGTAATAAGTTTATGATAGTCCAAATATCGTTCATATTTAAAAGAAATATCTATTGACTTTTAAGATAATTCTTCCTGCATAAAACTCAAAGCTTAGAATGGAATGTTTAATTGCAACTGTTACTTAAACTATAATATATATATATTTTTTTTTATGATTAGGAATATTTTAATGTCACTTCGGAACTTAAACGTACATGGGTCTCTATATAATTATTTCCTTTCCATGAATTGTGATGAATTCTTGGTAAATATAATGCAATAGGTTCTCATTGCCTTCTCACAGTTTTAAATTCTGACTTCCTTTTCTTAGACTGGATGCTAGCCAAGCTATAAAGCCCACCAATCCTGTTATGTAATCCATAGAAGATGATTTAGGCTTTTAACAATGACATTACGGCAAAATTTAACGCAGCAGATACCATATTTTTTATTCATAACCACCAGGTCACCTCAAATACATTGAATCCATACGGATTAAATATTACCGTTGATTTGAAAATTTAGAAAATGTGGAATATTCTTAGAATATGTGTAAGTAAGTTTCTGAAACTCTTCAGAAATTTTAAAATTGCTGTTTAAAAAAAAATACAAAAAAAAAGCTGTCTCTTTGAACAATTCGGATTTTTAATCACAAAGTTTGAGAGTTACATGAACTGAAATTACTTACTGCTCGGAGTGAGGATCTGTGCAAAAATATAGACCCATCATCGAGGCAAAGAGTACGTCGCCTTCTGCCAAATCCCACGTGGGTTGTTTTTTTTTGTTTTTTTTTTTTCCAAAATATGTCATTTCACTTAACATTCATTTGCTAGCTTCAGTGTAATTTTGTTGATGAAGCTTTGCTAATCTTTTTCCTTTCAAATCTTGATTTACTATTTTCTTCAAATGTTTTCTGCATCAAATAATATACATGTACATATGTGAATTGAAATTCCTCTTGCTTTGACCCGGAAAAATAGATTGTAGAAGTAAACATTTATTGTTGGTGTTGTTATTATTATTATTATTATTATTATTATTATTAATGCTTCTGCTGCTGTTGCTGCAGTTGCTGCTGCTGCTGTTGAGGATGATGATAGTCATCATTATCACCATCATCATCATTGTGATAGTGGAAACACTGGTGAAGATGAAGGAGTGGGAATTATTATTATTATTATTACTATTATTATTTTTATTATTATTATTATTATTTGTGTATGTTATGTTTCCTCCTTTGCATACTATAGAGCCGGGTCCAAACTATGCTCTTTAGGCCCTATACGAGAATTAATATTTAACTGATAGCACTTTTCTTAGTATATGGGATGTTTCTATTTGGGCGATTTTCTGGGCAACTTGTATGTGGATGTCACTTGGGACACTGTTAGTAAAATTCCCCATTCATTTTCTCACGAGTCCCAGAGTTCCGATTACTATTGGTACGGCAGTCTCAGTCTTCTTTCCCCACGTCCTATTAAACTCGATCTTCAGGTCCTTGATTATTATTATTATTATTATTATTATTATTATTATTAATGCTGTTGTTGTTGCTGCTGTTGTTGTTGTTGATGATGATGATGATGATGATGGTGATGATGATTTCTCCCTCGGCTTGGATAAAGCAAAATGAAAGGACAAGCTGCACAGGAAAAAGAATGAATAAAATAAAATAAAATTTATGAATATTTTAGATAAAACATTCAAAGTTAATAATAAACACTGACTCATTTTTTTTCGAGTTCTGTTTTTTGTATTACATTTCCTTTCACGCGTTATTAAAATTTTGAGGCGTTGGATTTTAAATATAAAAGTGAAAAAACGTCAATGCCTTTTCGGGTTTCACTTAAGATAAATCATTTTCATATGTTTAAAGAATGAGAATGAACTTTATAACTTAGTGCGATGGGGAAAGTCTTCGAATTGATTGACATATAACATTATATTTTTCCTAAGAGAAAACCTTAGATTCCGGCAGAGAATACTTAACTGCTACAAGGAGAAAGATAGTATATTCATAAACATTTGACTCTTACAGAAACAAGCGCTTAAATTTAACGCAATTTCTACAATGTTCCATGTCCCATTATGAAATAGGCAATCCTGTTTTACCACAGTTTTGTGTTCTTTGTAGCTCTTAGAAAAATTTGACTTTTTGCTATCTCTCTTGACTCTTGTACTGTCAACCATTTGCACAAGCTCGTTGGTAAGGTTTTCACTGCTTCCTTCTGTCTCTCTTGCTCTCGATCTCCCCTGTGAGTGTCAAATTCTCTAATCCATCAGAACAATTGCCATGGAAATATTTGTAGAAAAGACAAAGAGAAGCGACGTCACGTCGGCGAGAAAAAGACTGAAGACGAGATGCCAGGTCAGAATCGTTTACATTGAAGACCCTTCTAAGACGGCCTGCTTATTTTATTATTGTATATGAAACATGAATTTAAGATAATATTTGAAGTATTTTGTCTCACTAAATGCAAAGGTGTGCTTAAAATCTACTGAGACTAAAAATAAAGTTACAGTTGAGAGTGAATATTTATTTAAAATTGTTTGGAATGTTTTTTCTGAATAATGAATTTTAAATAGAGTCCAGAAAACGTTCATATTTATAAGAAAGATCTATTGAATTTTAAGATAATTTTTCGGGCCCGTTTTTGCGCCGATGAGATTAAATGATGTAAATATATTTTATATCATCGTTTTGAGTTGTTAAGTCTTTCACCTGTTCCACTCACGATCGCTAAAAGGTAATTCAGATAAAAGAATCTAGCAAATTCAAGGAATGATAAGCATTCAGTCAACAAATCTAATGGATATCGTAAACACATTATCAACAACACGGTTCAAATCAGAGAAACACACGTTCTGTACGATATAGTTGAAGCATTTTAAATACTATTTGTACCTCCGTAAAGAAGTGATCTCTTTTTTTCTGCAAAAAAAAAACAAAACAAAACTGTCAGGATATTTTAAATGACATATACACAGATAATGTAAGTAATATAATGAGGATTTAAAAAAAAAAAAAATTATGCAGCAAGAATTTATTTTTATCATAACCTTATTCCTTGCAGTGAATGCTTGAATCTTATGAGGCAGTCGCGAAATATTCTTGCTTTTGAGCAAATGACTAAATATTAGAATTATTTTGGGGAATGTTTCTTGGATTGTCCGAGAAATTTTCAGTAGTCTCTAATTTTGGGCAATTATCGATGATTTTACTTGGATTTAGGGAAAAGTAACAACAAAAAATATTTCTAAAAGTGACATATTAGAATTTAAACTATAATTCGGTAATTTGCCGCATGTTTTTATGATAGACAGTTCGAGTCAAAAAATGCACGCACCTATAGAAAGTCGATTTTTTTGTATTTTTACTAAGACAAGTGTGTAATAGAATTCGTTTATTAATACAAGGTATTAATACAGGTGTATATATGTACATTAAACAAGTCAAATAATGATTTACTGTTCTGTTGGGCAACCTTTCGCTTTAATAACGGCCTTAATTCATCGTGACATGCTATAAAATAAATTCTTTGGTAAGTCAACTTCCTTCGCCAGATTGTTCCAGCATTTCTTAAAACAAGCAAGCTTGTCCATTATAGCGCAAAGGTTTTCAATTGGGTTAAGTTTAGAACTCTGACTATGCCACTGGAAGTGTTGCGAATTATTAAAGCAAAAGTTCACCTAACAAAATACCAAATTATTTTTTGAATTTCTGTCGGTGGGGCTATTTTTTGCCTTGTACTGTATATTAACTAAAACTTTCTAAGATAAAATCTATTGTCACGGTATTTTAGGGAAATTAGTTTTAACCCTTTGATCCCTGATCACCTCTTTATCAGTGATAGAGAAAAATGGTATAATGCCTATTTACCGGTTGAACAGCAGTAGAGAAAAATAACTTAATGCCCAGCCAACGGTTGATCGGTGAGTAAATACTTGTAAGTATTTTTATATCTACCATGAAACATTACATACCAATTATTTGTGGATTTTGACTCAGGAGCTCAGGAAGAAGGGTTAAAATTGTTCAGAAACGCAGGATGCAAAGTGTTAAGAATAAGCCGTTCAAAAACTTTCAAATATTTATAAAGATAATTTTTTCCAACATTTACACGTGAGGAAAACACAGAAATGATAGCGCCATATGCTGCAAAGATGAGGTATTTTCTTGCTTATCCGACGTTTGTAACAAGTCAACCACGATCCATCCGACTCTAATAACAGCAAAAGAAATTGTTTTCATATAATGTAAAGCTGCAAAATTACAATAACTACACCAGCTGTGGTTTGATCCGTTCTTGCGCGTTCTACTTGAACGACTAAATTGTCTAATTGTGCTGAGAAAGACGAGTGAATTCAGTTGAAAAGATCAAAGCCTGAAACCCCGATCAACTGTAGCCCTATTAACAATAGGAAGGTTCAGATGCATCGATATGTGTTTATGTAGTGGTGGGATCACAGGATTGATAGACTAGTCTTTATGATAACGAACCAATAATGATTTGCATATTTTTTAAGTATATAAATATGAAGGAAATATGATTATATTTAATGAGGAAAAATAAATAAAAAAAAACATTAAACTAAATTGTATGATAAAAGGGAAAACGAATAAGTTTTTTTTTTATTATTTTTGTTAGATATTGTTTCTTTCACTATTTTTTTTTACATTTCTCCTTTTACGTTCCTTTTGTTTGGTTTCTTTGGTCTACCTTCGTTTACATACATACATGCATACATACATACATATCACTGTCAATTTGGGCAGCAGTACTTCTTTTATTCAAGTTTCATTAATTACGACTGAGAAAGTACAGCGATTCTTATAACTCCTAAAAATTCTTACATTTAGTTCAATATAAAAATAAAATCATCCTTGATAATGGCTTAATGTATAGCCAAAAGCGCTCGGACATACAAAATATTTTGAAAATTTCTACATAATTTATATGCAGAAAAGAAGGAAACTATAAGAACATAAGTTTAATAAAATGAACAAAATTTAGCGCAATTAACGAAACTGATCAGAAATATCCTATTTAATTAAACTATATATATATATATATATATATATATATATATATATATATATATATATATATAATGTATACATATATAATGTCATACATTATGAAGTGGACAAAGTCCAACAATTATATCGAATCCTGTCGGAGGACGAACTAAAAAGTTGCAAATTGAAAAAATAAGAATGTTTTTATTATCTTTTTTTAATTTTCAACTTTTAGTTGTTTTTCTACATATACATACATACATATACATATATATATATATATATATATATATATATATATAGATAGATAGATAGATGTATGTGTGTGTAATTGAATAAAGGACCCATATTTAATTGTTATTTATCCTATCCAATCATTCTGCTGCATTTAATCTATATTTTAAACCTTTATATCTGTTGATTGTTGTGATATTTTACCACTGTGATGAATGATGAAACATTGTATCCAACATCCATATCTCCCAATTAAAACAATATTTACAAATAATACAAAAATATTTATAAATAATACAAAAATATTTACAAATAATAAAACAATATTTACAAATAATAAAAGAATATTTACAAATAATACAACAATATTTACAAATAATAAAACAATATTTACCAATATTAAAACAATAAATGTGACATTTACGCCTATCAGAAATGAAACAGTAAATTATGAAAAGTGGTAGGAAACCACCATCATAACCAAATATTAAAACAATCTGACATTGGATATAGGACTTGGTTACACAACATTTTCTGCCATCTGGTGGACATGATTTTAAACCTTGGTTCAGGAAGCGAAGCACCAATTCAGTAGGAACGAACAGGTACAAAATATTACCTTAATTAACAGATATGCCATATCAGCCAATCCATGGACACCTGATGATGGCCAGAATGTAATTGATCTAAACATTTATAATAACATCTATAGCAGACAAGGTTAAAATAATACTTTGAAATAATACGAGAATATTAACAATTATTCATCTATGATATGAAATCCTAAATTTTATCTTTCTCTCCCTATATATATATATATATATATATATATATATATATACATATATGTGTGTGTGTGTGTGTGTGCCTATGTAGAAAAAATATGACAAATTCTAAATATGACAAATTCTAAATATATTTTGTTGATATATAAAATTATGTAAAACTATATATCGTTATATCATATGTGAGTGTGTATTTTTATATCTATATGTGTTTCTCTCTATCTACCTATCTCTATATATGAGCGTGTGCGTGTGTGCGAAGTATTATAAAATTTTTAACTATTGTTTGTTTCTAATAATTTTCATCATATATGTGGATTTTTTTTATTGTGATATCTACAAATAAATCTTTGGCCATATTGGAGATTTTGGTCAACGCACATAAAAATAGTCAGGCACCTTGATAATATTTTCCATACTTCCTCTACCTTTGATAATGGTTTCAATATGGCTACGATGGGATGCGTAAAATATTTCTCTATCTTCACAGGTAGTAGATACTATTCCCTGTGTTTGGGCTCCCACAACTCGGGATCATGTGGATTTTGCTGAAGTTTTGTCAAGGTTTGATCCTAGTTTAAGTCAGGGCTCTAATGTTGCCAATCATTCAATACAGAAGAAATAATTCTCATTTATTGCACGCAAACTGTGATATGAAACCCAGTGATGTAAAAAAAAAAAAACGCCTTCATACAAGTCAACTCTCAAAGATTCATACAACAGCAGGATGTATTTGGTACTATTCAAGCTGACTTCAATTTTAACAATTTACGTAAATCGTTACCCGAAAGCCTCGGACACTTAACCCAAAACTTCACTGTTTTCGTTGTATAACGTGTGTCATGGCACTTTCTTGTTGATCTTCTGATAAATTCGCATTTCTTAGAATGCAGCTCTATCTTCGTTCCATCACCGAAAGCAAGCATCTGCATACCATTTTAACTAACTTAATGTTACCTTCATATCTTTTTTTGTTTAAAGTTGCTATCTTCGTTGAAATGAATCTCTTACTGTTCATGCCATTAAAGGATGCGCTTAATGTTATCTACTGAGAACAAAATGAACAAGTCGCACTCATCTAGCACTTGTCTATCAGTCTTCATTCATTAAGCGTTTTGCTGCACTATTTTTTAAGTCTAACATAGCTTCTTCACTGATTCTAGGAAATAACAATAAAATACCTAAAGCTATGGGTTAAATAGCAGGAAAGAATGAACTCCCTTGCCATTTAAGGAGAAGTAAATCTCTGAATTTAAAACCAACTCGAAGACGGATCGGCTCTGTCAAACTGTCTTGCCCTAGACATACAGTTACTGCAATGGTTGCAGTATAGGCTTCGCTTCTACCACTTTCATGTGTTACAAGTCTTTTCATGTCACGTCACGTCCAATTAAAAATTTAATCCTATATGTAAAAGTGTTTTATTTTATTTGATTAAAGATATGTCCCCTGAGGAATTACTTCACTTGAAATTATATTCGAAACTTTTTGCAGAAAAGTTATCCCAATATAGAAGCATAAACTGAATTATATATAAAAAGTATAATTTTGTTCCGAAAGTTTTTAGCTGTTATTAAAACAATTTATAATGTAGACATGTTATAAATGTAGAAATGTTATAACTAAAAATATTCACAGAAAAATTACTTTTTAAATGATTTATTTTCATTTATTTAAATATTTTTAAATATTTTAAACTTGTTTATTCATTAACATGGTACATTTACTGATATATTGTCATTAAGTAATATTAGTGATGTTTGAACAAGAAGTATACATTTTAACAAGATCCATTGGACAGAAGGTTTTGTTTTATTCTGTCAAAGAATATTAAATTATTCTTAGGTATTAACGTTTTGCTATTATCATATATGGAGTAATTATGGAGTATATGAAATTATTTCTGAATTATCTATAGATTGTTTACAAAAAACAACATATTATATCATTCTCGTCTTCCATATTTCAGAGGATAAATCTAAATTATTACAATAATTTTGAAAACAAATGTCCTCTGTGTGTATGTGTGTTTGTGTGTGTGTCTGTGCAATCTTAGAGAAACAAAGTGAGGTAATGGTAAGGAACAAGGCATGAATCCACTACTCATTATTAAACCTGTCAACATGATTCTTGATAAAATATCATCTTATTGGCATACATGGCTGATTTGAAAAGAGAATATGGATGATCATTTCGGCAAACTGATTTTTTTAGCCATCCAAGCAGATGGGTTAAAAACATCCATATGGTCAACCAACACAGTGACTAGTTTACTGAAATATTTTATTTTAACTCTAAGTTATAATTATTATTATTATAAGATTTTTGTTTTGTTTGTGTGCGTGTGTATTTACATGTTCACAGACATTTCTACTGTTCAATACCCTAGAAAGAAAAAGAATCCCTCAGCTCTCCATCACCTTCCTCGGTATTCTCAGATGTTTATAATAAGTTTTCATGTGAAGAATTTCATACATTCTTGTAAAATACAAAAACTTCCACTGACTCGTTTCTGAGTGCACCAATTACGAACAACATATTGATTCATATTGATTAATGTAGATATATTTCGTCAATATTATTCCCGATTGAAGTCCCGCTATTTTTCTATTCTTACGGTTATTTAGTTATATGATCAGTTGGCAGGAATATCTCCGTTTATCAACTACTGGCTTCATTTTTAAATTTGTGCCGTTTTCAAGAGACTTTTGACAAAAAATCAAATTCCGACAGAAATCGAAACTATATCCACTTTTCCATCACGTAAATCGTTTCTCTAGCTGAAACTGAAGCTAGCATATATAGATTAGGAGAAATCCTACCAAAAAATATTGTGCATTTCTTATATAGGTAATGCAATCTTTACTCTATCAAAGCACCATACGTAGGTGAATTGGTAAAGATTCACTTTGGCTGTAGAAATGGTTTCCTTGGTAGAAATTGGATGCAAGACAATATTTCTTTAGTAGGCCTTCTCAATTTTGACCGGCTGTTATTAATTTCTCCGGTTAAAAAATTAAAAAAAATACAAGGATAACAACTCAAACACATATATCCACTAGAGATGACGTTTATATTAATAAAGAGAGTTAAGTAGGTCTTGTTCTGTGGTGCATGTGTAAGGATATCTTGGCTTGCTCTTAGTAAGTATTGATTTGTTATAGCTCACTCTCCTTTTAGGACATTGGCGATCATGACTCTCCACAGCTTCCTCTCGTTTGTAGCTCTTAATATATTTGTTATTTTATCTTTCCTGAACCCTGTTCTGCCATCCGCCCGCTAGGTAGATTAGGCGTTGTTTTTCTATGTCCCTATTGAATTCAGTCTGTTCTGTGGGTATTACATTTTCGGAGGTCTTTTTCCTTCTTACATGCTATTCGTCTGATTCTACGGCTGCTTTTGATTTTGATTTTATTTTTGTGATTAGGAAACTAATGCAATTAGAAAACTAGTGCAACTTCCGTGTTTCAAAAACACACAAGTCTTCGAGGCCCGACAGAAACAAATAAACTGATTGTCTTTACGCTTGTTTTACTGTTTATTCCCATTTCCCATATTTCTGTCAGTCCACCCATGCTCCTATGCAACGGGCCCGTCGAGTCGAAGTCGAAGTCCTGGTGCCATGCGCTTTTGGATATGCGCGCGCAACGGACCAAGCAGCAAGCACGCGCCAATGCATCACAACCAGCGTTCAGGTCGATCATTCACTGACTGACTCACGCATGCGTACATGTCAACAGCAATGCCTCTTTCCAGGGAGATCTTTCTTGAAGGGCGAATAGGAAACATTTCTTTTCTTTGAGTATTTCTCTTTCCATTCCTAAGTTTTATTTTCGTTCTTTCCACCAGTCTTTCATCTCTTCAGCTTTACATCAGTTTATCTTTTCAACTTTCACCTCTGTTTTAATTTTTTCCATTATTGATTTCTCAGGTTTCGTTTCTTAATCTTTTACATGTCATTTTTCTTCTGTTTCTTGCTTGATTGGCTCGTTCACTTTAAACTTTTCTTTTTTCTTTCTTTCTTTCTTTCTTTCTTTCTTTGTGACTTATTTATCTCTTTTCTTATCTCTTTTTATTCTGGCTTCTTTATTACTATCATTCGTCCGTATGTCTTTTTCGGTCACGTTATTATTTATACATTTTTCATTCTTTTATCAATGTTACTATGCTTCTTTCTATCTCACTTTCTTTCTATGTCATATACATTTTTCATTCTAGCTTTGTTCTTTCTTTATTTATTTCTTATATCATATACATTCTGATTTTTCTTTCTTTCTTGTACTTTAGTCAATACTTTCCCTTATTGCCTCTGCTTATCATATTATATAGCTTACCTATATATTTTACTGTTTCTTTTCCCCAGTTCACACGTTTACATAATTTATTCAGGCCTTATTTTCTTTCTTTCAAATTCTTTCCCCAATAATATTTCCCGTACTATTTTCTTATTGCTAAAAATATTTCTTTTTTATCTTATTTCTTTATTACTGCATTTATCGACGTATCGTTTTCAGGAGAAAAAAAATGACTTCATAAAACATTATGTATTATTATTACTAAAATCTTATTAAATATTGAATAGTATTTCTTTAGTGTTTGATTTTTATCGCAAAATTCTGACTGTCATTTTACGAGCGTTAGAAATGAAAAAGAAAACAATGTTAAAGAAAAACTAATAAAAT
Source organism: Acanthosepion pharaonis (assembly GCA_903632075.3). Lineage (NCBI taxonomy): Eukaryota > Metazoa > Mollusca > Cephalopoda > Sepiida > Sepiidae > Acanthosepion > Acanthosepion pharaonis. Next base: position 58,370 of record CAHIKZ030004943.1, read on the forward strand.
AGTCAACCTAACTGATCATACTTCATCTAAGATGTTCGAAAATTACTGTGATTTCTACAATGGATGGAAACAAAGAACATAGCAGCTTATCATGTGTTTGGGTAGAATAATGAATAAAAGTAATATAGTTAAATTTGAATTTTTCATCCTATTAATATACAATCACGAGTCCCGTCATTCATTTGAGTAGTATGAGAATCATATTTATGCAGTCATGGCTGTGTCTAAAGTAGCTTTGGCTGTATCTAGAGTAATGTAGTCATCTGCAGGCTGATTTTTAACTTAGACCTTTCCTTCTGTATCACTGGCAGCGCTACAAACAGGCTTGAAAACGGTCAGCTGCGCTATTTGACACTGAGCTGAAGGTTATTCGTACGTAGTTAACGAATGAATCTACTGCAGTTTAATCCATATGTAGAGGAAATAGATCCTTGCTTTCGGGGCTTATCAATCATATTTAGTGTGATAATGACAGTTACGTTAATCTTCCAGTAAAACAATAATAGTAAATAATTATTCGTTTACGCATTTTTTTCAGATATGGAAGAAAAACTTAACTATTTTTGTGTCTCATAAAAACAAAATGCTTGAAAACGAATTTCAGAAAGTTGAGGACATCCCTCTATCTGCTATGAGAAATATATGTTTTCTTTTTCTAAATTTTTTACTAGACATTTTTAATGTGTCTACTTCCGTTTTCTTTCCCATTCTCTCAACTTATATACGCCTGCATACATTTTCTGCATGGTCAGCACAAGTTGAAAAAAAATGACCACCTTTTACAAGTTGAAAAATTAATAATCGTTGATAATTTGAGATACATATAAATTCTTTTCATCATTTGTTGTCCATTTAGGAAAATATAATAACGTTTTAATTTCTACCGTAAAATCCTACTTTAATAATTCAAGTAAAAATTAAAAAACGCAGTTAATTAAATTTTTAAACATATCCGGTATTAATTATAGGTTAATAAATATCTGGTATTAATTATAGGTTAATAAATACCCGGTATTAATTATAGGTTAATAAATATCCGGTATTAATTATAGGTTAATAAATATCTGGTATTAATTATAGGTTAATAAATGTCCGGTATTGATTATAGGTTTCTACGGAAAATGGCTATTAAGTGTAGCTTTATAATAAAAGTCTGGTATTAAATGAAGGTTCACAAATATCTGTTATTAATTATAAATTTCTAAAATCATGATATTAATTATAGATTTATAAATAAATTCGGAATTAATTTTGGGTTAATAAAACCCGGTATTAATGATAGAATTCTGTCTCTCAGCGATTAATGTCCTCCGACATATTTGTGAAGGTAGGTGTTAATGGTTTATATAAAGTATAATAAATAGGCTGTTTTAAGTACAAAATAGTGATTACTTACTGTCAGCTATATAATAGGGGTTATATACACAAGTGATATATTTATTTCTCAAACGAAATAATACTTTTTTCTTTTTTTAATATCATTATATATTTGTTTCTATTATTTATCTGCCTTTTTCTTGTTCTTAATGTAATATGCAGACAACAAAATTAAGCTATATTCTTTCTCCTTAAATATCTGTATACCTTCCAATAAATTCCTTGATTTGCAATTTCAGTCTTTCTTGTTTTACTTTTTTCATGTTAAATAGACCTTAAGGTTATCTGCGAGAAAATTTTAGGAATATTTATTTATTTTTATTATTAAATTTTCATTAACTTTACTTTCATATTATTTCTGCTTCATTTTTTATCCCAACGCACGAGTTGCTATATAATATTCTTCTTCTTTTATGTGCCGTGACACATCAGGACGTAGGCGATCATGGTTCTCCACTTCACCCTATCCCTTTTAGCTCTCAATAATTTCTGTCCTTTTGCTACCTCTCCCAGACACTGTTCTGTCATCCACTTGCTTAAGTCCGCTAGCTATGTCACACGTTGCTTTCTTTTGTCTCTATTCATCGTATGAATACCAGATTCTCCAAGCCTTCCGTTCTCATTACGTGTTCCCGACATTTTAGCTGCCTCTTCTTAATGTTAAGTATCAGCTTCCTCCTTGTTTGCATCCTCCTCAAAACCTCATCTTTGCTCACACGCTCGGTTCATGATATACTTAGCAACGTTCTGTAGAACTATAACTTGGAAATATATAACTAAATTTAAATACTGCGTAATGTTTGAATTTCGAAGATTAATTAATAGTTGACTACTGTCTTGAACAAATATGCCACCAAAGTTAATAGACGTGTGTTCGAAGCGAATTCTTTCCGATTCGTGATTTTTGCTTAAGAGTACAATATAAAAATTGCCTTAACTTTGTAATAAAAGAAAAGGAAAGAAAAATTGGACAACAGTTAACAAGGAGAATCAACAATTGATCAACAATCAATAACTCTTGTTTGTCATATAAATATTTCATTTTTTTTACTTGTTTTCTAAAATTATCTATAGTTTATAAGTTATTTTAATTGCCCAGCTTAATATTATCAAACTCAATCACACATTACTAATGAGATATTGACTAAATTAATCGATGCTTCCCTGCATATGAGAATGTGTTTTTTTATCTAATATATGAAGTTTGTAAATAATGTTATTAAAATCAGCCTAAGCAAAAATAGCGCAATTGTAACATTGTTTTAAATATTAAAGGTAAGATTGGGTGTGTTCGAAATTGGAAGAATATTCGAAACAGCCCAGACTGCAACGTTTCTTGCTCCCACACAATCTGCAACACTAACCACCAAGCAGCGGTTGTAAATATGCAAATTAAACAATAAATAATAATAGGAATAAGAGTTGTGTATAGTATAATATATTTTAATGTAACTTAAATAAGGTTCGTTATACTGAAAACGTGGATTATTCTGTTAAATTGTTTATTTTGGACCTTTTATTTCTTTAAGTACTTCTGCTATATATTTAAAGTTTCTTGATAAATTACAAAGAAGAATCTGTAATGATATTATCTCTGACCTAGCATCTTGGCTTCAGTCACTTCCCAACCACCGTAACCAAGTTTCCCTGTACCTGTTCTATGAATATTTACATGGTAATTGTTCTGATGAACTTTCCGCTATCGTATTCATTTGAATTTCATTTTTAAAAGTTGTTGTATTTATTCCCCACCACCACAGACAACTTGTACAGATGGTAAATAGTTAGGACTTCATAGAGACTTTGAGATACCATGGTGGCTGTATAAAGATGGTAAGCAAGAATGAGTTGTTCTGATGTAAAGAACACTGTGGTAGGCTTGGGTCTGTAAGTTTAACATAAGACATATTGAAGACATATTGAAGACCAGCCTTCTCCTATCCCACATTTGGGCCCTGTGCCACATTTTTTTTTATTTTCAAAATAAATTATAATTTCCTTTATCATAATTAGACTCTATGAATTTAAGTCCAGTACTAGATTGGCGGCAAGGTCTCGTCATTTTACTGTTGAAATGGCTAGATGGAACCGATGTAGATGTTGGTTGTACTTCTCGTTTGGGAAAATCTCTTCGATCTTCTTGTTTCCAAGTCAGCTTTGATCTTCAAACATTTAAATTAAGTGAAAATCGTCATATGTTGCCTTCTTAACTCTTATTTTTCTTATTGTTCTCTCTCATTAATGATGTTTTTTGCCCATATTCTCAAATACTCAGTAATCCCTTGGTTGCTTTATTGCCTTGCTTGAGGTGAAATGATAAAAAAATAAATATTGGAATATGATCTTCATTCTCTTCAGAAACATTCCATTTGTCGTTAAAAGATGATTTCAAGTTGACGTGGGTGTATTAACTCTAATAATAAATAGGTTCAATATACAATTTTCGTATTAGTTTAATCGAAATAAATAGGTTCAATATACAATTTTCGTATTAGTTTACACTTCATACAAATACGAAAGTCTTATTACTACGCCCTCATGTTAAATTTCCAGTGTATATCTTAAATGGAGCTCAAAGTGAAGACCGAAATCGCTACTATATTGTTAAATGATCTGTAATGAAAAACTGGTTAACCTTCGAAATACCCAAGAATGTGAATATTTACTACAAGTTTTTTCGTGAAGGATTAAAAGATTTAATCTTGCTTCGATCTTGATTAACGCATTAACTGCGGTATAAATGATTGTCATACCCTTTAAGCCATAAAGCTGCGATAACGGAAATTTCTGTTATCTGCAACAAAGATGTTAATCCTTTGTGACACGACTGCACACTTATTTTCTTAACGTCATATGTTCTAGGGAAATATTTGATAAACAAAATTAATTTTACAGCTAAGAATGAGTTTTGATGTATTAATGGTTAAAAATAATCTCTCCTTAATAATGTTTTCTTCACAGATTCTTTCACACTCGGTAACCTTTGTTTCTTAGTGGCTTTATCGCCTTGCTTGCGGTGAAATGATCAATGAAAGAAAGAAAAGTGTCGACAAAAACTAAAAGTAATCTTAGCGATAGTGAAACTGCATCTAAATTCTTTCAAAAGTTTATCGAAGTTATTTCTGTTCATCTTCACAAGAATGAAAACGTTTGATGATAAACATATTTATGACGGAATCAACGTCAGCGATAGTAATATTAAGAGAGCATCATTATATGTTGCAGCAGCAACAACAGCAGCAGCATTAGCTGTGGAAAGGGTTGGGATATTCGTGGTATGATTGATTATCGCACGGTTTTTGCGTTTCGTAAAACGAAAATGAATAATTGCCATTGATTAAATTAATTCAATTAGATACGTTACACAAAATATCTAGGGAATACAACACTTGAACATAATAATAATAATAATAATAATCACATTTTTGCTATGCCTGAATGACTTCAGTTCATTTTAATAAAAGTCTATAGGGTTGGAATATCATGATAGAATAAAAAGTAATTTAAAAATATTCCAACCGAGAAATCTCAAATTCGACAAGCTCGTTTGACGAAAAACATATCCTTGCAAGTTGAGAAAGACAATCAGTAGATATTTTAACAATAAGGAAAATTCATAATTGTTTTCTAAATGTACCTATACGGCATTTCACATTGTTAACTACATTTAATTTTTCTTAATTTTTGTAAACAAACGAGGGAATGCACAGAAATACTTAACAAGCAAGATATTTTATCAAATACCATTTGGAGTTTCTGTAACTACATTATGGATACGAAACATAGAAAAATGGTAAAATTCATAAAACCATTGCCACATCGAGTATAAAAAGCGTATTTCTTTGAAAGCTTTTCGCTTCTTCAACTAGATATCCACAGCTGCCTTAAAAATTGTTTGTATGCTTTATACCAATCTAGAAATTTCCTTTGGACGAGAACTTAACCGCCTCTCATCCTATCCGAGAACATTAAGTTATCTCTGTCCTGTTTCGCCAGTAGCCAACAACATTCATTCGACAAAATGAACAGTTTAAAAATGCGTCTTCCTGAATACTGATGCCTATATCATTCCATATTTCTGAGGGATGTATTACAAAGCAGACAGGTTGATCGGTGACACTTATTTGTCCACTTTTGTCATAATGTAGAACATAAATCTGCTTGTATACAGTCTAAACTCGACAGACTTCCATCTGGGAAATTCAATGGATAGCCCGATGGTACAAACCGATCGTTTTTTCAAGTGTTGTTGTACATTTTCCAAGTTTGAATCTATTATCTTTATTCGTCAAATATACTTTACAACGCATTTTAATGCTTCAAATTTTGAATGTTTTTACGTATTTCAGACTTCGATATTTAAAACATTTCTGTCTTAGGATCCGTGCTTGTTTTCATCAGTATAGAACGAAGCTGCTTTCATCCTGTGTTAAAATATGTTCAAATCAATCAGCAATCTTTCAAATACCAGTAAGTGCTTATAAACATATCACATGGCGTTTTATATAATGCAATGCACAATCTCACGCTCTCTCTCTCTCTCTCTCTCTCTCTCTCTCTCTCTCTCTCTCTCTCTCTATATATATAAATGTATATATATATATATATATATATTTAAGTTACGAAGAACTTGGTAAACCGAATGGGTAATTCCAAAGAAGATGAAATCCTGAGAGCTCAATGTGAATCCAGAGCTGATATTTAATGAAAAAACAGACCACTTTAAGGTACCATTACAATAATTTATTTCACCAAAATCTTTTTGAGTCCTTCAAAAATAATTTGGGTGAAATGAATTATTGTAATCGTACCTTAAAGTGGCCTGTTTTTTCATTAAATATATGTATATATATATATATTGTGTATTATATTATGTAACAATGCATGTGATATGGTTATAAATACTGGATTATCTATCTATCTGTCTACCTATCTATCTATCTATCTATCTATCTATATATATATATATATATATATATATAATGATAATGTTATTAAACTTATCAGACGTTACGAAAAAATTTTACATAAAATAAATAGACAGCACTTGTCTATATTATTTAATGAAACGTGCATGAACATATATATATATATATATATATATATATATATATATGAAGAAAAATATATACGGAAAAAAAATTACAAAATCCTTATATACAATTATGCTGTTTTAATGTTAATATTACAACGTCGGACGTTTCGGTCTAATAAACCATCTTCAGGACATATTCATAAATATAACATTATCAATACAACATGACAAAGACGATGTACATAAGAACAAGACTTATCCAAACAAATAACTGAAAGTTTTATAAGATCAGCGCTCCGTTTAAAACATGGTCACGTTGTCGTCACGTTGTCGTCACGTGGGCGACGCTTTGAAAACGTATTCCTAAAATTTTGAGTATTTTGAATGAAAAATGAAAAGAATTCTATTTTGAACTAAAATTTATATGTACGCTTGTCGAACATTAATTTTTTTCCGTATATATTTTTCTTCATACTGTCGGATCTATATCCATATACTTGCATATATATATATATATATATATATATATATATATATATATATATATATATATATATATATATATATATATATGTATTGTATTATATAACACTTCATCTGATATGGTTATAAATACTAGATAATATATCTATCTATCTATCTATCTATCTATATATATATATATATATATATATATAGCAAATATTATTGAAGACATCATATATTTTGTATCGATTTATTTTAAGTTTCAGATTTTGTGTAAATTCCGTCATATATTATGCGAGGTTCATTTGGGAAGAAAAGTGCAAGAAATATCGTCCAAGATTTCGACTTTCCTGAAGTCATCATCAGGGAAGATGGAGACATTGGTGGACTTCTTAGAAATGAATTGAAGCGCCATATACTTTTAGGACGTAGACAATCAATGCTTTTCCACATACAAATGAAAATAAGTTTTCATTGCTATGTATTCATTGGGATTTGCCGTAGAGTGGTTTAATGTTAATTTCCAAATATATTTTTGTCAAGGCTAATTAGACAAGTCTGCTCAATTATTTTCTATATAACTTGTAATTTACATATATTTGAAATTGGCCAACCGATTCGTGTTTACTTGCGTATATACGTTTCCCTTGCCTGTTCATAAACCGAGTGAGAATCTGTGAAGCTTTCTCAAAAAGAAGGTTATCATTGTCGGAGAACAATTTACTAGCAAAGATGAATATTTTAATGCTATTCTGCATTCCATATAAAGTAATACGCCTTCACAAGTTTTATATATATTATATATATATATATATATATATATATATATATATTAAAAAAACAAAATAAAAATATTATGTCTGCTTATTTTTACCAAATTCTGTTCTTATTCACGAATATTTTTCCGTGCATTACAATCAAATGATCCATGAAATGCACTGTAATAGTGAAAATCACATTTATTTCCCATGTAATTTCCATCTCTTTCTGAGATGCAACTAACAATGCAAAAACTGTGTAGCTATTCATTGCTATTTTTTTTCTTTTTTGAGCTTTCCACTTTTCATCTCAGAAAGAAATGGAAAATACTTGGGGAATAAAAGTGATTTTCACTATTACCGTGCATTTCATGCATCATTTGATTGTAATACACGGAAAAATACCCGTGAATATGAACGGGTTATGCTTAAAATATGCAGACATCATGGTTGTAACTTATTTAATCAGACTTGTCTAAAAGAGAATTTGCTGCTTAAATACACACGTGTCTAACTGAAATATTAAGAAAAATCGTTATCATACCACACCTTGTTATTTTTATCGTTATCTTATCACAACTTGTTATTTTAAAACGTTGTGTTGAATTTAATTTAATTATTTTATTATTTTAAGGGGGAATTTAACAGTTAATAAAGTTGAAAATAAATATTTGTGAATATTAAAACATTAAAGCTTTGGTTCGTGAGATTGTTGACATAATAGTCGTAAATTTAATCCCTGAGCCTGTCCGGGAAATGTGTACTTGGACTTAGTGGAAACAAGCAATAACTGAGCAGTGCTAAAAAAAACAAAACTATACGAGATAACCCTAAACATGCAAAGTGCAACGAGAATAATCCACCTCTGCTGATTAAATAAAGTGTTAAGTTTGAAATTCTCTTTAATTTAACCTAATCGACATAAACCTGATGAGGGCACAACATCCAAAATTCTGATAAGAACAGACACGTTGAAATTGTCCAATGTAAGTAATTTAGATAATAAATTAAATATAAAGCGTATATATACACTGGGAAGCCTTACCAGTGAGCAAATCAAAGTACTATAGACTGGCAAGGAAATTTAAACCCACTCAAGAATCTGTGATCAATTTGCAAGGAACAACTTCGTGGTGATGGATACGAAGTACTAAAATGTGCACTGAGTCATGAATCATTGGAAAATACAAAAAGAAATAAATAATAACGGAATTATTCGTTTTCTTTCAATTAATTTGCACAAGGGTGGATATACATTCTTTCACTTACCTTTACGTATAGACATACTGTTTATCAACTGCTTTAAATACATATTGAATAATACGCACAGATATGCATTCCCACTACTAGACTTATCAGACTCACACTTACACATTCTTATATATACATTTAATCATTTTCATATAAACATATCCTCTCATACATTTAAATTTAAATTATTTTAGTTCTGTTCGCATCCTTGAAATTTTCATTAGAATGTTGCATCATAGATCTAAATAAGGCCAAAATTGAATTAAGAATTTTGTATAGCACATATCGACGGAGAGTGTTATTTTGTCCAACCTCATATATATATATATATATATATATATATATATATATATATATATATATATATATATATATATATTCAGTGTACTGAATAAAAGTGTATTGGGAAATAATTAGAGAGAGCTACCTAATGACGTAGGTACACCATTCCTTTGAATGCAGCAGGATACGCAGCATAGTATGCAGAGTATTATGTGCCGGAATATTAAGGGAGTATATCTATGCAGCTACATTCCAAGTTATCCATTACAGAGATATTTTTCTAGATATATCTCTAGGTAAGGTAATGAGGTCTACAGTATATTCCATAATTGCTCAATCGGGTTTAAATCTGGGAAGCGCAAATATGAATGGGCTACCTCGAAATCATCCATACAGTTGTATATCAGCCGGGCAGAATAGAGATTGCGGGAAAACAAATGAAATATCACCGCTGGGAAGCAGCAAAGACAGAGGGGAGCAAATCATCTGTTTGTGTTCCAACTGTCAAAACAAATTCCAGTTGCATTAGTATCCTTACATGAAAACAACAGACTCTCTAGCATTATGGACCCTCTACTAACACGCACAACATAAATTAGAACCATACCCTCATGTTCTCTCCTCTAAGCATGAAATCAACTGTTCACCTGAAAGTGTTTAATATACGACATGTCTGAGAAGGCGACATGCCAATCGACTATCACGGCCCGATGGTTTAGGTTATCTGGTTCATTTGATGTGCAGAAATTGATACGGTCGTTTCAATAATGGTAGCTTTGTTGGTCAGCACTTTGTATGTGTAAATCATATTACTTATCTAAATTTGCTATTGTTACCCGATAGCAACGTAAAGAAATAATGAATAATCTACTGTTAATCTGTTATAACTACACTACCTATTTACTTATTACGTCTCGCATGCATTATCCATAAGAATTCTTTATTTATGCCAAACAAAGGTATATCTACATAAATAAAGCGCAGGGTCCGTGTGTTCGTCCTTCAGGCGAATCATACTGCAGTTACACGCGATATAACCTAAAATAAATAATTCATTTGAAGTTAAATTTAAATATCAAACAGATTCAACGTCCTAAAGAACATTTTTTTTCGTTTTTCGTAGCAATTGCAATTGATATCGTCTAATGAAACGGTAATAAGTAACTTAATTTCGAACCGAGCGTAGATTGTTCTAATTTCACCTGTACTGCCTCTGAGATTGCAAAAGAGGCATGACAGATAGACTTACAACAATCTACCTCCGTGGACTAAAAGGGTTCGATTTGAAATTCCAAAGTATATCACCTGAAGAAGATCGGAATGCACAACGGCCGAAACATCGTGAATACGGCAATAAAGATGAGATCAACAGTCCGAACGATGTAAAGAGTTAAATAATTAAGAGTTTTAGTTAATTCACCTTAGTAACTCAACTTTCCAAGTTTTTGTTCTCTCTGCTGTGGCCTGGTATTGAACTCGCAACTCTTTGGGTCAAGTCACTTTCTGGCTGACTCAATCAGTATTTTTATCCACTGAGCTATGTGAGATATCCAACAACGTTATAGTGCGTGGAATTAGAACAATCTACCCCCGTAAACTAAATAAAGGGCTTGGTTCGAAATTCAACCGTATATCACCTGAATAAGGCGTCGGCGCGTATAACGGCCAAAACGTCGGGAATATGGCTATAAAGATGAGGATAATAGTCCGAACGATATAAATATTTTAAACAGTTTTTATTTTTTTTAATATTTCCAAAAACCTTCTTTTTTTTATTTCCATTTGGTATTGGTAAAAGAAGATTATCAATTCTGTATATTTTTCGTCCAACAATTTCAAAGACATTTATTGTTTGATTGTCGTCTGTTTATTTTTTTTTTAATATCGACTTTGGGATCTTATAAAATTTTGTGTTATGACGAGAAAGTGCTTTTACTATTTTTTATTTTTTTTTTTATGAAATATATTTAATTTTTTGGGTCCGTGGTTTTCTGCAATTTCGGTGATCATAAACTTACTCCAATGTCTCTAAATGCGATGCACTGTCAGTTGGCACGTACAAGACATGATTAAGGCCATGCAAATGACAAGCAGATCTGCAGTACTGAAGGGTTATTTACTGCATCCCATTTGAATTCACCAAAACAAGCATGTACATGTTCATATATCCAATCAATTAAATCCAAAAGAGCTATATTTTTTGTAGCAGCAAGTTTATTATTATTATTATTATTATTATTATTATTATTATTAATATTATTAATATTATTATTGTTGTTGTTGTGTTGTTGTTGTGTTGTTGTTGTTGTTTTTGTTTATTTGTTGTTGCTATTATTATTATGCCATGATATATATGAACGAATGCTTTTTATTATCGTCAAAATGTTTTGGCCTCGATATATTCGTTTTTTTTTTCTTTTTTTGGATTTCTATAAGAAATAATATCCAGTGACCATGACTTCAATTTCGTGGTTAGTCTGTTAAAAGTATATAAGTTGTTGGGATAAAGTCTGTAAAAATATCGCCATCATTATGTAATCATATCGTTTTAATTGAAAGGCTCCATAAACAAGCAGCGTAGTCTACGGAATTAAAATAAATTTCCATTAATAAGCGAGTAATAAATGCTTCCATTCGAAATTCCTCAAAGATTAACGAATACGATAAATATCTGAAGAAGTTCAGAGGATAAAACAAACGAAACTGCATTAACATGACAACCAAGGAAATGGCAGTAGTCTGAATAGAATAATTTTTTATTGTAATGTCTCGACGTTCACCAACATTTGAATTGAGCAGGGTTTGGTGAATAACTATGTAGTTATTGATGGGTTTTACTATTGATTTTATGATAGGTACACGACCCCTATCATTTGCCAGATTCTGATCAGCCAAAACATGAGAGCAACTCTAATGTTTGCAGTAATTGCGACTTGCTAGAGGAGACATTCATATGAAATAACTGGGAACACTCGGAGTCATCGGATTATAGCGCAGTATCTATTGTGGTTTTACCAGAAATTTCTTCTATGCGGGGCACGGCTATTCAAGGCCGATGTCGACCATGAGTGAGCGCACCTGAATCTGATATTACCGACGACATGGCCCAGACACGGGCCCATCACTTTAAAAATTGTGATGGATATTACTAGACGTGAATAGATTCATATAAAGCACACGTTCATATCTTTCACTTTCCGTTATTCGAACTTCACTTTTACGTTTCTTTATCTTCTTCAGCTTATTCTCTTTATACTTTCATCTTTCTCTATCATCCAATCACTTTTACACACAGATATTCACATACTCAGACTAACACTTCCTGATATGATATACAGAGGGTTTGATTTTGAAAGAAATCATTTTTCTTTATCTTGATAGTATTTTATTCTAAATATTTAGACAAAGACCCGTTATTTCTAACCTTGACAAGCGCTACAACTCTGTCTAGTCACCAACATGATTTTATATTCTTAACGAACAATAAACTATGTTGTTTCGTTCCGTCGACAAAGCAATCCCTCCTTCATCGTCGCATTGGTTCGTCTTTGTCGCTATGAAAGAATAAAAGAAAACAGTTCCTGAAATCTGCCAACCAACCTTAATAGAAAACACGTTTCATTTCGGTTACAAAAGATCTATTGTTTGTTTCTTTTCATTGTACTTGATAAGTGAACAAAAATCGAGACAAGCAGGTGATAGAGACAGTTACATACCTACCTATCGAACTGTCAGTCTCCTGATTTGTATTTTATTTGAGATTTGTATTATAGTGAGACCCTCTTTATAATTGGAAAACTCGAAAATGTAAAATGAGGCAAATAGTACAGATTCTTTAACTGATCTATACAGATATATAGCAAAGAGTGAGGATCGACCTCGGTGTAATGTTGATACTGCCTGAGAATTGATACCACGGTAATTAAATGACGCAGATCATTTCGAGAGATTTCCAGTAAGACAAAGTCTACAATTACGCTCTTCCCCATATGTATCTTCCTCTTGTTGTTTCATCTTTCCCTTTGAATATATATATATATATATATATATATATATATATATATATATATATATATATATATGACAAAATATAGTTTGCGGGTTTAAACGGATAGCGTATATAAATATAAAAAGTCGACATCGATGTTAACACCCAGAGGCGACATTCTGTTTCATTTTAAACGCAATCATTATGACCTGGTCATTGCGTTTAGCATGAATCAGACTGTCACTTTAGGGTATTGATCCAATATCCACTTTTTTATATATATATATATATATATATATATATATATATATATATCAGGAAACAGATAGTGGTAAGATCAATACCTCTTCAGGGACAAAGATCGACGTATAATTTAATCCACCAGAATGTTTTGCAACACCCATTACGCGTGTTGAAATCTCCACACTATTTTGTTAAGTATTGGTATTGTTGAGGATATCGCTAACATTTTTTGTCTAGATTTACAAACTCTACGTTTTGATCAATTTCGAAAATCAATCGATGAAATTTGAATAAGATGATTAGTTTAGAAAATACTTTTGCTTCATGGCTTAATAATTTCTTTAATTTATTTTAATACTACTTCATGATAGACAATATTTTTTTAGTTTGGTTTCGATCGATCAATGTATGACTATTTTTGAGGCTGTGACGGATAGCCTAACGGAAGTTACAGAATTTTATATATAAATATATAAAAAACAATCAGCGTATTTCAATCATCATCAGAATATATCATTTATTAAAATATGCGAGTATTTTCTTGCGCTTAATTCTGATCTACGAATAAAAAGGTGTTTCATTAAGACGGATTATACATAAGGGTGTTTCATTGACCGATAAAAGTCAGCACTAAAGGAATCAGTATTATTGAAAATATATATTTTTTCTATTGGATCGTAATATTTAAGTCATGGCAATTATGTGTAAAAAAAATAATAGCACCCATATGTCCGACAAATCTGAAAAAAATAAAAAAAATATTAGACGCATAGTGGAAGAACCTTTATAGGGCTATTTATAACTTTTCGTATACTTGTTTATATAGGATTTTAAATCTATAGATAATCTCAGAATAAACATATATATTATTGTTTCATTTGAATGGCCTACAACGTATAAGTCAACGTATGCAAACCTTATAGATGAATAATAAGGATTAAGTATCGTTTAAATGTTGTTGTTTTTTTAAATAGCAACTTCTTTTCTGATGATGACAATCCGTCAGCCTGGCCACACTAAATTTAGACAGGCAACCAGATAAAATATATGTTTGAGGTAAGACTATTTAAAAGTACATCAAAATAGTCACGAATTAACACGCAGCGATTACAAAGAGTCTGTTGCCATTTCCATACGGTCTGTATAGGAAACCAAAAGAAACTATGTTGAATGGTTTGGTCAAAAGATGTGGAATCTGATCTGTCCAATGTATGTAATGAAATAATTGCACTTGAAAAATCAGATCGATATATTACATGTGAAACTTATTTTTAGACCAAGAGAGAAATATTCACAGGGCATTTTATTTTACTAGTAAGGCAGAAAATGAATTCTTGGAAATACGGTTTACTTAAGTGCTGTCACTCACACAAACTCACACGTCCCAATCAATCCTCATGAAATGCCAAGAACGAGATATTTTGTCAGGTACTCAGCTGATGGCAAAGGGAACATCGTGATGTGGATATCTATTCAAAGGTAATTAGAGTAGAAAACATGGACAGTTTCAGTTGACATCAGTTGGCTTCTCTATCGGTAATTGCTAAATTACCCAGCACCTCTAAATATATTGATAAAGGGCTATAATATAAAATTGATCGCCCTTTCAAAAATCAAACATTAAGATTGACACTTGATTTCCAAATTGCCTACTTGGAGGAATTCATTTGAATCAAATAAGGACATTTAGGTAGAAACCGATTATTAATACATTTTTATAAGCGTAGAATTAATAGTGGATTTTTGTATATCTATAATTACTACCATTTTTTTAGAAATTTCTAAGACTATATTTTTTAAAATTAATAATTAATACTAGTTTTTGTGGACATGAATGATCTATGACAAGGGTCGGCAACTGCGACACGCGTGCTACACGTGGCACGCCAAAGCAAAGAAGATATTTAGCAGTTTGAAAACTGATTACTCGTAGCACTCCCATTAATAATAAAAGCTTTTTTAAAAAAAACTTTTAAAAACGGTTTATTTCTATTAATGTGCTTTACATATTATTGTACACAATACTATATAAAATATATTGTAGAACAGGTATATTGACCTTGATTGTATAAAAATACGTATGCTGTTGGCACACTGAATGATTTTAAAACCTTAAGTAGGCACATTTTCAGCAAAGGTTGCCGACTCTTGATCTAACATATCAGAGAAAATATCTCGATGTTGAATCTAGTTGACACATCCTTTTATTGTAATTTCTCACAAAAATCTGAATTCCCTAACACAGTAAAAGTGTGCAAATGAGAAATTAAACATGGCAATATGGATGCATATCTACAAATAAATTGTCTGAATAATTTCATGTTTGGCTTAGATTATTTATTGAGTGTATTGGGTTCGATACAAACTAAAGAAGATACAAATATGACTGTGTCGAAACCAAACTAATTATTCTGGACTATTATGGTGAACGATTTTGTTGACTATTTAACACGAATGCTTTTGATAATTTGTCAAACTCAAATAAAATCACGTTTTTCAGTTTATTATCTCGCCAAGTAGGCGACAACAGAAGAGTTAATGTGGTAACACTTTCAGATAAATTTAATGAAAATAAAAGAAGGGATAAAATCACAATATACAGTATATCGATTATTTACTATTTACATTATTCGGATTATTGTCTTCGTCTTTGTTGCCTTATTTATCACAGCGCACTGGTAAAAATGGTTGCTGAAGACATTAGGCTTATAATACCCAGAAATTCATAAACAGTTGTCCTCAAGGACACATGACACAGTGGATAATGGCGTTAGTTAGGACCAGTGAAAGGACCCAAAAAGAGTGTGAGCTGAATATCTGGTTAAAGCGATGGAGAACTTGGAGAGGGGAATTAACAGGAGATAACTGATAACGGACATCCATCAGACATGACACGTGGAACTAGAACAGACTATCGTGAGCGAAATAAAGGGTTCAGTTCGATATTCCAAACACCTGAACGGCCGAAATGTTGTGATAAATATGGCAACAAAGATGAGGACAATAGTCCGAATAATGTAAATAGTGTACATAATACCTCATCTCAGAAATATAGACAGATATCGATTCTTGTTACGTATGTTACTGAGTAACCGTAAGCAAGTGCAATTTCTTATGCTGTCTAATATCTATCGAGAAAAGACATCTCCAATAAAAATGAACTTTATATCAATTGCAGAAATTCTCTGATATATCTTATTTTTTCCTAAGTAGGGTACACGGCAATGTACACGTGTTCCGTTCTATTGTAGAAGTAACTGCAGAAGAATACATAGGGCAATCCCATCCGGGACATAATAAAATACAACTTTTTGTATTTACATTTGGCATGAAAACTCTTATGTCATAGGTAGTTAGAACAGTTTAGATCCCACTCTAGTCCGGTAAAGGGCTGCAAGTGGACAGGGAATAAATTCCACAACTTTTTCGAAGAGCTTTGGAAAGATATTGAATTATATCTTTCCGCGAGATATCCTCCACCCTTGATATTTTTAGGTAGAGTTTCACGCGCTCGAATAGATCTTCACAACGCTTCTCATCAAGTTCGATTGTTCTCATGTCGCAGGAATTTTATGACCCCATATTTGGGCAATTTTGTACATTATCACATCGGAAAAATTTATCCTAGCTCTGGAGCATGATGTCAATGAATGGGCGTTAATGCCCAGAAAGCAGTACAAAGTAGAAGTCAACATTCAATGTTATCTTTAGACCAACCCAACCCTTTTTCTACATCAATACATTCTACAACATTTGTCTGATTCGAACCTTACCATCAACCGTAATCACACTGACTGTCCTCCAAGGTCCAATTCGCACCAAATCGAAACCAGTTGAGGTGATATCTTCGGTGTTGTCAATATATTCTTTGCTAAAATATCACTTAGAAACTAAAGAATCTGACATGCTGGATTTCGGTCTGCTACCGCTTGCAGCTAATGGGAAGCTGCTATGGAAAATGACTAGCAAAAACTTGTTAACAAGGGCAAATAATGGCTTATAAATTTTAACGCCTTCAGTACAAATCTTATACCATTTATTCACCATAAAGTACCTTTTCTTTCTTTCATCTGCATGACTGCTGCTAACCTCAAGGAGAGCAACTCTTTGCGCCTTCTTGCGTTTACATGAAGTGCATTGATTATATTGAATCATTTTTTGTTTTTATTATTCAACTGCTAAGAAAGTTGTTTCAGGTTGTCCTGCAATAAACTTTTTTTCTCGTCAGAATACTTCCTGCATATTTATAAATATATCATACGTACGTGCGTAGTCATATTTGGTCTGGTGCTATTGTTATATTACGAGATTTTTGATAAAATTCAAAGAAGGATGTGTAATGATATCAATTCTTGAGTTACTTTCCCATCGCAGTGACATAACTTCCCTATGGCTTTTATATAAATATTTTCATGGTAATTGTTCTTGATGCTTCGACTATTGTATTTAAGCGTACTACCAGATAGGCGATTAGTTCTGAACGTGTTGCAGTTGATCTAGCGAAATATTTATTCTAATTGCTTTTTTGCACTTCTCGTCTCTAGAACTCTCTTCTTGTTTTCTTGCCACCAACAATCTTCAGATGATTAGGTGCATCTGAATCCTTTTCTTTTATTGTCCTTTCTACACAGTAACGTATTTTCATTCTTTATTTACTCACAGTTTTCCATTGCGTCTTTATATCATTATCCCCTTACTTTAGTTGAAATGATAAAAAAATGACGATTTGATTTAAGTCTGTAATGCTTCACTGTTTCCAAAGATAATTCTAGACAGATGTCTTCTCTCATATATTCCGAATACACACATCTGGCATTGTATACTGCGGTATTTGGAAAGTTTCATCTATTGCAGAAATGGAATATACTATCCATTTGACACCCTCAATTATGTCCCTCAAAATTCAAATAATTCAGGTTGTCTTGCCATAAGCAGCCTAACCGGCCGTAAATACTGACTCAAAATTAGGTGGCGCTACCTACCGTTACTTTTACAAAATGCAAAGTCATGACTTTTGTCACGTCAGTGTATTCACGAAAGTCACTTTGCTACTATTGACATGAACAAATTTACATGACATTTTGGCTAAGTAAAATATCAACTTAGCCGTCTGATATTTACAGTTTTTATTTACTTTCTTCTTTTTGTTCCTTTTTATGACAGTGGCATACACAAACAGGGAGTGTATATTTGTGACAGTTTGGGATTGTTGCGTACACCTGGACACGATTTTCAGCTACATAAAAAAATTCTTAGAAGACTCAGTGCACACACACACACACACGCACACACACGGGGGGGGTGTTTGTGTGCACACATTTCGAGAGAGGTAACGAGAGAAAAGGAAAAATACACATTGACTCTTTGAACAATTACGGATTTCCTTATACAGTTAGAATGTCATTTGCATGTAAAAAAACCAAAAAAAAAACAAAAAAAACAACAACAAACAGATATTTACCCAGAAGATCTGGTACAAGTGAAAATGATATTAGTATTATTGAATTGTTTCAGTTTCAAGGGATGTACATGCCTTCATTGATAATTTTCAAATAAAATCTGTATTTTATTAAACACCAACAATTATGTTTTATTTTTAAATTATGCAACTACGACCACCCGGAATGTACAACAACATTAAATACATTTGCAAGTATATATTTTCGACGAGAGAATATATTCAATGCTCATAGTATTTTATCAGTAAATTCAAGCAATAGTTCACCTTGAGAATTACACTATTGGTTCGCCATTTCGTTTTAAACAAAGATTTCAGTCCTGTCATGGCGACGAAATTTCTCGAGAGGAGGTCTTAGAGAAAGTTCTGTTTACAATTTACAATAACTATCAATTCATCGTGAATATCTTCATATGATAGTAGGCAAAAAAATGTGTATTTTGTTGTGATTTTAATTTGTTAATAATGAGTGTCTCTTTTTGCGTGTAATATTTCTACTTCACTCTTTCACAGAATTAACGCTGACCTTCCATATAAAAACAGAATGGGCGAAGTACGATATATGTTATAAATATACAAATACGATATATGTTTTAAATATACTGTTTATTTACGCTAAATACTGTATATAAAAATTAACGTGTCCCAATCATTTTTATATACGTATGGGTCAAGATTGCTTTTATCTGTCTTTTCAATGTTCATTATTTTTTTAGTTATTTCTTTCGTTGTTTTTTTTTTTTAATTTCTGGATTTATTTTTGTTCTTAGGTTTATTTTTCTCTTTTTAATTCGTCATTCTACACTTTTTCGGTAGATTTCTTTCAATATTTCTTTCTATATCTATTCTTTTTATTTAATTCCTTCATCTTTTTCCCTTTTTATCTGTATTCCTCTCCTTTATATTTTTTATAGAGAAATTGTTGCTTGGCAATTTTTTAATTTCTTTCGATTCATTTATCTCAATCGTCTGTTCTTTCTTTTTTCTTTCTGTGAATTTAATTCATTCTATCTTTCTTTTCATATTCTTTCCTTTCTATTTTTAGACACTTGTTATATCAAATATTTTGTCTCCTAATTCTCTTCATTGTCATGTAATATATTCTTTGATTAAATCCACTACAAAGTGATATTTATCATTCATTTATTTTTGTTCTCTTTCTTTTTCCTTTTCTTTTGCTTCCAATTTTTGGAATTCCTCTTCGCACATTACGTTTTATTTTTGTGCTTTTTCTTGTACGCTAAATTTTTGACCATCTATTATGTCTAATTCTTGCATTTCGTTGACATTTTCCATTTTCTTCTTTATTCTTTTATTTTCTATCTCTCCTTTCTTCTTCATTTTCTATCTCTCTTTCCTTCTTCATTTTCTATCTCTCTTTTGTTCTTCATTTTCTATCTCTCCTTTCTTCTTCATTTTCTATCTCTCTTATCTTCTTCATTTTCTATCTCTCCTTTCTTCTTCATTTTCTATCTCTCTTTTCTTCTTCATTTTCTATCTCTCCTTTTTTCTTTTTTTCTATCTCTTTTTTCTTCATTTTCTTCTCTCTTTCTTCTTCATTTTTTCTCTCTTTTTTCTTCTTCATTTTCTTTCGCTTCTTTTCTTCTTCTTTTTCTATTTCTATCTCTCTTTTTCTTCTTCATTTTCTATCTCTCTCTTTTCTTCTTCATTTTCTATCTCTCTTTTCTTCTTCATTTTCTATTTCTCGTTTTTCTTCATTTCTATCTCTCCTTTCTTCTTCTTTTTTTCTATCTCCCCTTTCTTTTTCATTTTCTATCTCTCTTTTCTTATTTTTTTTCTATCTTTTTTTTCTTTTTTTTCTATCTCTCTTTCTTCTTCCTTTTCTATCTCCCCTTTCTTATTCATTTTCTATCTCTCTTTTCTTCTTCATTTTCTCTCTCTCTTTTCTTCTTCATTTTCTATCTCTCTTTTCTTCTTCATTTTCTATTTCTCCTTTCTTCTTCATTTTCTATCTCTCTTTTCTTCTTCATTTTCTATCTCTCCTTTCTTCTTCATTTTTCTATCTCTTTTCTTCTTCATTTTCTATCTCTCTTTTTCTTCTTCCTTTTCTATTTCTCCTTTCTTCTTCATTTTCTATCTCTCCTTTCTTCTTCATTTTCTATCTCTCCTTTCTTCTTCATTTTCTATCTCTCTTTTCTTCTTCATTTTCTATCTCTCTTTCTTCTTCATTTTCTATCTCTTTTCTTCTTCATTTTCTATCTCTCTTTTCTTCTTCATTTTCTATTTCTCCTTTCTTCTTCATTTTCTATCTCTCCTTTCTTCTTCCTTTTCTATCTCCCCTTTCTTATTCATTTTCTATCTCTCTTTTCTTCTTCATTTTCTATCTCTCTTTTCTTCTTCATTTTCTATCTCTCTTTTCTTCTTCATTTTCTATCTCCTTTCTTATTCATTTTCTATCTCTCTTTTCTTCTTCATTTTCTCTCTCTCTTTTCTTCTTCATTTTCTATCTCTCTTTTCTTCTTCATTTTCTATTTCTCCTTTTTCTTCATTTTCTATTTCTCCTTTCTTCTTCATTTTCTATCTCTCCTTTCTTCTTCATTTTCTATCTCTCTTTTCTTCTTCATTTTCTATTTCTCCTTTCTTCTTCATTTTCTATCTCTCTTTTCTTCTTCATTTTCTATCTCTCTTTTCTTCTTCATTTTCTATCTCTCTTTTCTTCTTCATTTTCTATCTCTCTTTTCTTCTTCATTTTCTATCTCTTTTTCTTCTTCATTTTCTATCTCTCTTTTCTTCTTCATTTTCTATTTCTCCTTTCTTCTTCATTTTCTATCTCTCTTTTCTTCTTCATTTTTATCTCTTTTTCTTTTTTTCTTTTTCTCCTTTCTTCTTCATTTTCTATCTCTCTTTTTCTTCATTTCTATCTCTCTTTTCTTCTTCATTTTATCTCTCTTTTCTTCTTCTTTTCAATTTCTCCTTTTTTTTTTCATTTTCTATCTCTCTTTTCTTCTTCATTTTCTATCTCTCTTTTCTTCTTCATTTTCTATTTCTCCTTTCTTCTTCATTTTCTATCTCTCTTTTCTTCTTCATTTTCTATCTCTCTTTTCTTCTTCATTTTCTATTTCTCCTTTCTTCTTCATTTTCTATCTCTCTTTTCTTCTTCATTTTCTATCTCTCTTTTCTTCTTCATTTTCTATCTCTCTTTTCTTCTTCATTTTCTCTCTCTCTTTTCTTCTTCATTTCTTCTTTTTTCTTCTTCATTTCTATTTCTCTTTTTCTTCTTCATTTTCTTCTATCTTTTTTCTTCTTCTTTTCTATCTCTCTTTTCTTCTTCATTTTCTATTTCTCTTTTCTTCTTCATTTTCTATCTTTCATTATTCTTCCTTTTTATCTCCCCTTTTTATTTCCATTTCTATCTCTCTTCTTCTTCATTTTTTATCTCTCTTTTTCTTCATTTTCTATCTCTCCTTTCTTCTTCATTTTTCTATCTCCTCTTTTCTTCTTCATTTTCTATCTCTCTTTTCTTTTTCATTTTCTATCTCTCTTTTCTTTCTTCATTTCTATCTCTCTTTTCTTCTTTTTTCTATCTCTCTTATCTTCTTTTTCTTTCTCTCCTTTTCTTCTTCATTTTTCTATCTCTCTTTCCTTCTTCATTTTTATTTCCTTTTCTTCTTTCTATCTCTTTTTCTTCTTCCTTTCTATCTCTTTTCTTCATTTTTTCTATCTCTCTTTTCTTCTTCATTTTTCTATGTCTCTTTTCTTTTTCATTTCTCTCTCTCTTTTCTTCTTCTTTTCTATCTCTCTTTTTCTTTTTCTATTTCTCCTTTCTTCTTCATTTTCTATCTCTTTTTTCTTCTTCCTTTTTCTATCTCTTTCTTTTCATTTTCTATTTCTCTTTTCTTCATTTTTCTCTCTCTTTTCTTCTTCATTTTCTCTCTCTCTTTTCTTTTTCTCTTTTTCATTTCCATTTCTTTTTCTATCTCTCTTTTTTTCATTTTTCTCTCTTTTTTTTTTTCTTTCTCTCTTTTTTCTCTCTTTTTCTATCTTTCTTTTTTCTTCTTCATTTTCTATCTCTCTTTTTCTTCTTCTTTTTTCTATCTCTCTTTTCTTCTTCATTTCTATCTTTTTTTTCTTCTTCATTTTTATCTCCTTTTCTTCTTCATTTTTCTATCTCTTTTTTCTTCTTCATTTCATTTCTCCTTTCTTCTTCATTTTCTATCTTTCTTTTTCATTTTTCTATCTCTTTTTTTCTTTTTTCTATCTCTCTTTTCTTTTTCATTTTTCTATCTTTTTCTTCTTCTTTTCTTTTCTTTTTTTTTTTTTTTCTTTTTTTTTTTTATTCTTTTTATTTTTTTCTTTTTCATTTTCTATTTCTCTTTTCTTTTTCATTTCTATCTCTCTTTCTTCTTCTTTTTCTCTTTTTCATTTTTTTCATTTTTATTTCTTTTTCTTCTCTCTTTTTTTAATTCTATTTTTTTTTTCTTTTTCATTTTCTATCTCTTTTTCTTCTTTCTTTTTTTTCTTTTTTTCTATTTTCATTTCATTTTATCTTTCTTTTTTTTCTTTTTCATTTTCTATCTCTCTATCTCATTTTTTTTCTTTTTTTTTCTTTTTCTATCTCTCTTTTCTTTTTCATTTTTTTCTCTTTTCTTCTTTTTTCTATCTCTCTTTTTCTTTCTTCATTTTCTATCTCTCCATTTTTTCTTCTTCATTTCTATTTCTCTTTTCATTTCTTTCTCTCTCTCTTTCTTTTTTTTCTTTTTCTTCATTTCTTCATTCTTTCCTTTTTCTTTTTCTTCTTTTCTTTTTTTTCTTTCTCTCTTTTTTTCTTTTTTCTCTCTCTTTTTTCTTCATTTTCTTTTCTCTTTTTTTCTTTTTTTTCTTTCTCTTTTTCTTCTTTTTACCTTTTCTCTCCTTTCCTTCTTTTATCTCTCTTTTTTTCTTTTTCTCTTTTTTTTTCTTCATTTCTATTTCTCTTTTTCTTTTTCAATTTTTTTCTCTCTCTTTCTTCTTCTTTTTTTTCTCTCATTTTCTTCTTCATTTTTCTATCTCTCTTTTTTTTTTTACCTCTTTTTTCTTTTCCATTTTCTTTTTCTTTCTTTTTTCTTTTTTTTATCTCTTTTTTCTTCTTTTCTATTCAATTTCTCTCTATTTCTTTTTCTATCTCTCTTTTCTTCTTCTTTTCTATCTCTCTTTCTCCTTCTCTCTTTTCTTTTCCTTTCCATTCTTTTTCTATCTCTCTTTTCTTTTTCTTTTTCCATTTCTCCTTTCTTCTTCTCTTTTCTATCTCTCTTTTTCTTCTTCTCTTTTCTATCTCTCTTTTTTCTTTCTTCTCTTTCTCTCCTTTTTTCTTTTTCTTTCTTCTATTTTCTATCTCTCCTTTCTTTTCATTTTTCTATCTCTTTTTTCTTCTCTTTTTTTTATCTTTTTTCATTTCCATTTCTTTTTCTATCTCTCTTTTCTTTTTCATTTTTTCAATTTCCATTTTCTTTTCTTTTTCTTTCTCTCTCCCTTTCTTCTTCATTTCTTTCATTTCCTTTCTTCTTCATTTTCTTTTTCTCCTTTTTCTTCATTTTCTATCTCTCTTTTCTTTTTTTTTTTTTTTCTTTTCTTCTTCATTTTCTATCTCTCTTTTCTTCTTCATTTTCTTTCTCTCTTTTTCTTCTTCATTTTCTATCTATCTTTCTTTCTTCATTTTCTATCTTTCTTTTTCTCTTCATTTCTTTTCTCTCTTTTTTTTATTTCATTTTCTCATTCTCTTTCTTTCTTTTTTTTTCTCTTTCTCTTTTCTTCTTCATTTTCTCTTTTTTTCTTTTCATTTTCTATCTCTTTTTTCTTCATTTTCTATTTCTTTCTTTTTCATTTTCTTCTCTTTTTTTCTTCTTTTTTTTCTATCTCTCTTTTCTTCTTCATTTCTTTCTCTTTTCTTCTTTTTCTATCTCTCTTTTTCTTCATTTTCATTTTCTCTTCTCTCTTTTCTTTTTCATTTTCTATTTCTTTTTCTTCTTCTTTTTCTTTTCTTTTTCTTTTCTTCATTTTCTTCTCTCTTTTCTTTCTTCATTTCTATTTCTCTTTTCTTCTTCATTTCTTTCTCTCTTTTCTTCTTCATTTTTTTCTTTCTTCTTTTCTTCTTCTTTTTCTTTCTCTTTTTTTCTTTTTTCTACCTTTTTCCTCCATTTCTTTCTTTTTCTCTCTTTTTTTTTCTTTTTTTTTTTTCTATCTCTTTTTTCTTCTTCATTTTCTATCTCTTTTTTCAATTTCATTTTCTCTCTCTCTTTTTCTTTTTCATTTTTTCTATCTCTTTTTTTTCTTCATTTTCTTTCTCTTTCTCTTCTTCATTCTTTTTCTTTTTTTTTTCTTCATTTCTTTCTCTATCTCTCTTTTTTTTTTCTTTTTTCTTTCCTTTTTTTTTTCTCTCTCTTTTTTTTTTTTTTTTTCTATCTCTCTTTTCTTCTTCTTTTCTATCTCTCTTTTCTTTTTCATTTTTTTCATTCTTTTTTCTTTTTTCTCTCTCTCTTTTCTTCTTCATTTTTTCATCCTTTCTTTCTTCATTTCTTTCTCTATCTCTCTTTTCTTTTGCCTTTCTTTCTCTTTTCTTTCTATCTCTCTTTTTCTTCCTTTTTTCAATTTCTTTTTTCTTCTTCATTTTTTCTTTTTTCTCTTTTTCTTCTTTATTTCTATCTCTCTTTTTTCTTCTCTTTTTCTTCTCTCTCTTCTTCTTTTTTTCCTTTTTTTTTTCTTTTCTTCTCTCTTTTTCTATTCTTTTCTTTTCTTCTTCATTTCTATTTCTTTTTTTCTTCTTTCTTTTTTCTCTCTTTTTCTTCTTCATTTTTCTTTTCTTTTCCTTTTTTTCATTTTTTCTATCTCTTTTTCTTCTTCATTTTCTATCTTCTTTTTTTTTCATTTTCTATCTCTCTCTTTTTTCTTTTTCATTTTCATTTTTCTCTTTTCTCTTCTTTTTCATTTTCTATTTCCTTTCTTCATTTTATCTCTCTCTTTTTCTTTTCTTTTTCTATCTCTCTTTTTTTTTTCATTTTCATTTCTTTCTCTTCTTCATTTTTTTTTCTTTTTTCTTTTTTCTTCATTTTTCTATCTCTCTTTTTCTTCTTCTTTTTCAATTATTTCTTTTTCTATCTTCTTTTTCTATTTCTCTTTTTTTTTCTTTCTTTTTCTCATTTCTCTTTCTTTTTCTTCATTTTCTATCTCTCTTTTCTTCTTTTTCTATCTCTTTTTTTCTTTTTCTTTTTCTATCTTCTTTTCATTCTTTTCTATCTCTCTTTTCTTCTTCATTTCTCTCTTTTCTTTTTTCTTTTTCATTTCTTTCTTTTTTCTCTTTTCTTTTTTTTTCTTTTTCTTTTCTATCTCTCTTTTCTTTTTCATTTTTCATTATCATTTCTTTTCTTCTTATTTCTTCTCTCTTTTTTTTTTCATTTTTTCTTCTCTCTTTCTTCTTCATTTTTTTTCTCCTTTTTCTTTTTCTTTTTTCTTTCTTCTTCTTTTTCTATCTCTCTTTTCTTTTATTTTTCATTTCTATTTTTTTTCTCTCTTTTTTTCTTTCTTTTTTTCTCATTCTTTTCTTCTTCTTTTCTTTTCTCTTTTTCTTTTTCATTTTTCTATCTCTTTTCTTTTCATTTTCTATTTCTCTTTCTTTTCATTTCTATCTCTTTTTCTTCCATTCTTTTTCTTTCTCTTTTCTTTTCATTTTTTTTTCTCTCCTTTTTTTCTTTTTCCTTTCTCTTTTTTTTCTCTTTTTCTTTTCTTTTTTCTTCTCTCTTTTCTTTCTCTCTTTTCTTTTTTTCTTTTTCTTTTTTTCTTTTCTTTTTCATCTTTTTTCTTTTTCTTTCTCTTTTTCTTTTCTTTTTTTTTTTCTTTTTTTTTCTTCTTTCATTTCTTTCTCTCTTTTTCTTCTTCATTTTCTATCTCTCCTTTCTTTTTCATTTTCATCTCTCTTTCTTTT
Organism: Acanthosepion pharaonis; assembly: GCA_903632075.3. Lineage (NCBI taxonomy): Eukaryota > Metazoa > Mollusca > Cephalopoda > Sepiida > Sepiidae > Acanthosepion > Acanthosepion pharaonis. The sequence continues at coordinate 85,142 of CAHIKZ030004943.1, forward strand.
CTTTCTTTCATTTTTTCTTTTCTCTTTTTTCTTTTTCATTTTCATTTTTTTCTATCTCTCTTTTCTTTTTCTATTTTTCATTTCTTCTTCTTTTTCTATCTCTTTTTCTTTTTCCTTTTTCTCTTTTTCTTTCTCTATCTCTCTTTTTCTTTTTTTTTCTTTTATTTCTTTTCTTCTTCTTTTTTATTTTCTTTTTTTCTTCATTTTCTATCTCTTTTCTTCTTTTTTTTCTATCTTTCTTTTCTTTTTTCTTTCTTTTCTTTTTTTTTCTCTCTTCTTTTTCTATTTCTTTTTCTTTTCTATTTTTTTTTCTCTTTCCTTTTTTTTTTCCATTTCTTTTTCTTCTTCTTTTCTCTCTCTCTTTTCCTTTCATTTTTCTCTTTCTTTTTTCTTCTTCTTTTTCTATTTTCTTTTTCTTATTTTTTTTCTTTCTCTTTTCTCATTTTTCTTCTTCATTTCTCTATCTCTCTTTCTTCTTCATTTTTCTATTTTTTTTCTTTTTTCTTCTCTTTCTTTTCTCTTTTTTTTTCATTTTCTATCTCTTTTTTTTTTTTCTCTCTCTTTTCTTTTTCTTTTTATCTTTCTTTTTCTTTCTCATTTCTATCTATTTCTCCTTTTCTCTTTTCTATTTCCTCTTTCATTTCTTTTTCTCTCTCTTTTTTCTTCTTCATTTTTTTTCTCTTTCTTTTCATTTCTCTTTTTTCTTTTATTTTTCTATCTCTCTTTTTCTTCATTTTCTATTCTCTTTTTTTCTTTTTCTTTTTCTTTTCTTTCCTTTTTCTATTCTCTTTTTTCTTCTTTTTTTTTTTCTTTTTCTTCTTCATTTTTCTATCTCTCTTTTTCTTTTCATTTTCTATTCTCTTTTTCTTCTTCTTTTCTCTATTTCTTTTTTTTTTCTTTTTTTCTATCTCTCTTTCTCTTCTTCATTTTCTATCTCTTTTTCTTCTTCATTTTCTATCTTTCTTTTTCTTTTTTTTTTTCTTTTTCTTTTTCATTTTCTATCTCTCTTTTCTTCTTCATTTTCAATTCTCCTTTCTTCTCTATCTTTTTTTCTTTTTTTCTTTTCTTTTTCATTTCTCTCTCTTTCTTCTTTTTTTTTTTACCTTTTTCATTTTCATTTTCTTTCTCTCTTTTTTTTTCCTCTTTTTTTTTCTTCATTTTTCCTTCTTCTCTCTTCTTTCTCCTTTCTTTTTCTAATTTCTTTCTTTCTTTCTTTTTCTTTTCTATTTCTCTTTTCTATTTCTTTTTCTATCTCTTTTTTCTTCATTTTCCTTTTTCAATTTCATTTCTATTTCTCTATCTTTCTTTTTCTTTTTCTTCTCTTTCCTTTTCATTTCTATCTTCTTTCTCTTTTTCTTTTTCAATTCATCTCCTTTTCTCCTCTCTTTTTTTTCATTTTCCTTTTTTTTTCATTTTCTCTATCTCTCTTTCTCTTCTTTATTTTTTTCTCTCTTTTCTTTTTCATTTCTATCTCTCTTTTTTCTTTTTTTTTTCTATTTCTCTTTCTTCTTTATTTCTTTTCTCTTTTTTTCTTTTTCATCTTTTCTATTTTCTTTTTTTTTTTTATTTCCATTTCTTTTTCTATCTCTCTTTTTCTTTTTACCTTTTTTTTTCCATTTCTTTTCTTCTCTTTTCTTTCTCCTTTTTTCTAATTTTTTCTATTTCTCTTTTCTTTTCATTTTCTTTTTCTATTTCTCTTTTTTCTTTCTCTCTTTTTTCTTTCTCTTTCTCTTTTTCCTTTCTTTTTTTCATTTTCATTCTTTTCTCTCTAAATTTTCTTTTTCCTTTTTTTTTTCATTTCTTTTCTATCTCTCTTTTCTTCTTTTTTTCTATCTTTCTTTCTTTTCATTTCTCTTTTCTTTTTTTTTTCATTTTCTTTCTCTATCTTCTCTTTTTTTCTCTCTTTTTTCATTTCTATTTCTTTTTCTTCTTCTTTTTTTCTTTTTTCTTTCTTCTTTTTCTATCTCTCTTTTCTTTTTCCTTTTTTCAATTTCATTCTTTTCTTCTTCATTTTTCTTTCTCCTTTTCTTTTCATTTTCTCTCTCTCTTTTTCTTTTCTTTTTCTATCTCTCTTTTTCTTCTTCATTTTCTATTTTTCTTTTTTCTTTCTTTTTCTATCTCTTCTTTTTTTTTTTCTATCTCTTTTTCTTCTTTTCTTTCTCCTTTTTCTTCATTTCCTTTCTCTCTTTTTCTCTTTTTCTTATCTCTCTTTTTTTCTTCATTTTCTATATCTCTCTTTTCTTTTACCTTTTTTTCATTTCTATCTTTCTTTTCTTTTTTCTTTTTCTTTTTTCAATTCCATTTTTTTTATCTCTCTTTCTCTTTCATTTTCTATTTCATTTCTTTTCATTTTCTCTCTTTTTCTTCTTCTTTTCATATTCCCTTTCTTTTTTTTCTTCTTTTTCTTTTTTTCTTTTTTCATTTCATTTCTTCTTTCTCTTTCTCTCTTTTCTTCTTCCTTTTCTATTTCTCTTTTTCTTTCTTCATTTTCTTTTACCTTTTTTTCTTCATTTTTTCTCTCTTCTTTTTTTTTCATTTCAATATCTTCTTCTTTTCTATCTCTCTTTTTCTTCTCTCTTTTTTTTCTTCATTTTTTATCTCTCTTTTTCTTTCTTTTTTTTTTCTCTTTTCTTTCTTCTTCTTTCTATCTTTTCTTCTTCTTTTTTCATTTCTCTTTCCTTTTTCTCTCTCTTTTTCTTTTTCTATTTCTCTTTTTTCTTCTTTTCTATCTCTCTTTTCTTCTTCATTTTCTCTCTCTTTTTTCTTTTTCTATCTCTCTTTTTTTACCTTTTTTTCTCTCCTTTCTCTCATTTTCTATCTCTTTTCTTTTTCCTTTTTCTATTTCTATTTCTTCTCTATCTCTCTTTTTCTTTTTTTTTCTTCATTTTTCTCTCTTTTCTCTCTTTTCTTTCTCTCTTTTTTCATTTTAATTTTTTCTCTTTCTTTTTCTTTTTCTTTCTTTCTTTTCTTTTTCTTTTCTCTCTCTCTTTTCTTTTTTTCAATTCCATTTCTTTCTCTTTTCTTTTTCTTTTCTTTTTTTTCCTTTTCTTTTTCTATCTCTTTTTTTCTTCTTTCTTTTTCTCTTTTCTTTTCTTTTCTCTCTTTCTTTTCTTTTTCATTTTCTTTCTCATTCTTTCCTTTTTCATTTTCTTTCTTTCTCTTTCTCTCTTAATTTTCTTTTTCTCCTTTCTTTTATATTTTCTATCTCTCTTTTCTTTTTCAATTCCATTTTTTTTTCTTCTTTTTTTTTCTTTTCTCTTTTCATTTCTTTTTCTATCTCTCTTTTCTTTTTCATTTTCTTCTCTTTTCCTTTTTTTTCTCTTTCTTTTTTCTTTTTCTATTTTCCTTTTCTTCTTTCTCTATCTCTCTTTTTTCATTTTATCTTTTTCTTTTCCATTTCATTTTCTTTCTCCTTTCTTTTTCATTTTCTATCTCTTTTTTTCTCCATTTCTTTTCTTTTTTCTTTTCTTTTTTTCTCTCTCCTTTTTTTCATTTCTATCTTTCTTTTCCTTCTTCATTTCCATTTCTCTTTTTTTTTTTTCTTTTTCTATCTTTTTTTTCTTTCATTTTCTTTTCTTTTTCTTTTTTTTCTCTCTCTCTTTTTTCTTTTCTCTCTCTCTTTTTCTTTTTCAATTCCATTTCTTTCTCCTTTCTTCTTTTTTTTTATCTCTCTTTTTCTTTTTGTTTTCTTTTTTATCTCTCTTTTCTTTTTTTTTTTCTATTCCATTCTTTTCCTTCTTCTTTTCTTTTTTTTTTTTTTTTTCATTTTTATCTCTCTTTTCTTTACCATTTTCTATTTTCTGTTTTTCTTCTCTTTCTCTCTCTTTTTTCTTTTTCTCTTTTTTTTTTCCATTTCATTTCTCTATCTCTCTTTTCTTCTTCTTTTTTCAATTTCTCCTTTTCTTTCATTTCTCTCTCTCTTTTCTTCTTTTTTTTCATTTCCATTTTCTTCTTCTTTTTTTCTTTCTCTCTTTTTCATTCCATTTTTTCTCTATCTCTCTTTTTTTTTTCCTTTTTTATTTCATTTCTTTCTTCTTCATTTTCTTTTCTCTTTTTTCTTTTCATTTCTTTTCTCCTCTTTTTTCATTTTCCCTTTTCTTTCTTTTTTCTTCTTTCTTCTATCTCTTTTTTTCTTTTCTGTTTTTATTCCTTTCTTCTTTTTCTATCTCTTTTTCCTTTTTTTTTTCTTTTCTCTTTTTCTTTTCTTTTCTATTTTTCTTTTTCTTCTTCTTTTTTCATTTCTCTTTTCTTCTTTCTTTCTATTTTTTTTTCTTTCAATTCCATTTTTCTTTCTCTTTTTTCTTTTCATTTTTCTCTCTCTTTTCTTCTTTTTTCTATTTCTCCTTTTTTCTACTTTTTCTATTTCTTTCTTTCTTCTATTTCTCTCTTTCTTTTCTTCTTTTTTTTCCATCTTTCTTTCTCTTTTTCTTTTCTATTTTTTTCTTTTCCATTTTTTCTATCTCTCTTTTCTTTTTTTTCTATTTTTCTTTTTCTTCATTTTCTATCTCTTTTTCTTTCATTTCTTTTTCTATCTCTTTTTTCTTTTTCCTTTTTTATTTCTTTTTCTTCTCTCTTTTCTTTTCTTTTTTTTTCTTCATTTTCTATCTCTCTTTTTCTATTTCTTTTCTATCTCTCTTTTTTCAATTCATTTCTATTCTCTTTCTCTCTTTCATTTTTACCTTTTTCATTTCATTTTCTATCTCTCTTTTCTTTTTCCTTTTTATCTCACCTTTTCTTTCTCTCTTTCTCTCTTTTCCTTTTCATTTTCATTTTTCTTATTTCTTTTTCCTTTTCTTTCTCTCCTTTCTTTTCATTTTCTATCTCTCTTTTCTTCTTCATTTTCTATCTCTTTTTCTTTTTTTCAATTTCATTTTCTCTCTCTTTCTCTCTTCATTTTTTCTCTTTTTCTTCTTTTTCTATCTCTCTTTTCTTTTTTTTTTTCATTTCTTTTTTCTTCTTCTTTTTCTTTCTCTTTTTTCTTCTTCATTTTTTCTATCTCTCTTTTCTTTTTTTTTTTCTATTTCTTTTTCTTCTTCTTTTCTATCTCTCTTTTCTTCTTCATTTTTCTCTCTCTCTTTTCTGTTTATTTTCTATCTCTTTTTCTTTCTCTTTCTATCTCTTTTTTCTTTTCATTTCATTTTCTATCTCTCTTTTCCTTTTCTTCATTTTCTATTTCTTTTTTCTTCTTCATTTTCTTTTCTCTTTTCTTCTTTTTTCTTTCTTTCTCTATCTTCTCTTTTTCTATTTTCCTTTCTTTTTCCATTTCTTTCTCTTTTCTTCTTCATTTTCTATCTCCTTTTTCTGTTTTCCATTTCTTTCTCTTTCTTCTCTTTTCTTTCCCCCTTTTTTTCATTTTCCATTTTTTCTTTTCTTCTTTTATTTTTTTTTTTCGTTTCTTTTTTTTCTATCTCTCTTTCTTTTCCTTTTCTATTTCTTTCTTTTTTTTCTATCTCTTTTTCCTTCCATTTCTTTTCTATGTCTCTTTCTTTTTCTCTTTCTATTTCTTTTTTCATTTTCTTTTTTTCTATCTCTCTTTTCTTCTTTTTTTTCTATTCTCTTTTCTTTCATTTTCTATTCTCTTTTTTTTTTTTTTTTCATCTCTTTTTTTCTTCTTCTTTTCTTTCTCTTTTCATTTTCATTTCTGTTTCTATTCTTCTTCTTTTTCTTTTTCTCTCATTTCTTCATTTTCTTTTCCTTTTCTTCTTCATTTCTTTCTCTCTTTTTCTTTTTTTTTCTTTTTCTATTTCTTTTCTTTTTCTGTCTCTTCTTTTTTTTTTTCTATTCCTTTTCTTAATTTCTATTTCTTTTTCTTCTTCATTTTCTCTCTTTTTTTTCTTTTTCATTTTTCTCTCTCTTTTCTTAATTTTCTATCTCTCTTTTTTCTTTTCTTTTTTTTTTTTCTTTTCATTTTCTATCTCTCTTTTCTTTACCTTTTTTCATTTTCTATCTTTTTTCTATCTTCATTTTTTTCTCTCTTTCCTTTTCATTTTTATCTCTCTTTTTTTCTTTTTTTTCTATCTCTCTTTTCTTCTTTTTCATTTTTCTCTTTCTCTTCTTTTTTCTTTTTCTTTTTTTCATTTCTCATTTTTTTTTCATTTTCCATTCTCATTTCTTTCTTCTTTTTCTTTTTCTTTTCATTTCATTTCTCTTTCTCTCCTTTTTTCTTCATTTTTTTTTTTTTTTTCATTTCTTTTTCTGTCTCTCTTTTCTTTTTCATTTTCTATTTCTCTTTCTTTTCTGTTTCTCTTTTCTTTTTTTCTTTCATTTCATTTCTCCTCTTTCTCTTCATTTTCTTCTTTTCTTTCTTCATTTTCTTTCTCCTTTTCTTCTTCTTTTTTTTATTTCTCCTCCTTTCATTTTTTATTTCTCTTTCTTCTTTTTCTATTTTTTTCAATTTCTTCTTTCTCTTTCTTCTTTTTTTTCTTCATTTTTATTTCTCCTTTCTTCTTCATTTTCTATCTCTCTTTTCATTTTCATTTCTATCTCTTTTTTTTTCTTTTTTTCTTTCTCTCTTTTTTCTTCATTTTCTATCTCTTTTTTCTCTTCTTTTTTCTTTCTCTCTTTTTTCTTCTTCATTTTCTATCTCTTTTCTTTTCTTTTTTATTCTCTTTTTTTTCTTCTTCATTTTCTTTCTCTTTTCTTCTTCATTTTCTATTTCTCCTTTCTTCTTCATTTTCTATTTCTCTTTTTTCTTCATTTTCTTATCTCTTTTTTTTTTTTCTTTTTCTATCCATCTTTTTTCTTCATTTTCTATCTTTTTTTTTTCTTTTTTTCTATCTCTCTTTTCTTTTCATTTTCTTCTCTTTTTTCTTCTTTTTTCTATTTCTATTTCTTCTTTCTTTCTCTTTTCCTTTTTTCTTCTTTTCATCTCTCTTTTCTTCTTCATTTTCTTTTCTCTTTTTCTTCTTCTTTTCTTCTCTTTTCTTCTTCATTTTCTATCTCTCTTTTCTTCTTCATTTTCTATCTCTCTTTTCTTCTTCATTTTCTATCTCTCTTTTCTTCTTCATTTTCTATCTCTCTTTTCTTCTTCATTTTCTATCTCTCTTTTCTTCTTCATTTTCTATTTCTCCTTTCTTCTTCATTTTCTATCTCTTTTTTTTTCTTTTCTATCTCTCTTTCTTCTTCATTTCATTTTTCTTTTTCTTCATTTTTATCTCCCTTTTCTTTTCTTTCTCTCTTTTTTCTTCTTCATTTTCTATCTCTTTTTTCTTCTTCATTTCTATCTCTCTTTTTTCTTTTTCATTTTCTTTCTTTTCTTCATTTTCTTTCTTTTTTTATTTTTCTCATTTTCTTTCTCTCTTTTCTTCTTCATTTTATCTTTTTTCTTCTTCATTTTCTCTCTTTCTTTTCTTCTTTTTCTATCTTTTTTTTTCCATTTCTTCATTTTCTATCTCTTTTTCTTCTTCATTTTCTATCTCTCTTTTCTTCTTCATTTTCTATCTTTTTCTTCTTCATTTTCTATCTCCTTTTCTTCTTCATTTTCTATTTCTCTTTTCTTCTTCATTTTCTTTCTCTTTTCTTTTCATTTTTCTTTCTCTTTTTCTTCTTCATTTTCTATCTCTCTTTTCTTCTTCATTTTCTTTCTCTCTTTTTCTTTTCATTTCTATCTCTCTTTTTCTTCTTCATTTTCTATTTCTCTTTTTCTTCTTCATTTTCTATCTCTCCTTTCTTTTTCATTTTCTATCTCTCTTTTTCTTCTTCATTTTCTATCTCTCTTTTCTTCTTTTTTCTATCTCTCTTTTTTCTTCATTTTCTATCTCTCTTTCTTCTTTTTTTTTTTCTTTCTCTTCTTTTTCTATCTCTTTTCTTTTTTCTATTTCTCTTTCTTTTCTTCTTCATTTTCTTTTCCCTTTTTTCTTCTTCATTTTTCTCTCTCTTTTTTCTTCATTTTCTCTCTCTCTTTTCTTCTTCTTTTTCTATCTCTCTTTTTTTTTTTCTATTTTCAATTTTTTCATTTTTATCTCTTTTTTCTTCTTCATTTTCTATCTCCTTTTCTTCTTCATTTTCTTTCTCCCTTTCTTCTTCATTTTCTATCTCTCTTTTTTTCTTCTTCATTTTCATTTTCTCTCTTTTTTCTTTTCATTTTTTCTTCTTTTCTTCTTCATTTTCTATCTCCTCCTCTCTTCTTTATTTTCTATCTCTTTTTTCTTCTTAATTTTCTATCTCTCTTTTCTTATTCATTTCTATCTCTTTTCTTCTTCATTTCTATCTCACTTTCCTACTTTATTTTCTATTTCTCCTTTCTTATTCATTTTCTATCTCTCTTTTCTTATTCATTTTCTATCTCTCCTTTCTTCTTCATTTTCTATCTCTCTTTTCTTCTTCATTTTCTATCTCTCCTTTCTTCTTCCTTTTCTATCTCCCCTTTCTTCTTCATTTTCTATCTCTCTTTCCTTCTTCATTTTCTATCTCTCTTTCTTCTTCATTTTCTATTTCTCCTTTCTTCTTCTTTTTCTATATCCCTTTCTTATTCATTTTCATCTCTCTTTTTTTTCTTCATTTTCTATCTCTTTTCTTCTTCATTTTCATTTTCTCCTTTCTTCTTCATTTTCTATCTCTCTTTTCTTCTTAATTTTCTATCTCTCTTTTCTTCTTCATTTTCTATCTCTCTTTCCTTCTTCATTTTCTATCTCTCTTTTCTTCTTCATTTTCTATTTCTCCTTTCTTCTTCCTTTTCTATCTCCCCTTTCTTATTCATTTTCTATCTCTCTTTTCTTTTTCATTTTCTATCTCTCTTTTCTTCTTCATTTTCTATCTCTCTTTTCTTATTCATTTTCTATCTATCTTTTCTTATTCATTTTCTTTTTATCCTTTCTTATTCTTTCATCCTTCACATTATTAAACATTATTTCATTTTCATACTGATAATTTGACTTCATTGTTTCTCATAAATTTTATTTCCTCATTTCAACATATTCGCATTCCTACTTTCTATTTTATTATCTTTAAAATTCGTCGTCATTCGTTTCACTTATTATTTGTTATTATTATTTCCCTACTTATTATTCATTTCTGTTCTTATATCTACAATATTGGACTGTTTTACTTTTATCTTATCATTTCTCCATATTCGATATTTTTCTGATTATTTCTCCTGATTCAAATTTCCTTCAATTTCTCGTCTTAACCCAGTTTTCCTATAATTTTCCAATTTACATTAATTGTTGTCTAGTGCCATCAATACACTAGTTCCCACCAGCTTCCGACATAGCCGTTAGGAAACTGACGGAGTACTTGTCACAGATATCAAACGTTAGGAAATGCAAGGCCATTTTGGCTCGTCTCCTTCTTAGTAAACACAGTTATCAACCAAGGTGTAATCGTTTTCGTGCGAAAAGCCATCGAGGTTGTGGCAGATGAGAAGGAAGACCAAAAGAAACTGGCAGGCGGGGGCGCTGTCAGCTTTGATGAAAAATGGAATTCACCAAAGCACTGATGAGAGGGCAAGGGCTAGAAAATGACTGACACACACACACACACACACACACACACACACACACACACTCATACACACGCAAACACGCGTGAGCGCACACACACACACAAACGTATGCACAAGCATTTATATGCATATGTGTGTGTATGTGTCTGCTTGCTTATTAGTTACTAATTTCTAAGTGGTTTACTTGCAATATCCAATCGCATAAAACCTGATTATTTCAGGAAACATCTATCTTTTTGCGCGCGCACACACACACACACACACACACACACACACACACACACACACACACACACACACACACACACACAAAATATATGATGCCTGTCAGTGTGCTTTTCCGACTATCTTTCACTGTTCCTATTGCTGTCTGTTTGACTATCAATTCATTTCGCTCTACTCACCCTTGCTCTATTTGCATATCTATTTTGCCTGCTTGTGTCAATTCAAATTGTCGTCAATGGTACAGAAATGATGAAGAGAGGCCAATTGCTCCATCATTCCCAAAGACAAAAATTTAACATACACATCTTTGTTGCCCTGGAACTATTTCCCTTGAAGTTTTTATTATGGCAGTAGCAAAAAGTCATAGGCTAGAAAGTGAAAATCTACCTACAGGGAATATATATATATATATATATATATATATATATATATATATATATATATATATATATATATATATATCTCTCTCTCTCTCTCTCTCTCTCTCTCTATATATATATATATATATATATATATATATATTGATGCATGTTTCATTAAATAATATGGACAAGTTTTGTCTATTTATTTTCAGTAAGTTCCTTTCATATTGTCTGATAAGCTTAATAACATTATCATTGAAAGACGAAAGGAATTCCCCATATTGATAAATGTTTAAATCCGATCTAAGTTTTCGGCTTACATTAGTCATTATCAAAAGATGACAATTATATTTCAATATATCAACAATATACGGACGAAAAAATACTGATAGTCTGTTTTTTTTTTTTTTTTTTTTGCATGAAACATGCATCAATTAAAAATTACGGCCTAAATATACACGATATATATACATATATATATTTCAGCACCTAGTGGCGACAATTTTATGCTCTGAATGTCGTGTTCAAGCATGAAACAGACTGTCGCCGCTAGGTGTTGAACTCAGTGTCCACTTATATATTTTATATTTACATACGTTATATCCCTGCTATTGAGCACTTTTACATATACATATACGTACCTTAAAATTATATATTATATATATATATATATATATATATATATATATATATATATATATATATATATATGTGTGTGTGTGTGATAACTCAAATAATAAAAATATTTTTGTAGTAAGGAATTAATAAATGCTATCACATTTTAGTTAAATTGTAGAGATTCATAGAGTTTATTTTGGAGATACTGAGATTTGGTTGACTGAAGACAAGTAAGCGTAATAATTTTATCGATTTTATTTCCTAATTGAAGAATTGTTGATGAAAATTCCTTATTTCAGAAATTCGGTGAATTTAAAATTAATACGACAACTACTACTATATATTCTACAATGTAGCGTGGAATAAAAAAAATTAATAAAACAAAAAAACAAAAAAACAAAAAACCTAAATTTATATGAATTTTTATGACATTTCCTGGTTGGGTCAGTCAAATTCTTTATCTTCGTTGCATGCTGAATCCCGCACGGCCACCGAAGTTAAACAACATCGAAATTGGTCAGTACCGAGACGGGGGACCACTTGGCAATATCAGATGCTGTAAGCTTGGATTGTGGTGTGATGGGTAATGGCTGGGTATTGTTAGAGAACTGATTTTCGAGTTATTTATATGCACTTACGCGCAAATACACTTAGGAAATATATGAATTTATCTTTTCTACTCTCATTTAATTATCACTAACCTAGTATTATTTGTAAAAAAAATAATAATATCTAACAATATTTTCTGGTATTAAATAACCCGCAATGGTTGGATAAACCGTAAAAAACGCTATCACTCACTCACGCAATCAATCACTGTCGTAGATTTTTGAACGAACTGAGTATTCCGAGACAGAATAAGAAAAAAAAAAAAAAAAACTCTTCAAACTACCTAAATAACCATCTGGTACTACGTGTAACAAGTTTATGTATTATTTTAAATAAACTTTTTTTTTATGATATACATAGATATTCTTTAGAATTATAAATAGATATAAAATTGTTGTAACCTATAAAGGGTTACTGAATAGAATAGTTAAACAAAGGTTTGTAATGAAAGATAATACTTAAGACACGAGCAATACATATAAGATTCGCCAGCGGCGTGTAAAAGTAGTCCACTGCTAGAAGTGAGTCAAGTGAATACCCCAATGGATCTCCAATCGCAGGATATCTACCAACCGCCCCACCCGGTCAGATGTGGCACAAGGCCGAATTTAATGTGAGGTATCCGAGCCCGTAGGGACGGCCAAAATTTCCCCGTACACCGTATAAAAAAAAGAGTCCGTAGCTGTTTTCCCGAGACGAGACTTTGCCCTTCGACATAGCCTCGTCTGAGGATCCTTTCCGTCCGAAGGCAGAGAGTTTGACGAGCACATCTGGAAACGAATCACTAACTGCAGGATATCTACCAACCGCCCCACGCGCTCAGATGTGCCACAAGGCTGAATTTAATGTGAGATATCTGAGCCCATAGGCGCGGCAAAAAAAAAAATCCCTGTAGACCCCGTATAAAACGTGGTCGGGTAGTTGTTTCCCGAGATGAGACTACTCTTCGATATAGCCTCGTCTGTGGATTCTCTCTGTCTGGGGTCAGAGAGATTGAGCAGCACAGTTGAGACGAATCTCCAACTGCTGGATATCTACAAACCGCTCCACGCTGTCAGATGTGGTACAGCTGGAGACTAATCTCCAAATGCAGACCAAAATATTTACTACTGTATTTATGTGAATTATCGTCCGTAGGAATGCTACAGCAAAATTCAAATGTTTTTCAACAAAATTCCATTTACAATTTTATAAAACAGCGAAATAACTTATGTATTCTCTTATCATAATACACCCAGGCGATGTTGCATCACTTCGTTAAGATCGGAGAGTTTTTACACTTAGTCGTATTGTGGGCAATATATACCTGATCAACGGCCCATCTGCCTGTTAAGCTTTATGAGAAAACAAAATAGCAGGAAGTGGAAAAGTATTAAAAAAATGTGAAGTACAGTAGGAGCAAAAACGTATGAAGAAGGGATTATAGGAGTAAAAAATATATAAGCTGAAAGCAATACACACACACACACACACACGCGCGCGTGCGCTCCTGTGTGTAAACTGGGAACGGGGGGGCGGTGTAAGAAATAGATGAAATGACATTCTTGTCGGCTGAATATCAGGAGGGCACACGAAAGATTGAAATACACAGTCGAAATGGAAAAGCGAGAAAATACGATGCTTTACTTTTTATAGATATAGAGCAAAAGAAAAACAAACAGATTTTGGGATATTTGTGAATTCCTTCTTTTTTTATTCGCTCATGAAATTATGTTTTTGTAACATAAACTTTTTTAAAAAAATCATGGATGGGCGACGAAGACTGAAATACATAAGGGAGAGAAGAAGTTAGAGACAAAATGGAAAAGAAGACATGATATAATGGATGGTTTTAGTCGCATTAAATGGGATAAGGGATATAATGAGAAGATACAGACAAAGTACAAAAGCACAGATAGGAGATAATGGATGGATTTAGTTGTATTAGAAAAGGTAAGGGAGAGGAGACGATACATAAAAAAATGACAAGAAGGATTATGAAATAATAGATGATTTAATTGTATTCCAAGGGATGAGCTAAATAAATCGGGGAAGTTACGAGCAGGCCATTAGATAGTTGATATTTGTGTACACAACCTTTGTTGAATTTCTAGTAGTTTAGCTATTTTCAATTAAAAATAATTATCACTTGTGATTCTTTTATTAAGTAGTATTTTATTACGTCTTTGCCAAGATTACCAATCAGTTGGAGTAAAATATTTTGCTGCTAAATACTTAGTAGGTAGAATTATACCAGTGAGCTCACACAATCATTTTCCCCTACATCTACACATTGTGATATACCATTGGTGTGATATTTTAACAAGATATCTGGCGATAGAAGAGAATGGAGGCAGATGTGGATTCATAAATTCCCCAAAGATATTAGGCTAAAGTCTCAGCCGATAATTGATATCGGCTTGCCAGTTCCTTTATTAACTAAAGGAACTCTTCACCACATATTCTGTCAAAAAAGCCATGAATGAAAGCGAACCTGACTCTCCCCAGAGATTTCTTTATCTTCTCATATATTCTTGGTATGGTTTGTTTTGGTTTGGTTTGTTTTGTTTTGGTTTGGTTTGGTTTGGTTTTACGGCATGTCAATCTCAGTGCATCATTTAATGACAACAACTTTTTATTTTCCTGGTAATATTTTATTTTCTCAAAAATCTACTTCTGGTAATAATTTTTTCCCCCAAAATGTATAGCTGGTAATATTATTTTAAAAAATGTACTGCTGGTAATATTTTTTTTCAAAAATATATAGCTGGTAATATTTTATTTTTCCTTGAAAAATTTATTTCTGGTAATGAACATTTTACAACGTATTTCTGGTATTAAAACGTATTTTTATACTTTCATAATGTTTTTTACCTCAGTGTCGGGGTTAACTATTTGCCCATAGCTGGGACCCTAACAGGTGCTACCACCACTGGTCAGGGTGAACATGGGAATGCCAGCAATTAAGAGGTGGTTCCACGCTCCACAAATCCTCCTGATCAGAGGCTTTGCTGTTGGACGTAGATTATCGTCTTACCCAGGACGCGGATGTAGTTTATCGTCATACACATTGCGGTCATATATTCTTGGGAAATATAGTTGAGTGATTTCATGAAGCATTTTCCACCGTTGCTAGGAATTTTCTTTCTCTTCAGCAGGCTTCCAAACAAGTCTAGAGAGTATAGTCAATTTTATACTGTTTAACCCATAGCTAGCAGCAAGGACAAGACATGGATTCATGCATTCCACAAATCTATTTGTGCGAAAATGAACACCGAATTTGATCTCGGCTCGTAAATTTCACTTTCCGCGCCGATATTCCTTACACTACCCACAAATCGATCACCACGCATTCCGTCAGCCAGTTATGTGCCATACGTGATATACGAATGGGGATAAGTTCTATTTCGACTCATGACTGACAACAGAGAAGATTTTCCCTCGGTAGGGATGCCATATTTTTCTGTGGTAGACTGGGTACCAGCCAATGCTATAGACCTGTCTTTCATGATATGCAACCAATAACTGGGGAGAAAAGAGAGAGTATCATAACATTCCCAAGGATATTTGCGAGCTGAAAGTGAATGCAAGAAACTCGAATTGGATTCGAACTCCGCTCACCGATTTCTCATTCTGACTGTTCGAATAATACATTATCATATTCATGAGTCGATCTTTCGTAACAGACCAAGTCTCATTTCGTGGGTTGAGTAGTAACTTCGAAGCAGAAAACTTAGTGCGACGTTAGGTTAGTTGAGCAAAGTAGATGGGGTGTGGCAGGGTGAAGACTGCTGAATTCTGAGTCAGAGACACATATGGCTGTACCGCCTTTTAATATATCTTGCCTCTCAGCGGCACATATGTTTGAACCGCATAGGTTCCTGTGTCGGCAACATGAAATATTCTCTTTAAACACTTCTGCCGCTTCTGCTGTTGTCTATTAAAAGGCTTTTATTAATTACTATTTTTTGTCATGCGAGTCATCAGTTTTAATCATTTTATCGCTATTAACTGATATCTACCTGTTTTGCCATTTTACTTACGTCATATCTTCCAGTCAGCGCCTCTGTTTCTTTCATATTTTTCACTTTTTTTATATATATATATATATATATATATATGTGTGTGTGTGTGTGAGAGTGTGTTTATATATATATATATATATATATATATATATATATATATATATACATTTGAACATCAGTGTATGATATAAAGAAATGCTTTTATTTTAGTCAAATAGTCCCTTTTGGGTCAGAATAAATTTTCGTAGAGTTTTTCTGACGGTGGCTTCGTCCAATTCCATTTACTATTTGACTAAAATCTAAGACATACATACATACACATCTTTTTTGCAAATTAATTGAAACAACCGCTTTAGTTTTCTTTCTTTCGCCATACGATCAGTTTTAGACCCACTGGCATGACAGGGTGTAATCGATTTCTATTTTTTCTCAGATTTGGTCATTTGCAGTGGTGTGCAGTAACATGAATCTGTTTTCGGGGTGGATGTTGAAATTTGTGTGGCCTTGAAAAATAGTGCGCCATCCGTAACTGCATCAGATTGTCATCACCCCAAGACACTATTGTTTCGACTGACGATTAGTTGTCCTATGTCTGCCATGAATGTCACTCCAAGTAATCATACAAAAATTGTAACGCTGCACGAACACACTGGCAAGCCTTACCAGTGAACAAGACAAAGTATTATAAACTAGCCTAGAAACTTAAATTTAAATCCAATGCTGAATCTGTGGTCAATCTGCAAGGAACGGTTTTATCGAATGGACATACGAAATGCTAACATATGCGCTAGGTCATCTTTCATTGGGGTAAAAAAGTAAATAATAACGGATTTATTCGTTTTGTTTCAATTAATTTGCAAAAGGATGTATATTCAACGTATCTTTCTATAAAGTTCGTCATTGCATTGTGAATTTCTATTGTTAGCGCATTAAAAGTGAAAATAGAAGAAACTGAGGCGTATTTTAGACAAGTGATTTTTTCCCCGAAAAGGTAAAAAAACAAAAAAGCTGTATAAACAGCAAAAACGCGTGTGCTGTCTATAGAGATGGTGCAATATCTGAGCCTCCTGTTCCTAAGATTTTCTCTTTATTCAGAAGTGGATATTCTGATCTGGATGGCCTGATCATCCATGACATCAGATCTGATGTCATGGATGATTTTCAAATCAAAACACCGAATAAAAATATTCTAAACCTCCCTACACGGTTCATTGCAGAATTATTCGACTTCTCTTATGTGAGATTTGTAGGGAATTTGAAAGAAATTGAATACGGAAATCGTTAATGTATTTATATGTCTGATGTTTTAACAGAAACAAATTAATGCACTGCATTTCTATCTGTGATTGCCCTTGTTTTTAATCATTTTTGAAAAGGAAAATAACAGACGATGACAAAGTTCATGATTCAAGAAGAACGTCTTAGGAAAACAAAATGAGACATATTTAACCACACCTAAATCCGGCCTGCATCCGAAGAAGTTGATGATGTGTATCTGGTGGTATTAAAAGAGTATTGCTCATTACATGCTCTTTCCACATCAGGCGTCCGGGACTGGTGATAATAATAATAATAATAATAATAATAATTATTATTATTATTATTATTATAGCCAACAATAAAGCAAGTGGGGTAAAAATGCGTCATGGTGTTCATTTTTTCAGAGACGTGCCCAAATAACTCTACTATACTGTTCAGTCGACACAACAAAAACAAATAACGTGTACTCCGGATATTCAAAATATAAAATGGCACCAATCTACCCACTGCACCATGTAAATTGCACATTCAGGTTGTTGAACACCACCTGCATTTAAATGTTTCACTTGTTTCTTAATTCTTTTGTGCGGTTCCTGCTTTTTCCGCCCTATATTCATATAAATGTGGAATTAATACAGTGTACGCACTAAAAAAAAACCTCTGTGTATGGCTAAGTTATAATAAATTTAATATGGGGTTATGGAGAAATTAAAAAAATGGATAGGGTAAGATAGAGGTCGTTTTGTTCATCACGGCAAGACGCTACAAGAAGAAAATATTGTGAAAGCATGTCGAGCCCTTAAATAACCTCGTCAGATCGACACCCTCATGTGGATGTCATGCATAGCATTCAGCTTGTTCAGAAATGTCTAAACTATCAACTATATCAGGTTTTCAGATCTATGATCTAAAATGGCTTCAAGTGAATGAATCCTCTGTTTTGAAAAATAAATTCCATCATCAGATGCTATAGACTGACGCTACAGAATCACAAATTATTTATATATATATATATATATATATATATATATATATATTAAGCAAAGCTATAATGTGTGTGTCTTTGCGCACGTGTGTATGCGTCTGTCTGTCTTGTGTTTCATTTGATTTTCTCTTCATCTTTCTCTTGCTTTCTTTTCTGCAACATATCTACCACACAGCCCTATTTACTCTCATTAATTTTCTTTTTTGTTTTTCCAATCCCTTCTTGCCCTATAATATTTGATAATATTCATAAAGTTTCGCGAACGGAAAGCGTAACCAATATGGATGGTGATTGAGCCGATACTACATTCTGACCTCCAGTAGAAAAGAATAACAGTCATGCAAAGAATGAATCAGAAAAAATGTTATAAAGACTTGCTTATGTACAATGCAAAAGCTGTCTTTGACAAGAAAGAAGTCAGTTATTTTGTGCTTGTCTAGCAGACACCAATGTCACAGTGAGAAAATTGAAATGAAAAGATCTTGTGAATCTTGCCACATTAATTTCAATGTGAAATGACCTGAATCCAGGTTCATTAAATGACTATATATCTGACATCATTATGCCATATATATGGTCATTATATTGCATCATTATAATTTTAGCTTAACGTTCATGATTTCTCTCTGGGAAACGAAAATATCGATAGTTAACAAGAGGCGGGTTTATGACTTACATGAAAGTCACCATAAAATCAACGTTTCTTGTCTAATCCCATAAGCTTAGCAAATTATGGATTTGAACCAGACTAAGTAATATTGTGTCTGTGCGTGTGTGCATGTGTGCGTCTTCGTGCGTGTGTGTATGTTTGAGCAGAATTTTTTATCACCTATTATCCTAATACAAAAAAAAAAAATACGAGTAATTCAGCCAGTGGCCACTTTGTTCGATTCTCCCCAACGAACATACTAATCGTATCTTGGAACAAACTGTTAGGATTAGTAAATATCTACATTTTTGAATATCTGCAAATGTTTACTTTGAAAATGTTTTACAGAAGACATTACAAATTTGTCTTTTGGCATTGATATAAGTCTTTTACTATAACATGATGGATTACAGTCACAGACAAGCATCTCTATACGCGTGTAAAGAGGCTAAATGTCACATGTATATGTTTTATTATGTTTATGTGCACAAAATATGTTTCTACAAGTACTTTTGTGTTTATACAAATCATAAATATATATATATATATATATATATATATATATATATATATATATATATATATATATATATATATATACACACACATATATATATATACGCATTTATATATATAAATATATATTGCGTGTGTATATAAGAAGTATTTTTATATATATTCTAGCTGAACGAATGTATGCGTCTTCATTGTTCCATGATATACAAGTACACGTATAGATAAGGTTCCGTGATCACAGGTTTTTTTTTATCAACATGTCCAGTCACTATGGGAGTAGTGTTAAAAATGTTTGTGACAGTCACAAGCGCAGAAGCTACGGAAAGTCTAGTTGCATAAAGCTGGAGTAAAGAAAGAAAGAAAGAAAGAAAGAAAGAAAGAAAGAAAGAAAGAACTAACAGATGAAAATCTTATAGAACGGAGAAAGAGAAAAGTAACTGTAAATATAGATTGCAAACGAATAGGTCAAATGCAGCAAAATATAAATGATGGAAAAATGCCACGAAAAAACGAAAAAAAAAAAACAGCATAGAAAAGATGAAAAGAAACAACAAAAGAATGAACTGCGAAAATAAAGTGAAAACATCAAAAAGACGTTAAAATGAGTAAAGAAAGAAATAAAGAAAAGAAATAAATAAAGAAAAGAAAGAAATAATTAAATACATAAAGCAGAAAAAAATAAAAAATAAAAAAAATATACACAGACATGTAAAGAATGAAAAAGAATGAAAGTTTAAATAAAAATAAAAAAATACTTTAAAAATTACGGTGATAACAGAAATCAATTTTCAGAAAGATTTTAAACAGAAACATAATCGGATATTTAAAAAAAAGTATAATGAAAGATTCTTTTACATATAAACGATTTTTTAAAAAATGAAGAAACGAAAAGAAAACAGGAACATAATGAAAAATTATGGGGAAAAAAACGAGAAGAAAGAAAAGAAATTTTGAAAAAGAAGTAAATACGTAAAAACGGAAAGAATTATGAAAGCAAATATGAAGAAGAAAATGTCTTGAAGATGAGATGGAAGGTACCGAAGCATAAATCAGCCTGTGTCTGGCATTGACATGCGTGCAGCTGTCAGATGTAATGCCAGTTGTACGAACTCACCCACTAGCAAGAATACGACATGTGAAGAGTGTGTGCGTCAATGCCATCTTCTCATCTTCACTTCACGCTCCTGAGACGGAATTTTGAAACAAACAAATAAACAAACAAAAAAACATAGTTCCTCACATCGAGCAAATTTGTGAGAAATGCCTGGGTATGTGTGTTCCTTTGCCTGCCGAAAGATGATCACGGGCTGGCTGACACAGTAGATTGCGTGCATTCATATGTACCCAGAGGCAGGTTTACGGGTATATGAATAAGCTCGTGTGCAGATATGCATGCAGTGACATCATGAGATAAATTATGTGATAGGGAAATATAACTATAGGATGACAGGCTGTTAGAATTGAATATATTTAGAGAGTGAAAGAAAAAAAATTGGAAGGAAAAGAGAGGTAAAGGGAGAGAGAATGGGAGAGAGAGAGAGAGTGAGAGGAAGAGAGAGCAATTAATATAGGTATAGAGAGTGCGAAAGATGGATAAATAAGAGAGACGCCTAGGGGAATAAAGAAGGATATAATCATGTTGAAAGATGTAGACATATAATCGATATGATCACAGTTGGCTCAACAGATGTGGACATAGATAGTTAAACAGACAAGAAGATAGACAGACAAACAGATAGATAGATAGATAGATAGATAGATAGATAGATAGATAGATGAGAAACAGGCAGACGTAAATAGATAGATAGATAAGAGACAGCAGACATAGATAGATAGATAGATAGATAGATAGATAGATAGATAGATAGATAGATAGATAGATAGATAGATTATTTTGCAGGGTGTTTTTATGTGAAACCTTTAGTGTGGTTAATTGAAGGTGCACTGGAACGGCGAAAGATGTCATTCGTAATCTAAACACAGTATTAAGAAACAGAAAAACTCTCGTTAGAATCAAGGAAATAATGCTGTAATGCTAGGAAATGTGGATCATCCTATATGGTAAAAAAACTGAACTATTTCCTCACAGATGAAGGAAGATGTGGGTCAACAAAATATAGTTCTCTGTAAGAATTAGGAGAATAATACAGACAGAATATATGAAATAGAAGGAAGTTTAAAAACATTGGAAAAGAAAAGAAAGTTCTACTTAGAATTGTAAAAAGAAATTTGAATTTTCTGGAATATATATTACAGGAAGCAGGTTTGAAGAATGTGACACTCTCAGGATATATTTAAAGCAAGAGGGACAGAGAGAAACATCATTTAATGTACAGGTTGATTGAAAATAACTTCCTACTTTATGTATGAATGGCCAGTCAAGTGTCTTGACTTAACACCCTGTAAATTTTTCCTTTAGGATTAGTTAAACGAGCAAGTCTGCTATAACAAACTAAGATTTTGGAAGAACTCGAAGTGTGAATAAAAGAAGTTATATCTTCCATCCCACAAGCGTTCTTGGTGAAATCAGTTGACGCGATTTCTAGGCGGCTCGAGAATCTGGTAGCGAAATTTGGTCCCTATATCGAATTTTAAATAACACCTCACGTTAAACATTGTCCTCTCTTATCCATTTCTTGTAAAAATTATAATTAATAAAGAAATTATAAGTATTTTAAAATGGAGAGTTCAATCACCCTTTATATAACAAGCTAGTGTAGATTGTTAGAAGAAATAGAAATTGGATGCATCGTAAAAAGACAAATATTGCTACAAAAGATGGGCACAGTTTTGGAGAGCCACGTTTGGCACGATTTAAGGGACAAATAGATAGAAGTATTAAAAAAAGAGTACTTATTATATTCAGTTACCATGCACATGTAGCATTGTCAGGATTCATTTCAATTTTGATTTCTTCATAATCTTAACGGTTTTCGAATGTTAAAGTGACCTGAAAGTTGGATTAAAAAGTAAACAAATAACATGGTGCAGAATCTAGTCATTAATTAATGATAAGAAAAGTAACTTTTATAATTTTCTTTTAAATTTTTTAAAAGTATATCCACTGTTAAGGATTAATTTTTTTCATATCATCGCTGAATTTATTCTCGGCTTATAAAGCGGCATTTGTAGGAGAACATAATGAAACATTATGAAATACATAATATTTGTATGTATGATCTAATCTATTCTGTTTACTTTCTGCTATGTCCACTTCAGTAAGTCAGGAGAACACACTCAGCGAAAAGTTTGGCTAAGGCACTAAAAATCTACATTTATATTGCACCGTATTGCTCCGTGAAAAAAATCCAATAAAATGAATATTTAGTCAGATGTCAGCTTACCAGGAAAGAAACAAGGCATGTATTAATAAGAAGAGTTGAAATTAATGTATGCAAGATTTCACAGCTCTAGCATCACTTTATAATCAGTCTATGAACTTTTCAGTCCAACCTCGTAGTTTAAGAATTGAGAATATTTTACACACGATTAATATAAGATGACATGAGTTGGGGGAAAATATTTCAAATAGTAATCGATGTTAACCCTGAAGTCTTCCTTGTGGAATATAGGGCCACACACGCACCATCGTACTGCTGCTGCTCTGGTTTCAGTAGCAAATGTTTTTATTTTTTTACTTGGTGAAGTTGCAACTGCCACACCCTACTGGATTTGAATTTAGAGTTATTCTTCTAAACATGTTGCTAACTGAAGCTAGAGAATGCAATCTGTCCTATTATTAACCCATTGCAAGGGGAGAACTGGTCGATTTATCTCTTTCAAATGTAATTATCCGGCCTCGATAAGAATTTGAAATCTAAATACCAATCGCACTTTTTACGCTGTTAACCACTACACCACTTGCACATCTTTTTTGTTTTTACTTGAGGTAAAGGAAAATATTCTTTTTGTAATAAAAACACGGTCTAAAGTTATTAGATTTGTCATATTTTTATAAAGTGATTAGCGATCAACATTGCGCTTAAAAATAACGAAAAAATAAAGTTGGTTTCATATACAACGATATATAGAGTTTCCAGAAAAAAGTTTTATATTGAACGTTTCTTTTTTTAATTTCCTAACTAAAATAGTCGCCCAAAAAGATTTTAGACGATTTTCCTCAGTTTTACGAACACCACAGATGTTCTTTTTAGTACTAAATTTCTTATAGAAGATATTTCTATGTTTCTATTTACATTATGTTCATGGGAAACACTGCAGTGTAGCATTGGCTGGTCAGTAATATGTTTATGCAGACAAACAAACCCAACTCATGTCTAGATTACACACACCACACTGTAATGGAACCATCAACATTATGCTGGGTACCTTGTCACACTGTATTCCAACAATCAACTTGAAACAACAGGAACTGTGAATCATCGGACAACGCTACAGGCTGCGAGTCATGCACTCTCCAATGCCCAAGTTAGGTATTGAGAATGGTGGTATGATGTGCTAAGAGAGACACAATGATGGCTCTCCTGTCCATCTTTCCCAAGGAAATTAAAGAACACTGAAATATTTTGCTCGTTATGTGTTTCATACCTCAAGAGCTGAATGCGAATATGAAATGAATCAATGTTGGTTGTCGGTTAGCAAAGGAAATTCTAGCAAGACAACGCTGTTCACAACCTCTACTCTCTCTAGGGTAGGTGATATCAACTTGCATCAGTTATTGTTGATTTGCACTTCAGATCAAGGCATTTCAAATATCTTCACAATTGCAGATATGCAATCCCTTCCGTCTGGTATGCTCCGTTCAAAATACGATAATACACGTCGTTCTGCCAAAAGCTATATACCTTTGATTAAACTAATTCACCAGATGCCAAAGCAAAAATAATATAATTCTGAACATTCCCGTGAATGATGTTATAGTGGCACCACCTATCATTTCCTTTATATGTTGTCGATCCATGTCTTTGGGCACGTCAGTGTAATATATATTTACTCACAGAGACTACAATTAACTTTTTATTTCTCATTATCTATTAGGACAAGCTGAATTTGTATCAAGATTTGCATTCGTATTTACAGAAATAGAATCAAATTGTTGACATTCAAACTGGCGTAACATTTATGAAATCTGAAATTGAAATGGGGAAGACGAATGCGAAAACTCTCTAAAGCCGAGTCTCACTCATAGGCATTCGATTAATGCATACATCTCTATCTCGCGATGCACTGCCCCATCGCTGGATATTTTGACAAAGATCTCACTGGTATATCATGAGTGTTAAAGTTTCTAAGTGGATCATGGTCAAAGAAATTTTGTCAGGCATTATGAACCTAAACTGATAAAATTCAAATTAAATCATAACAATGATAAAATTCTGGTATTTTCGATACATCTTTTCAACTACATTCTTCGAAAATCAAAATTATTGACATTGAATCGAGAGAGAAGTCTCTTTGGAAAATATCAATTTGGAAATCTATGAAACCCATTTTATTCTTGCAATCAATACCTTTTCCAAATAAATGAAATAATAGTCGTCTCCATTTTATCATTCTCTTGAAAAAGCCTGAAAAAAGGAAAAATTGATTAAGGACACTAAACCTTGTGCTAATGTACATATCATCTACATTCTCCATTTGCACATAGTAGTTTCAGCTTGACCATAGTTACTTACAAGTTGAGATGTGCGTCAGCATTTTATCACTGAACAATTTTGATTCGAGTAATCAGGAAAAAGCCTCCCCACCAATCTGCCAAAAACGAAATTTTTGTACTATGCGGATAAACATCAAATATGTGGTAATGCATTTGCCATTTTTTATCAGGCAGCTTCCGGCTGTAAACCGGATCTTCTTTTTTTAATAAACTTTTTGAATATGAAATGTATTCGCATTTCCATAAATTAAAAAGCCGTTTAGTGTTGGTAGAGGAAAACTCATTAAAATTTTGAAAGGAAAAATAAATGTGAAATAAAGACGTAAATGTAAAGCTATCTGCGATGCATTGACTGTCATGCACTTTAAAAATACAGAGATCTTTCTTGGTGACTAGGAGATATTCCATGGCGCCTGGTGAAGTAACTGTTTTCTAAATAATTACCATAAAACATTTGTAGAAAGTATCGATATATAAGTATAATATGACTGGTTACTTGTAGGCTGTCCTGTAGAGTGGCTAAGTAATCCCTGTTGCAGACGATTTCTCAGACACATTTGATTTCTTTAACATACACAGAGCCAAACTGTAAGTTATCCTGTAGCTATGTTGAACGGCACCTTAGTTACAGCTTCCGGGGAAGAAGGTATTAATCTGGCTGTGTCAATAGTTTGAAGAAATGCAAATACGCACAGAACGACGGTCACAATAAGTTGTCTATTCGTGCTGGCATAATTATCGACAACTTCCAAACAGTATCAGTCTATATTTCTGAGATGAGGTATTATGTACACTATTTACATTATTCGGACTAATGTACTCATCTTTGTCAACATAACCATTAAACATGGCACGTGGAACTAGAACACTCTACCCCAGTGAGCGAAATAAATGGTTCTGTTCGACATTCCAACCACCTGAAGAAGGCCGGAGCATACAACGACCGAAACGTTATAGCGACAAAGATGAGGACAATAGTCCGAATAATTTAAATAGTGTAGCTTCCAATGTGTTCCCCCCCTAACCAATTTCCATCACAGAGTTTAAGATCAACCCATGACAGCATATTACCAAGGAGTCACATCCTTCACAAATCAACCATTACCAGATTTGAATCTGGATTTCATGGTCAGAATGACGTTTTAAACGCATGTCCACTGCATTAGGTATGACAGTTTATAAAAATAATTTCGAAAGAGCGTGATTAGGGCATGGGCGTGTTCTATGAAAATATTATCTTGAATTATTATTGAGTTCTTTTATTGAATATTTCTGTGTTCATAAAAGGAGAGATAAAAGAAATATTAACTATAATCAATCAATTATAAAATAATTTGGATATTACCGTTAGGAGCAGTGATATAAATACAAACTACTCAGTGACAGTCGAAAATTGGCAGTCTGTGGATCATTAAAGTTCAACTTTTAGCATCTAATATAGGTGAATCGATTAGGTATATTAAGTCTAAGCAAAAACATCCACACAGAAATCTAATTAAAATCAGTGAGACAATTGAGAAATATGACGGAATGCTGAAGAGATGTGATTTCGGCAACTCCTTATTTCCACCAGTCTTAACCTTCACTCTGAAGACTTGCCATGCAACGCCCATTGTAGCGAACTACATTCATTTCCTTCATATCTCACTGTTAAGTTCTAAGTTCCATTCAAGCAGCTTCTTCCCACTAACCACTGCCTTCTGGAGCTGATTCTCAAGAGGTTGCTTCCCCTATCGCCACTATCTTAACCTGTTCAGTATCGAGTGTTAATCTTTATCTTCCGCACATATCCTGCATAAGCTATACCTCTTAATCTGTAATTATCTACCTCGAGTGGTCCCTGGACTTTGTACAGGAGGAATACCACTGTAAAAAAAAAAAAAAAATTAAAAAAATAAACAAAATAAAATTTCCACAAGATACTGCCAGGTGAAATAACAACTTTTTAAGTAATAATAATAAAATACTGGCACCTTATATTTTTGTTAACACACATACACACACAGACAGATGCACGGGCATGCGCAGACACACATATACAGAGAATTCTTAGAATATTCAGCTCCAATTCCTACTCGAAGAATAGAAATAAACTGAAAAAAATTCAAACTCACCCTAGATCCGAATTGTCTCCTGCACAATGTACAAAGTGAAGTGTACAAAATCCAAAGAAAAATCCAGAAATTCACAAATAATAATAATCCCAACAACCATAACAAAAGTAGGCACATAATCCTACCTAAAAATTCCATAACAGCCACCATCTTAAATAGATTATACAACCATAACTTAAAATTCATCAACGTCACCACTAAAACAATAAAATATGTAGTTAGCACCAAACGAGACAACGAGAGCAACAGGAGAGAGACAGGAATATAGAGAATGGATTTTAGAAAATACCTAAATATTTACATCAGAAAAACATCCAAACACCTACAAAATTACTATACGTATATCACAGAGATATGATATTCACATGGTAATTTAAACGCAATGGTATTTCACCGTAATATATCTGAGCACAATTTCAAATATTCCAGTCTAATCAAAAGAAATATGTATTCACTAAAATGAAAATGCATTGAAATTATCCGAATCTCACAATTCTAGATAATAGACTTTAGACTGAGATCATCCATGATATCACTGATCATCGAAAAAGCAATAACATAATGCCGTATATGAGCTGGTAAAAAAAAAAAAGATATCTACTCAGAGTGTGCTAATTCAAACAAATAAATAAACATTTTCTAGTATCCGTTCATCGGATCTGATAAGGCAATTTACTTTAGTGACCCTCTAATCTTAAAAATTCCCAACAACTTTAACTTACCTGCGGTTTTGTCTTTCATTTCGACCTGACAAAATGGGAAACAACAGACGTAAGGTCGGCAAAACTCGTCGACTGTAAGCTTTTTCAAATTGTCTTAACATCTCCAAGTTTATAAATCTTTTTGTGTCACTAGTCTATTTTTGTGATTGAATCAACTCGGTTAAGGTGATTTTCTCAACTTAGCTTAGATGTGGCACAAGGCCGAAATTATGAGCAAACATTGAGGATAGAACTCACTATTCAGTCGTAATTTTTCTTGCAAGACAAGCTTGTTAACTACTAGGTTATTTATCGAGAAACATCTAGATTAAAGTGTGGGATACTTTGATTCAGAGCAAGAAACGAAGAAAAGACATATAAATGAATAGGAATTGTGAGTATTAACCAAGATGATCGTTAAAGGTGTTGGGGGTGTACGTACACTAGATATCCATTTGCCTCCTCCCGCGCCGTAATAATGATGTGAATTAATTTGTGCAAATTCTTTCATGTGGCTCCACAGATTTAAAGGTCAAACACCTTAAAAGAAAAACACTGACGACGGGTCTATTTTTAACTAATAGCAAAGCAGAAATCGAACAATGTGTTCGGTCCAACATTCTGGGAAATTTGCCGAGTGCGAACCAAATACCTGAAGAAAGCCGGAAAGTGCAACAGTCATAATGTCAAGAAAATAAAAAAAAATAAGATCAGCAGACTGTTACGAAAAGCAAAAAATATAACATATAACGCTTTGCTTAGCGAATGCTGTTGAAAGATTAACTCATTCCCTACCAACCTACGCTTTTGTCAAGTATATCACACACGTGCTCTATTTATCAGTTTGACAATGCAGAATGTAGTTAGGAATTTACCAGATTGTTAACAGACGAGTAAACAAATGAAAAACGAAGCTTTTGAAAGATTTCACGTGTGCCTAGACAAAAGAGAGACATTAAAACAAAGGTCAATAAAACTCTCATGCTGCCACCAAACCATAACTCGAACGAGCTGAGTCCATCACAACTGAAGACTTCAGAGTGTCAGCACCTTCAGTATTAAGGCATTACTGAAAAAGCATACAATTATCGAGAATATAAGAACACATTTGAATATATATATATATATATATATATATATATATATATATATATATATATATATATATATATCAAAGGTTCTTATATTTTAGGTAATTGTTTTATGCAAAAATACCTTCAAGAAATATAGGAAACCATCTCCTACACCAGCTAAATAGTAAGACAGACCCTTGCTCTTTAGCCTTGCTTGGTAGTCAAGCCAAAGGTCAAGTCTGAATTCAAAACCTGTGGAGGACTGTTTGAAGACCTGATGGCAGAATATGCGTACCGTATCTCGGTATTCCATTCTTCCGGACTGAGCGGTTGTTCTGCATAAGACGTCACCACTTTAATAAAATTATATGTAAGAACAGGCTGAATGATTATTTCTAGAAATGTAGTTTGTTGATCCCCTCAGACGACGGGAGCAAATCACTGATTTGCCGATATTGATATATTAATGGTATTTTATATTTTCCCATAAAGGTAAAATTTGAAATTGTGTAAGCAAATACAATATAAGGCAATGCCTTCAGTATTCATGTGATTTGTCTGATTGCATTTCAATTTAAACCAGTTCAATAACCTGTCAATAATCATGATAATGGGTATGATTTTCTTAACTGATGTTTTTTCAGTGTATCGATTCTCTTTCCTTCTGCAGACTCATTTTATTGTCATATATCACTACAATGAAAACAATCTGTTACTACGCAGCACAGACGCGCGCACACACACAAACGCATATATATATATATATATATATATATATATATATATATATATATATATATATATATATATGTGTGTGTGTGTGTGTGTGTGTGTGTGTGTGTGTGTGTGTGTGTGTGTATTTGAACCTAAATCGACAGGTAAACCTTGCTCTAATTAGTGTATTGAGCATGTTACTTTTGTTTTACTCGTTTTGGAGGTTTTATTCATTGGACTCTGAGCTTGGATTCTGGGCGATTGTTTTCGCCTCAATTGCATATTATTAGTTCTTTTCTTTTTTTGTCCCTTATTTTTTTTCCTTGGGTATTGGTTTGTTCATTTACAAGCCAAACACAAGGATTTTCCAAAATCATGTGATACGAGTATAAATACTTATATATATATATATATATATATATATATATATATATATATATATATATATATATATATATATATATATGATGTGGAAATCTGTGGTTTAAGGTGTTTTTACACATGGTATAATGAAGTCAACATGGGAGTCATAAATATCAAAAGTCAGCGAGACTAGACATTTGAGAATGTCCATTCCAGTTCAGCCTGACATTGTTGTCTCACCACAGCATCACCTTACGCGTAGTACACAATCTCTTCGATCACAAAAGGCCTACTAGAATATTTATGTTCTCAGTAAAACGGTCCAGGAACTGATGAAAGTTTGACTGTCTGAGAATTTATTAGACTGCTACATCAGCAAATAATATACGCAGTATATTCGAACAGAATACAAACACAAGGAGGCACGGGGGAGTAATGGATAGCGACTCGGATATTGAGGAATCGGGGAGCTAAGTTCGAATTCCAGTCGAATTCATTACATTCACTCACGGGCTGATACCCTTGGGAAAGGTATGAATCATCTTCTCCCCCCACCTATGAGTAAATAGCAGGACAGATCGTGTTCTCTAGACTTGGATGGCAACTG